>BCHZ01000001.1:2803977-3266304 GCA_001599795.1 Exophiala calicioides | reverse complement strand
GCTTCGCCTGGCAGGATAATAACGTGGTTCTCGGCCTCACGACCTCGTTCAAACTAAATTCGAATGATGACTTTGTCTTGCGAGAGCGCCGTCGCCCAAAGGATTCGTCTACAAATGCTATAATTGCTCAGCCTATCTTTGGCGGCCTAGCACGTAAGGTCCTGCCTATTCCTAAGGCAATTGACGCCTACAACCATCATATGAACGCTGTCGACCTTGCCAATCAACTCCGGCACCAATTTACTTGCCATAGGGCAAAGGAGAGGCGTAATTGGCGCCCGCTAGGTTACTRGCTATTCGACGTCTGTCTAGTCAATAGCTACGTAATCTGGCGCTCGCAACAGTCTCAGGAAAGACAACAGGATCCTCGCTTACACGAACAATTTGAGAATGACCTAATTCTTCAATTACTTCGCCGAGGACCGAATCATGTGCCCGCACGACTAARGGGAAGAGGAAGATGCCGCTGGGGGGCTAGGCACGTAGAAGAATGCCTAGCAGGACGGCGCCCAAGACATAAGAGCGCTCCCCCTAGCCCTCCAAGGACATCTCTACGTAGTCGGGAGGTGCTACGGCCTATTGTGAACGAGTCAGTGCCACTGAGACGATCTCGCTACATTAGCACAGGTTGTAAGGAATGCAACGTCTACCTATGTATCTCAGGGGACTGTTACAATAATTGGCATGCTAGTTTATTAGCAGAACACATGTAAAATAGCATAGAGAAGATGGGAATCATCCCTTTGTCATAATTAATTGCAGTGCCAAGACCAACTAGTGACATTCGGGCTGCAGAGGGGATAGCCTCGGGGCAATTGGGCGGGGCACGCCAGGCGGCGGCGGCGGCGGTAGCAGGAGACGCCATTTAGCTTAGTAACTAGGCTGTTTTTCTCAACACTAAGAAATTGCTATACAAGATTTGCTTCGGGGTCGACGGCGAGGTCAATATCACTATTTTCACTTTACTATGCTTTAGGATGGTATTGTGCATCTATTTGTGTGGCAAACGCTAACAAAACTATGGCCCTTGGCATAATTACTAATAGGGTAGGATAGCCGAATGAGCGTTGTACGAATGAGGCGTCAAATGAGGCGCCCCTATCCATCCCGAAGAGTACTATTGGTAGAACTTGAGGTTGAGGAATATGCTTCACCAATTGTATGCCTTGCAAGTGTTTAGCGCCGGGGATCGTCATCTAGCTAATCTACTTCAGTAGTCTTGGCTATTGAAATTACTAAAAGGATCTAGTCCTACAGCATGGATGCTTCAGGATGATAGATGATCTTCTCTGACTCATAACTAATCCAAGCTGTGCATGTCTCACTGCATCAATAGTCACACCGGTTATTGGCATTACTGGGCAAGAAAATTCAAATCCATCGCGACTTCTGCCCTGGCAAGAGCACTACTACTCGTGCATAATTTCGAACCTCGTTTCATCTCGGGTTGTTTTAGAACGACAATCACCACAAGCTCCAAGCCAATACCTGTCCATGGGGATAAAGTAACCTGGCCAAATCAAGGAGAGAATTAAAACGGGCTAGGCGTGCTGGAGATGTTTTTGAGACACAGATGTAGGCAAGATCCGGGCTCATGTTACCCCAAATATCGATCCGTTCTTGTTGCACAAGGAACGAACCTTCTAGATTATTCCATGCGCTCAAATAACAAGGCAACTCACTGCTGATATATGGACAACTCTGCATCCTTTCTTTCAGTGGATTCATCCTCTGTTCCTTCCTCGAGTTATTCTTCCTCTGTTCCTTCCTCCAGTTATTCTTCCTTTGTTCCTTCCTCCAGCTATTCTTCCTTTGTTCCTTCCTCCAGTTATTCTTCCTTTGTTCCTTCCTCCAGTTATCCTTCCTCTATTCCTTCCTCTGTTCCTTCCTCCATCAAATTCGTTCAACCCACACTCGATTTCAAGCCAACATGGCCAATTACGCAAAACTCCCAGCCAGTATCATACTCGATATAAAGCCGTTCAAGGCCCACGTTCACGAAGAGAAGTTGCAGCATTTCAAAAAGTTGTTGGAGCTCTCGCCAATTGCTCCAGCTGTATTTGAAAATACCAATGCTGGCCGGAGATATGGAATGAAGAGAGATTGGCTTGCAAATGCAAAAAACGTGTGGCTCAATGAGTTCGATTGGCGCAAAAACGAAGATCGAATCAACTCCTTCCCAAACTTCAAAGCTTCGGTCAAGGACGCCGAGGACAATACGATCGAGATCCAATTCCTAGCTTTATTCTCTGAGAAGGCAGATGCTATTCCTATTGCTTTCCTTCATGGATGGCCAGGCTCCATCTGTGAATTCCTGGATATTCTGGACATCCTCAAAAGCCGATACTCTCCAAATGACTTGCCATACCACGTCATCATACCCTCGCTCCCAGGCTATGCATATTCATCCGGCCCTCCAGTCGAGACAGACTATGGAATAGACAAAGCTGCTGGAGCACTGAATGATTTGATGGTTGGATTGGGATTCGGCTCTGGATATTTGGTGCAGGGCGGCGATCTTGGAAGTTTCATGAGCAGGCTGCTTGCGATGAACTACGATGCTTGCAAAGGCATGCACGTGAATATGATGGGTATACCACCACTCGAGAGCTCAGACGAACTCCCAAGAGACAAAGAAGAGGAGAGGGTATTGCAGAAGGCTACCGAATTCATCGACACCAGCTACGCGTTTGCTTTGGAGCAAGGCACAAGGACAGCCACAATTGGACTCACACTAAGTACCAGTCCATTGGCGCTGCTTAGCTGGTGAGATGTATCACAAATGGATTCCCTTGATAACTTGCTAACCACGAAGCAGGATTGGAGAAAAGTTTCTGGAGTGGACGGATGAAGATCCTCCACTTGAGAAGATACTCGAAAGCGTAACGTTGTATTGGCTGACGGATACTATGCCGCGATGTTGCTACCATAGTCGCCAGGTAAGTCGGACCATTGCTTCTTTGAACGATCAATTAACCCTTCAACTATAGTTGGCAAGTGCAAACGACAAGCCAAAGATTGCAAGAATTAGTGTGGTACGTTCGGGGACTGATCCAAATTTCCGATATGCGACGAACTGATCGTGTCTCAGATCACAGCGCGAACGCCGCTAAAACTTCCATACGTTGGGAAGCCCACGGGCTACTCATTGTTTGCCCATGAGATCGTCCCGGTTCCGAAGAGATGGGCGGCCATGAGTTGCAATCTTGTGTCCTACAACCAGCACGAGCGTGGTGGTCACTTCGCGGTAGGTGAAGTTTTAATTTCATCTATGTTATCCTCCGCTGACGCCACATAGGCAATGGAGAAACCGAATGAGCTGCTCGCAGATGTCGAGTCGTATATCAAGAAAGCTTGGAATGCCGACTGCAATCCACCGTTGCAACATTGAGCGAGGAGTGTGAAAGTAGAAACCTGAATGCTGCCCCTCAACTATGTGGTAGTAGTTGTTCGAGCTACTGGTTGATGGGTCTTAAAGTCTGCTTTCTTATGAAAGTGCGGTCTTGAAGGGTTTTGAAGAACAATAGTTCGGCTGTGGTACGGCTGGTCATCAAGAATGACTCTGCGATAACGTGGATAGTTTCCAGGCTCTTAAAGTCTTCTCCTCGTGCCTATCCTTGTCTCTTCGGGAGTCTGCCTCTCGATGCTGGTCGGGTGTATGGCCACTAGCATTTGCCCTGGCCAAAGACTGTCCAGCCTCATACTGTAGAAGATTGACAAGGAGTCTGATGAAACTCACAGATGGCAGAGGTATAGAAGATGGCTCCTAGCTAGATTATTTAGGAGGCAAAGGGGGCTGCGTGATGGAGAGGGGCGGTATATAGGAATCTCCCGGGCACCATCTGGCCCTTCTTCGGAGCCGCCTCGTCGTGTCGACAGCACTGCAGTACAGTGGGCCCTTTCATCTCGCCAGCGAACGCCTGCTGAGGGCGCAGCGGTATTCTTATGTGCGGGTGGAGCATTACTTATTCGAAAGGGTGAGAAGGAGGTTGAGAAGGAGGTTGAGATTCAACTTCTCTCACGCGGGGTCGCGCGAACATTCTTTTAAAGCAGCGCGGTCGGGGCACGTACTCACGTGATATGGGGGCAGACTTTGAGTTCCTGTGTCGCCAAGACCATTCGATAGGGCGGCGAAGCATCTTCCTCAAATTTGTGTCCGGGAACATACCTTAGGTAGAAGAGAGTCGAGTCTCAGATACCTTAGCAGCCATTCCAAGAACTTGTTTTACCTTTAGATTTGGTTCATTATACTATTATTCCGCCGTGGTGTGCTGGCGACTTGGATTGGTGCTAGGTGTGACATGACACAACCAGCGAGAGACGCTGCCAAATTTCTGAAGAGCACCCTCCGACTTCCGTCTTCTACATTCCCCCCCCGGCCCCCTCCTGCCGACCTTGCCAAATATCTCCCAAGATGTACAGATGACCTCTATGCCTGGCAGCGCCGGGAGAGACCTGCTTCAAGTACCTTTGTCCTGCACGATGGACCCCCCTACGCGAATGGAGACCTCCACGTTGGACACGCACTCAATAAGATCATCAAGGACATCATCTGCCGGTCTAGGCTCGCTGAGGGCAGAAGAGTAGACTATGTGCCTGGATGGGACTGTCACGGCTTGCCAATTGAGCTGAAAGCTTTAGAACATCATGGCTGGGAACGAGGACAGGGTGTTGACCCAGTGGCGATCCGCAAAGCCGCGAAGAAGTTTGCGTACAAGGCGGTGGAGAAGCAGATGGCGGGATTTCGATCCTGGGCTGTGATGGGCGACTGGGACAACCACTGGAAGACGATGGGAAAGGACTTCGAGCTGCGGCAGCTCTCTGTCTTTCAAGCAATGGCTCAACATGGATTGATCTACCGGCGGCACAAGCCAGTCTACTGGTCACCTTCCTCCGGCACCGCACTTGCTGAAGCTGAACTTGAATATCAGGACGATCATGTATCCAATGCGGCTCTGGTAAAGTTCCCGTTGGATGCCGCCTCTTCACTCGGAGACGGGCCGGTCTATGCACTCATCTGGACCACCACGCCGTGGACGCTTCCCTCAAACCAAGCAATAGCTATCAATTCGTCTTTGCAGTACTCCTTGGTGAAATCGGACATGCATGGTCTTCTGATTGTTGCTCGATCAAGAATTCCTTACCTGGAAGAAATTACTGGCGCAGAGGTCTCGCTTGTCCAGGATAACATCCCAGTCGACTCTCTCATGCAATGTACCTACTCTGGTATGCCGCAGTTTGGACCCGAAGCAGCGAACAGGCCTATTATCCATGCCGATTTTGTCTCCGCCGAGAGCGGCACAGGTCTTGTGCACTGTGCACCAGGTCACGGCATGGAAGACTATGACGCTTTACAGCCGCTCATCAAGGCCTCGAAGGTTTTGGTAAAAGCTCCGGTAGATAGCCTAGGCCGGTTCGATGATACAGCGTCACCTGAAGATCCCCACCTCCTAGCTGGACAGAACGTCTTCAAACAAGGCAATCAGACGGTATTGGAAACTCTACGGACGCAGGGCCTTCTCGTCCACGAGCACATGTACAAGCACAAATACCCGATCGACTGGCGGACCAAGGAACCCGTCATCATCCGCGCAACGGCACAATGGTTTGCAGACATATCGACAATCAAACGAGATACCCTCCACGCCCTCGAGGCTGTAAAATTCTTACCCGACACAGGCAAGACGCGTCTCCGCAGCTTCGTAGAGAACAGGAGCGAGTGGTGCATTTCGCGTCAGAGGGCCTGGGGCGTCCCCATCCCAGCCATGTACCACGCCCCGACGGGCGAGGCCGTTCTGACACCGGAGAGCATCACACATATCATTGGTGTGATCAACGAACGCGGAATTGACGCATGGTGGTCCGATGCGCTTGATGATCCAGCTTGGGTAGTCGACGGCTTACCTTCCAATCCATCAGAATATGTCCGGGGAACGGATACAATGGATGTTTGGTTCGATAGCGGCACCAGCTGGACGTCTCTCCTCCACAATATCTCGGACACTGAGCCGCAATCGCGACCCTTAGCGGACGTCTACGTCGAAGGCACAGACCAGCACAGAGGCTGGTTCCAATCGAGCCTGCTGACAAGTATTGCGTATCAAAAATCTCGCCACCCAACCTCTACCGCTTCGCCTCACGCTCCTTTCCGTACCCTCGCGACACACGGCTTCACGTTAGATGGCCATGGTAAGAAAATGAGCAAGTCGCTAGGTAACGTCATCGCGCCTGCGCAAATAATTACTGGCTTGGATTCCTCCCCTAAGACTATCTCGACGAAAAAAAGCAAAAAGCAGAGGGAAGTCCATTCTCTGGGGCCTGATTCGTTGAGGCTATGGGTGGCCGGAAGCGACTGGACGAAAGACGTTGTTATCAGCGAAGCGGTCGTGAAGACAGTGCATACTGCGCTGGACAAGTATCGTGTGACGATGAAGTTGCTACTGGGCTTGCTATCGGATTTTAACCCTAATATGGCGATCCCGTATGAAGACATGTTTCCACTTGACCAGCTAGCCATGCTTCAACTACATCGGGTCATCAGCACTGTGCAGCATGCGTATCCGGAACTGGAGTTCCACAAGGCTGTCACAGCCATCAATCGATGGGTAGTGACCGATCTGTCCGGCTTCTACTTTGAGGCTGTGAAAGACGTCATCTATTGTGACTCTCCGATGAGCGAGAGGCGCATGAGTGCCCAATCGGCACTGCACCATATTTTCTGCCAGATGCAAAATATGCTCGGCCCGGTCGTACCGCTGCTAGTGGAAGAAAGTTGGGAGCATAGTTCAAAACTCTGCAAAAACACGCTGGAGCACCCGCTGAAGCGCGTTCAAACCCCGCCTCCTGAAGCATGGAACAATCCATCCTTGGACGCGGTCTTACCCACCGTCGTGGTCATCAACACTAGTGTCAAGGCAGCACAGGAAAAGGCCCGGGCGGAGAAGCTGATGGGTCAATCACTTGCCTCAGATGTGGTGATCTATCTCCAGAACAGCGTTAATGTGTCCCAAATTCCCCACGATACATGGAAAGAGATTTTGGTTGTGTCAGATGTCAAAATAATACACGACGATGAATTCAGGACCAGGGCAGCGCAGGAAAATGTGGCCAGCCCTCGGGACTGGACACGTTCGAGTGACATTGTGGCAGCCGACGGGCAAACCATCGGAGTCGTGAATGTCACGAGTCCACACGGCGACAAATGTTCTCGATGTTGGAAATATGCTGTCGAGTCCCGAACCCCGAACGCGGACATGAGTGCAAACGACGATGAGGCGTTGCCACTCTGCGGAAGATGTACAGACGCAGTTGCAGAGTTCACATCGTGACTTGCTGCTGCCTGGACTTAGATACCCATGTACCAATATATTTGAATGCTCTCCTCCCTGAATGTTCGGCACTCGGAGCACGGAGTACTCCGAACCACATTTGTGAGTTTCTTTGACATGCGAATGTTTCCATGACGATCATGACGTGGGGGGAATCACGATCTGGTGGTTGCTGATCTTGGCACTATCGACACTACGGACTGGTTTGACTGGTCAAGGAGCCGCAGGCTGCAGATTGCAGATGGGGAGTGTTTGCGGGGTAACGACGCCCTGGAATAATAATGACAAACGCGAACTCCAACAAAAGTTTGAACAGAATTCAAGTATCAAGTAAGCGCTTGATGCACTTGTTCTGGGCAGTGTGAAATCGGAGACTTGCGGCCACCTCACTGTTGAATTGCCTAGGTAGGACGTGGTAGGGCTGAGTAAGAGAACTGTGGCTGCTCTTTGTCGCGTTGTCCCACGATCCACGCGGTGAGCATTTGGTGGAGGGGCGTGCCGGCGGGATTGAAGTACCCAAGGAAGGCAAAGTAAGGGAGAGACTGGAATTGGGGATTCCTGCTGTGTCCCAGGGTCCTCGTTTGGCAAAAGGGAGGCTCTCGATGACTCTCATGGTAAATCTTCTCGTCGCTGTTGGACGAAAGCAGGCGCAACGTCATTGGTGAGCGGGCTTGGCCGCCGCCAGCCAAACGCTGTGATTCCCTGGACTGGAGAAGCCTCGGGACTCGGGAGGCGTGGCTGGTGGACGGATCGCAGCTTCCCAGTGGCCAACTAACCCATCTCAAGCGAAGCTAAGCACCAACTTCCCCTGCTCGATTTTATGCCTCTGCCCCCGCAACGGGCACACCATGCGCCATTCTGACAGATGATTTTCTCTGGCAAGCAGCACCGTGACTCCATGACTCCATGAGGGCCATCACAGAGCCAATAACAAAGCCCACTGAATAGATTTCAGGCTTTTGGGGAGGTCTGATCCAGCGGGCTGCGCCCAATGACGACCTCTGCCTCTGCTCGTTGGAGCGGTGGAGGACTTGGTCTGGAATACTTTCGTCATCATTGCCTTGTGCTCCCCATCTGACTTCCTGGCTCCTGCTGCTTCGTGTTGTTCCTTTTGACTGCTGCCTTCTTCCCTTTCTCCTCTCCTCATCTGCGCTCTGCTTCATCTCCCTTCTCAATATTCACCTGCTCCAGCTGTTACTCTTCCGAATCCATCATAATACCTTTTATTCTACATAAACAGTCGCCAACATGATTGTTCATCCAGACATGATGAAGTCTGTCGTGGCCCCCATTCCCACCATCGTTCCAACTCCTCCCATCTTTGTTAAGGCCGGCGACGTGGGGAATAGGACTCTCTGGTATGCCTCCTCTTCATTGTCCCTCTCTCTCCCTCCGTAACCAATCTCACTGTTTTCAGGGTCGTCGTCGTCATCATGGGCCTGTCGTCGCTTGCCTTCTATATCATGGCCTTCCGTGTCCCAGTGGTAAGTCAAGCTCCAGCCTATTCCCACCTTGGAAGCTAGTGCTAACAACTGCAGCAAAAACGGCTCTTTCATACCTTGACAGCCTTCATCACCACGTTTGCCTTCTTGTCATACTTCGCCATGGCCACTGGAGACGGCATCGGCTTCCAGAAATACACCGTGACTGAACCCCATAAGAGAGTCCCTGACACCCACCAGACCTACTTCCGTGAGATATACTGGGCAAGATATGTTGACTGGGCCCTCACAACCCCCCTGCTTCTTCTCGACTTGTCCCTTCTGGCGGGGCTCAGTGGTGCCAACATTCTTGTTGCTCTTGTTGCAGACGTAATCATGGTTCTGACCGGCCTGTTTGGGGCGTACGGCCATCACGATAGTCAGAAATGGGCCTGGCATGTCTTGGGCTGCATTGCCTATCTCGTTGTTATCTATCAGCTTGCCGTGAACGGTCGTCGGGTGGTTGCGAACAAGGATAGTAAGACTAAGGCCTTCTACGCTTCCATCGCCGGCTTCACCCTCGTCGTGTGGACAATCTATCCCATGTAACGTGGACTTACCCCTTTCAAAGCTCCCATGCTAACGCTTGCAGTGTGTGGGGTATCTCTGAAGGTGGCCATACCATCAACGTGGACTCCGAGATCATTGCCTATGCTGTCCTTGACATCCTCGCTAAACCTGTCTTCGGCTTCTGGCTTTTGTTCACCCACGACAGCATGTCTAGCACGTACGTGATACCTAACCTGCTTTCAATGCATTCTGCTGACAAATCTAGGACCCCGTCACTTGAAGGCTTCTGGTCTCAGGGGTTTGGGAACCAAGGCGCTCTCAGAGTCGGTGAAGATGACGAAGCATGAAGACCTATGCTGACCCCATTTAGATCGGTGACGACGACTAAGTCAACTATTCGAAGCGGACCTTGCAAGACTGCATGACATGGATTGGATCAAGAATGAACACCGAGAAGAGCAAGACGCTCACAAAGGTTTGGGGGAGGCTGGAGATAGTCAAGTGGTAAAGGAAGGATATGGATGCATGGTGAGCTGCATACGCTACTGGAATGCGGGGCAACAAATTATATTCCCGGGTTTGGCCTTTTGGCTGGTGTTTGGAAGTACTGTACAGGGACAGCTTTCATTTTCGCAGACAAAGACTGGGCTCAAGGCTGCGTGAAACTACAAAATTTGACTGCATAACCACATGGCTCCCCGACTGGTGCATCCGGATACGAACAACGCTGGAAGCTCATCCAAAGCTCCAGCCGTGTCTCCTTGTGATTTTTCTAAGAACAGCTTCCCTCCTGGTCAATTACAGTCAGGATACAGCAAATTGAAAAGGTAATGAATGGTTTGGGACTGTCAACGCCGTGAAACGAGAGGTGAAGGTAGTTAGTAGCCACTGGGTACTTTTCCTGATCTTGTACCTTTTTCGAGTGTGTTAATGCTGCTCGACTTGATTCATTCCTCACCTTTAAATCACCGATCCCTCTACAACGCCATCTCAAACCCATCCTGCCATTCTTGCGCCTTACTCGTGATCCGCGGCTCACACTGCGGCAGTAATCAAAGCCATGTTCAATCTCCTCCCAGTGTTAACAGCTTGGTTTCTTGCGGCAGTCGCCATCGGATCAGTGGCTGCGCAAAATTCCCGGTTTCTCAGGCAAGGAAGTTCCATCTCATCCAACGAGGTTCTCCGACTAACAGGGACGATGCATGAAGTCCTGTGTCTAGCAGTCTCCTACCGATGCCCAGATGTACCTACACAGCCTACACCGAACCAGCCATCTCGAAGGGACCGACCATGACTCTCTATCCCGCCACCTCCTACACCTCTCGCTTATATGATTGCCAGGGCTGCAGCATCATCAATGTCATCATTTTGGGCCACGTTTTCGTGGTATGTGTTTTGTGGATGATTCAAAATCACTGCTACCATCGTCCTTATTGCGTGACTGGTCTGACTGATGGGTGCGATCTAGGAAATCAATTACCTCACCACGGTGACCGCGATGGACCCTACCACCATGACAACTGCGCTTTGCAGTCCAACCCCTAGCTCGGACACGATGCCGGATGTCGAGCAGACATGGTCGTCATTTTTCTAGGGGGTTCACCTGTCCTCTTCATCATTCGGTCTCCTCCACGCCTTGGGAATACTTGAAGAATGAGCTGGGTATTATTGCAGAGATATGACCCCTCTAAGATCAGAGCAAGGGACACCACACACTTTAATAGAAATACGTTCATTTGCAAGGAACTCTCCACTCTTTCTACTCTCTTTCCACCCGGTGGCAGGCTCACCCTTGAACGATCTCGATACGATCGAAGCCGAAGGAATGTCCATGAAACGACTTAGGTTCGCTTCGCTTCATCCCGATCCCCGCACGCGAACAACATACCAATTAGGCTCTTCACAGACCATGTCAGCTTTCGTGAATATACACAGACAAGGGTATCTTTGGTGAAAGCATCTTTGCCAGATTGCGGAGACTCCGCCCCCCTCAAGTTCTCGGTGTATCAATGCTCGAGGCTAGCAGGCATGTCCGGACCAAGATCTCCCGAAAGTGAATGAGGTGCCAATGCTGGAGCTCAAAATGTCGACTAAGGTGGGCCCCCTGTCGGTCATGCGATTCCTTCTGGTGGGCGCCCGTCTTCTTCTCGCAGCCAGTCAAAGGCGTCCCTAGGGGAGAAGAAATGGCAGCAGTCACAGGATTCCGACTACTTAGTATCCTTCCTTCCATCTGACCAATGGCAAAGTCGTATCTCCAGATTTGGGCGTTGAGACCAGCATTTCAGCCACGGCACAGTCCCATCAGTCCATCAGCGTGGCAACTGTAACGCCAGGCCTTTCCACGCACATCGCTCCACCACTAATGATCTCGCTTCGTGTTGCACTGCAGATCATCTTCTCTCCGACCCCAGTAAAAAGCAGACTCTGTGCAATCGCGATATCTCGGCCCCAGCTACACCGGACTCTAAACTACCATCATTCCACTAACCCACATTGTCTCCAACAAACCGACCCCGGATTGTGGAGACTCCAAATCAATTGCCATGCAGTCCATCATTTGATTCCTCTGGAGTGCTCTTATTGACTGTGGGACGCCACCTCTTTGCCTACAGTATGGCTCGGCATATATATACTACCTACCACTGTCCGTCCGTGTCTTGACACCAACCTTTTTCTTCTTGCTCCAGGAGACAATTGTTACTTGGTAGTGTTGCCTACTGCCCGCTGCTATACAAAAGTTTCTATCAGCCAAGGTCGAAATGGTGTTCTATAAACGCAAGATCACCGTCTCAGATGGCGAGGTTACCAACGCTGCCCATTTGACACTGAGGCAATCTTTATTACCAAACTTGCTAGGTAAGTCTTTCCACAAGTTGTCCCTTCTTAAAATGTTATCAAGGTGGCAGGCGTCTGATAACAAGTACTGACTGGGTCTAGTCACTATCCTCTTCTTTCTGTGGGGCTTTGCATATGGCCTTTTGGATGTCTTGAATAACCATTTTCAAACCACCCTGAACATCACCGCGTCCCGATCGTCTGGTCTCCAAGCTGCTTACTTTGGCGCATATTTTTTGTGCCCTCTCACTATATCGGGATGGATCTTGCGACGATTCGGATTCCGGTGAGAAACATCCATCGTGTTGAGGGTTCAAGAGAGACCTTCATTACTGACGGTACTTTGACAGAGTCACCTTTATGACCGGGCTAGCAGTATTAGCAGTCGGATGTCTTCTTTTCTGGCCGAGCGGCGTCAAGAAATCATTCGGTGGCTTCTGTGGTAGCATGTTTGTCGTCGGCGCCGGGCTGAGCACGCTTGAAACGGCGGCAGACCCATTCCTCTCTATCTGTGGTCCTCCAAGATACAGTGAGATTCGACTGAATTTGGCCCAAGCAGTACAAGGTGTTGGCAGCTTCGTGGCGCCTTTGTTGGCAAGCCGAGTCTTCTTCGCACACACCGGTAAGCTCCATTTCATCTTGCTGAACGGCAAAACTGACTGACTGACTGTGCCTCCAAAGTCGACACGAACCAAGGCTTGAAGAACGTCCAATGGACTTATCTTGGTGTCGCCGGCTTCGTCGGTATACTGCTCGTCGTCTTCTTTTTGGCTCCGTTCCCGGAAATCACAGTAAGTGACTACTTCTATGTACTAAGTTACCTAAGTACCTAGTACTTTAGTACTATGTACACAAGTACTTGCGATTGCGTCTGTGGAATTTGAAGTTCAGGACGAATTAATTACTAAGTAACTCTACCTACCTTATCTAGGACGCCGATATGCACACCCAAGAGCACGCCATCGCGGAAGAGGAGTATAACCCGGGCCCACTCCGCAAGCAATACACACTCTTCCTCGGCGTTTGGTGTCAATTTTGCTACGTCGGCGCTCAAGTCGCCGTTGCAGGATATTTTATGTGAGTTATGAGTCTGAGTACTACATAGTACTAGGTACCAAAAAAAGCGACTCGTGACCCAACGATTCTCCCTGCCCAGAAAGCTGATCTGTTTGTTCCATAGCAATTTCGTCACAGAAACAGGACGTTCGGCTGCCACAGCATCCGACCTCCTAGCTGCCGCACAAGGCATCTATGCTGGAAATCGCTTCCTCGCCGGATTCCTTATGATGATCCCAGCCGTGAAACCACGCTATATGCTGACAGGGTATCTAAGTGCTTGCTGTATTCTTGCTCTCATCGCAGCTGTCACCCGCGGGACCACCAGCATCGGCTTCCTCATGCTGGTCTTTGTTTTTGAGTCCTGTTGCTTCGCGACCATCTTCACCATGTCGCTGCGTGGTCTGGGGAAACATACGAAGCGCGGTGGATCATGGCTCGTTGCCGCCATCTCTGGGGGCACCGTGTGGCCTAGCATGACGGGTGCGGTTGTCACAGCGAGGAACGCCCATGTTGCCATGTTGATCCCCATGACCGGGTATATTGTTGGAATGGTGTTTCCCGTCTACGTCAACATGTATCAACGCCAACGAATGGACTCGCATCGCGCCACCGCGGTCGGTATCGTCACGCAGAATGAGAAGGAGCTGGAGCTGGAGCGGAATCTCAGTGAGGGAGACAAGGCCCAGGCTGTGCCAGTGGAGATTCGGGAAGGCGATTTGAAATGACTGAAGCTATGACGTGAAGATCAAGTCAACGGCGCCTGTCAAAGTGCTAAATTGAGGATTTGAAGTTAGGGCAGGGGTGGATGCTGCAGCCGCAGCACTAAAACATGTGTCTGTCGGGTGTTGATGGAGGCTGTCATATGTGATTCGAAATGAACCACGCAACGCAAAAGGCCGTAATAGTCCTAGCGTTGAATGTGCGAAGCTACCCATAACCAACCATTGTGTCTGCCGGTGTAGAAGAGGCAGTTTCAAGTGCAACGAGTGATCCAGGGACAAGGATTTGGCATGGTTGGACCGCCACAAAACGCAAGCGGTACATTTGAAGCGCAAGACATGGAGACCGGCCTCTGCCTGTGTGGGTTCGGGCCATGGGATCTTGCGTCCGATCAAAGCCAAACTCCAGCCAGCGAGTCTCAGCTTCATTGTTCGGTTCATGGGCGATAATCAGGCCGTGAGTAACGATTGGATCCCACCGTAGGGCCTCGTTGTCCAGTTTGAGGTTGTAGTGATACTAGGTGGGGGTTTCTGACCATGTCCAAGGTCGACACAAAGTACATTAGGTACCTACCTACTTAGTATGGTCAGCTCCTGCTTCGTGCGATTGACAACCTTGCGGCTGGCGGCTTCAAGCTTGAATTTGAAGCCAGGATATTGCACCCGTAAGCCGAAAAGGGGGCCAATCTGACACATTTCGGCGCCTTGTTGATCCTTAATCGCACCGAGGCTCGATGTCCGGGCTCCGAGAATTCGTCTAGGATGCCCACCGGAACCCCTCGGTCTCTAGCCGTGGGTAGTGATTGAAGGTAAGACCGGTGTTGAGCTTCTTGATTTCCAAAGTTCCTTGATGAAAGCGACCATTCGTCGTTCCACGACGTTCTTGCCTTTCCCCATGACGGTGTAAATACCTAAGTACCTAGTACTTACACAGCATCTCGTCCGAGAGTCGTGTCGTGTCGTCTGCCGATGATCAAACGCGTCACATATGGGAAGATACAACATCCATCTGCCTCCCGTCGAGTCCAAACCCATCATCATGCGAATTATGGATGACTGGACGAGAGTGAAGTGCACGGACAGTTTACCTTCCAAAGGAGCCGTGAATTCTGCGAAGAAGCCTCGCGCCGCAGAGTTCCTTTCGAATGCTACTCGCTCCGTCTGCAGGTCTCGCAGATCCTGAGCCTTGTCGTTGAAACGGAGGTACAGGTCCTTCGCAAGAGCTCCCTCCTGGTATGTCCAGAGACGGCGGATCCAGTTTGACTAGTACAGCCGTGCGCATCGATCTGTACCTAGGTAGGAAGGCCGAGCTCGGAGTCTGCAGAATCCACGAATCAAGGACAAGGACGGCCGAGGCTGTAACGTAGATACCTACATACTAGGTAGTATGTCGCATATTGCGGCTGCAGTTATGTCGGTCCTCACGGAGTTTTTAACCGGCACACACTGTGTCCATCCAGAACCAGACTTGGTCTTGTTTCTCCCGGCCGGGAAAGTCTAGCTTCCAAAGTTGTCAACCATCTTCTGAATGCGGGAGAGTTGGCATTTCTGGCAAAATGATTGTCGAAGGGGTTTCCCAAACCGTCAGCCCATCTAATCTAAAACCCGATATGAACGGCCTGTCAGCGTGGTCTAAACGTTTCAATGAGGCGCCACGCAAACGTGAGAGATGGCCTCGTATTTGGGCGGCTTATCGAGCTTGATGCTGTATTCGGTGGTCACGATACTGCGGTCATCTTCGCTCCATCGGATGATCGGAGTCCCATCACTTCTGATAATACGAACAATCGTGTCGACGAAATCCTTGCCGGCGGCTCCTTGACCAGCTCCGACCTCGGTCTGGGCAGCTCGGCAGCCTTGCTGGAGATCTGCCGTATTGTTCTGTTTGCAATCGAAGGTATGCTTTATTAGTTCATTTATCATCATGGCCGCATCAGACTTGCACCATCTTCGCTGCAAAGTACATAGTACTTCTTCGTAACTTCGAGGTGCCGGTGCTCCAGGGCTGCATCGCATCCCCGGCGTCGTATATTGCGACAGCAGCCTGGCGCAGCGTGTGGCCCAGGGCTAGCATTGATGTCGAGACCTCACTCATCACTCACTGGCCAGGCGGGCGGAGGGCAGTGTGCTTCAGATGTGTGGGCGTGCGAGTCTGTGCAGGATCGATACGGGTACTCCTTGGCACATTCGAGAATCTGCCTTGTTTATCCCATGCACCTGAATGTCCAGCAGGCTTCCTCCACCTCACCAGGAGCAAAGGTACCTAGAATATCTCCGTCGTGACAAGTTTCTGGGAGCCTTTAGAGCCAGAGACTAGGAAGTCATCCGTTTTGACGGCTATGCCAACGACGGCGAAGACTTCAATGACCATTCCAAAGTCCAGCCATGTCTGGAAGAAGGAAGGACTCGATGTCTTGACCGGTTCGGCGGTCGAAGCTCGCTTTACCCAGTAGATCCTGAGTGCTCCATCCTTTGCGCTCCGGGTATGTCAAGAACCCTTTACCGTCGTAGTAATCATGCTGGGCGGCACGGTACAGTACTTTGACGGATAGCTGCGTGTTCTTTGGGCGGACAAATTGATCCACGACCACCAACCTTCAGCAAGGGAAGGAAAACAATATATATATATATATATGCAGTAGCTGCGACGACAGCCAACATTATGAACGGTTGCTGGAGGTGCTTCATTTACGTACAACCCAGCTTTGTACCAAGTCGGGCTCGCCGATCGAGCCATCTGCCCAATGAGAGACAAGCGCAGCCTGCGAATCATAGACTGCACTACCTAGTGGCAAGTGCCGATAACTACCGCAAGGGTGTGCATCTGATACGTGGCCAATGCTGAGAAGGCGAAGGCGGAGTGAAGATTGCCAATGATGTCGCGACAGATGGCGGGGAGAGGAAACGAGGTCGGCTTGTTGATGCCAGCGTTGAGATGTGGACTTTCGAGGATGACCACGTCGACGCGCTTGGCAAGGCTGAGATTTAGCGGACCAGGCAATTCTTCAGCCTTGCGGGAGTCACCCGGATTGATTCGCTGGAACCCTTCCCGCCCCTAGTATTAATTACTCCGTACCGTGTCCGTAGTAAATGGGTTGGCTGGAGGGAGGCGTGGGAGGCAGCCGCGGTGGCTATGCAGCGCCGCGCAACCCTCGTCTTAGGCACGTTATGCCTAAACCTGCACCCGCACCCGCGCCTACGCCTGCGCCTGCGCCCGCGCCCGAACATGAGCCCATCTCCACCTCTTCTTTCGTCAATCAAACACACGACATCTGCGCTGTTGACCGGACTTGACTCGATACACAGGCAGCCCCCTTTGCCTCAAGTTCCTGGCTTGCTTCTTTCCATCTCGTGTCACAACATAACAAGCCAGTCTCCAATGACAACCACTCCAAGTGACCTGACAAGACTTTTCTTCTCGTCGCCCTCAATTGCGCTCTGCCAGCCGCGAAGCCTTTCTGCGGTTCCCTCCCGCCCGAGTCACTCCACCGACAAAAGCAAATTTCGTCGACCAGGTCGTCTATCTTCGAGCCTCCTAAAGCCACGTCCACCTCACCTCACAGTTCCTCCAAACTCGTCTCAACGAGAACGAAAATATCCTTTCTCGCGAAGTAGGCCGGCCGAAGAAACATCGCCGGCCTGTGTTCGGCGCAGTCTGCCGTCAGCATGCGGGTTCAAGAGATGCTCATCGACAATGACTCGATCGAGTCCCAAGACATATACGAGCGCCATTTCACTCCCATGTCCAAGGCTTCCCGATCAGACGTCCATTTCCCTCTGACAACTCCTCGGAAGCGAGCCCCATCCATTGCCTCGGTCGTACAACCCCCCGACCAAAGTGGACAATCAGTCGGCGTCTTGACAATCAGGGCGACAAACTCGCCTATTCAAGAGACACAGGGTAGCGATGTGTGGAATACACCCTTGGACTCCGAGTCTCAATTCTCCGGCACACGGCCTCGGCTGTCGCTGCCTGATCTGCCGCTCGAGGTCCAGGGCAAAGTCCTCGACTTTATATTTGGGGACATGCACTCGGTTTACGCCGGGTCTACCTCGCTGCGAGGAAAGAGCGTCTCTTCCCTCATGCGGCATCCACGCAGGAAGGCCGTCTCGGATCTGGCCCTGGTCTCTCCCGACTGGCGTGAATTGGTTCAGGAAAGAATCTACCGGCATATTAAGATCAAGGGTACGAGAACTGGTCTGTTGGAGTCGGAAGAGTTCTTCTACACCCACTCGCACCTCACCAAATACATTCGACACATCGAGTTCTGGGTGCCCGTGTGGGGAGACAAGGCCTCCTTTGATGCACGCTCCCATGACAGTCTCATGCTGGAACCCGAGCGCAATGGATACTACCAACTCGTGAACCAAACCAATGAAAGTCTCATTCCTGCTAACGACCTCCTGGGCTTCAGCTTCAAGTTTTGCGCCTACACCGCCACTCTCTCCGAAATCTTTAGCCACATCAACTGTTATTTCCCCGAAGCGCGTGTCTTCACGCTCGAAGGCGGCCACTGCAAGAAATCCAACATGATTCGACATTTCCCCCAAACCCTCTTTCCGAACCCAAACCAAAGTCTCGAGAAACTCCCCAACATCCGCACCTTCGCCATGCGTGGCGCCTGGAACATCATGCGCGAGTACCGGCATTGGAAGACCATCGAGAACGCCCTTCCCAATGTGGAAGAATGGCACTGTGGTTACGCCAAACCCCGCTCCGAAGCCGACTCGACCATTAACGACATTCTCTATCATCTGCCCTCCCGGCTGCGGCACGTCAACATCTCTCTTGACGGCATGTATAGTAAAGATCCCACGACCCTCGGCTCTACCTCTGGCCTCGGTCAGGTGCATCTCTGCGAACGCCTGGGCCGTGCCCTCCCGCAACTCGAATCCCTCTGCTTCACAGGCAAGATCTGCGAGTGCCTCTGGACCTCGGCCTTCTCCGCCCTCGCCCAGGCAAAGGAAGAGCCACGGCTCAAAGCGCTCGAGATTGTCGTGAAGTCCTGTTGCCGCCAGCGTGTCACAGACGTCGATCCGGAGACGGGCGACATGATTGTGCACGAACTGGGCGGCGTGATCGCCGACGGAGCGGGGATCACAAATCTCGTCTTCATCCGGGCATTTGAGCGGCTGGTTCTCAAGACTGTCGAGGCACTCCCTCTGTTCCCGCTTCTCGAGTATATTCGCATACGTTTCATCGACCTTGATTCGCCTTGCACCCTGTTGAATCCGTACTGGCAACTCGAGAATGGGAGGGTCTATGGCATCTGGAACGAAGAAATCGTCGAGAGACTCAGCGAAGTCCGCCCACACGTCGGATACGAGGAACTGGGCGAGGGCATCGAATATGCCGGCTGGCAAAAGCCGGCCTCCCCCGGCGCTACTGGACACGAACGCGGACATGGCCATGGTCTCGATCCCATGGCGTCGAGCACCACATCCTCCGCCGCCGTGGGCTCTGGATGTAGCCTCTACCCTAAGTGGAAGCCACGGAGTATTAAGACGAGTTCATACAAGGTCGTGGCCGAGGCCAGAGGCAGTTGACTAGCCGATCACAACCGTGACCATGACCATGACCAGTGATGGAATGAATTCCAACCTGTCCCCGTGGACATGGATCCGATTCCCTACTGGTATCGGAGTTGAGGCTGCAGGGTACCCCGAAGAGTACAGTGGGTGGTTCGAATGGAATGCGAGCGCTGATACAGTACCAGCGGTAGATGCACGGAAGGTTGTTACGACGTATTGGGCTACTCTACGCGAGGGGGGAGATGTGCCGGCACAATCTCAAATGGGGTGGGTGGAAGATTGTATGGCGCCATGAGGAAAATTTTGATGGGCCTGGTGGGATGATGCTCTACTTATGCGTTTTGCCATGCACGGTGTTTCTCGGTGGGCGGTCTAGCTGGTTAATCTGCCTCATCTGTCGAATCTACAAGCCTGTTTCGAATTTGGTTGCGTTGCCTATTGATGGTTGAGTTGAATGCAAGGTTATTTGCGTCATCCATCAACTTGAAGGCGGAGAGAGTCATGACCGGTTGTGGATGGAGGAAGTCGGGGTGTTGGACATTTGTTTGTCATAATTGATGTCTAAACACCTCCGTCGAGCTTAATCAAGCTTGGGAGGAAAGCTCCAAGTAACCAAGTTCGAATTTGAGATCTGACTAAGACATTGTTTCGTGCTAGTTAGCCTCCCTGTGCCCGTTGGCTTGTTGCGATGTTTAAATCGTTCTGTTCTTATTCGAAAACCAAAGGTGCTTTAGCTCCAGCCTCTTCGGACCCGCGAAGAAGCAAACCACGCGGTACCCGAGTACATGTACATAGACATCATCAAACACACACCAATTGGGCAAGTAGACGGATAGTCTCTTCAATTACTCTTCAACACGTGGTTTCTCGGACCTAAATGTACATTGGCAATGTCGCTAGTGTCGACACGACTATTGCCACGCTGTCGTCCGGGAGTCGATCTCGTCACCGTTGCGGAAATCGTGCCTGTTGTGGGTTCGGGATATGTGGCCGAAGGTGATGAAGGGGTGTGTTTGGGACCAGTCGTTTGCCTCCTAGCAACGTCGCCCACCACGATACCCAGGATCCAGCAGTTCACGGCAAAGAAAGCCAGACCGGCTGCGAACAAGCCGGGCACAAATGTGCTCCGGCCCAAGAACTCAAGTTGGTACCCTTGCTGCAGCCAGGCGGCCTGGCCGAGAACCCAGAGCACCAATGCCGCCAGGCCTAGTCTTGGTCGTGCCATCAATGACGAGCCAGGGATGTACAGTGGCAAGAAAATCAGATACCAGAGGAAGTACTGCGAGGTACAGACTTTGTTGAAGGCGACAAAGGCGAGAGTCTGCGCGAGCATCGTGGTCGGCAGGTCCCGTTTGGAGAGTGCCAGAGGGATGAGAATGGCGGAAAGGAGGAGTTGGGGAATGAATGCAACCGATTCCAAAGAGAATGGTGTTGAATGACCAACGCTGGAAGGGCCTGCCGATTGTGCTGATGATAGGTACAAGAGCGTGTTATACGGCGAGAAGTTGTGGCGGTGGTCGATTCGAGTGAAGTGATGCAGGTACGTATGCTGGATGAAGGGCGGGCCGTAGAATCTATACATCAGAAAATTGAGTGCGGCGAAGGTGGCGACAGATGTGAAAGCAAGCAAGATGCGGTTGGCATTGAAGAATTGTAATCCCTTTTGTAAAATGGATGTCGACGAGGGGTTTGAGGGGATTAAGGATTTGGTGTCCAGCGCCCACAACATGCTAACCCCGTAGATGAAGGGGTAGATTTTCAAGTGAACACTCAGCCCGAGAAGGACTCCAGAAAGGGCTAACTGTCTTGTCTCAAATGCCCAGAGAAGAGCCATAACGAGTACACAGAGGAAGCCCTCGCTGCTTCCACGAGTGCTGATGTTGGCAACCATCGGGTTAAGTAGCCAGACGCTCGCATATCTCAAAGCTCGATTCTCTTCTAAGCCCTTCCTCTTTAAAAGCGCCAAGATCAGCCATCCCGCTACCAGGTCCGAAAGGGCAAACAGTGCCTTGCCGAAATGGAACCAGAGCCCACCCCAAGTCGAAGGGAGGAGAATCCATGCCAGCAAGGGAGTGTACCGATATGTGGCGCGATCGTAGGGGGACGCGTGCCTCGAGACAGCCCGAGCTGCATCGGTAAAGACGTAGTAGTCGATGTCGGTATATTTCAGGGCAGATACCGAGTCCTGGTATATTCCGTAGACAAGGAGGATGGCGCGCAGGAGGAAGGCAAGGACGAAGACAGAGGTGCGCGAAGAGAAGAGAGGGGCGACGAGCGACGACATAGTGACTGCATGTCTCGCCGGATTGGACAATGGCAAGAGCAGTCCCAGAAGAAGCTCTTTGTGTCGCTTTGTGTCGATACTGGGATGTGAGTCTGCTGGTCGAGTAACAGCGAGATTCACTGTGTCCATGTGTCCAGATGTGGTGGTTCACGATCCGCATGTTGATCCTTAAAGCAGCGACCCAAAAAACCGAGATGGGCCAATCCAACCGCTCTGACGTCCCCACGTCTACGTTTCCTAATTCCTTCCTCTCATTGTCCTACTAACATGGCAGGGACTAAGAGGACGCACGACGGAATGGAAGTCGACTCTTCCTCCTCCTCCACGGAACACACCTCTCCCTTCATTCCCGTCTTTGAGAGTTTTCGCTCTGAACTTGACGAGCACCACGATCGACGAGAGAGGATCATCAAGGTCTCGAGGGATGTTACCGCGCAGAGTAAGAAGATGTAAGTTCTCGCGTCGATACCTGAATTGGTTGGCTGGCTAACGGGCCGGAAAGAATCTTCGCCTTGCAAAGGTAAGAAAGAAAGAGAGTCCTGCCACGGGTCTCTAGACACAGCCTCGTCCAGCCCAGCTCACACTTTCTTCCACCCAGATCAAGAGAACTAGGCCGGCCCATCCATGCCTCGATTTCCAAGCAAACAACCCCCATGTATCGGACCATCAACGACCTACTGCAAAGCGTAGTCGCTGACTTGGGCGGCATCAATGCCTACCGCTACCGGGGTAATATTACCGGTGGCATACAGGAGTTTATGGAGGCGGTGCTCTTTCAACACTACCTAGAGACGCAGACAGTCATGACCTTTGAGGGTGGGGCAGCGAGGTTGCCCAACGGGATTGCCCTGACGTATGAGGACTACTTGTTAGGTGTGTTTGATATGACTGGTGAACTGATGAGGTTTGCCATCACCTACATGGCGACGAATGGGCAACTACCAGGGGCGCATGAAAAAGAATCCAGCCTGTCGAGGAAAACTTCCATTTTGACCGACATGCAGGTCTTGCGGAGCGAACTAGAGGGTCTGGACGCAAGTGGGAGCTATGGGCTGTCCAGGGAGTTCTCACAAAAACTCAAGACGACCAGGAATTCGACCGAGAAGGTCGAGAATGGTGTGTACAGCATGATTGTCAGAGGCAAGGAGCGGCCAAAGGGCTGGAGACCTGAGACCAATCTGGCCGAGGCGCCGCGGGAGGGTGCAGCAGTGGAACAGGTCGAGAGCTACTGAGTCGATTGTTCTTCATTGTGACAGGGTTGCCCTGCAAAATGCTGGGCTATGTTGAAAGCTACTGAAGCATTTGATTCCTCCTCCACCTGTTGCAAACAAGACCTCTCATGCGTCTTATCCCTCACCGTACCATTTTCATTGCTTGTGCGGGTCTTCTTCAGCCTCCAGGATGCCCTCCTTGACCAGCTGATCAGGCTTGGGTCGTTGTTGGATCTTGTGTTCCAGGCTATCTGCTCGCATGCGTTTCTCGAGTTCGCGTTGATTAGCCAGCAACGCCGGGGCGGCGGTCGAGTCGGGGAGGATGTTTCCTAAATGGGTTGTGAATAGCTGCGTGATCTAATGGGGTAGACTCGCATACGTTCGATGAGTTCTTCTCGCTCTGGCCGTTTCTCCAGGTGCTTTCTCAGGCTGTCCAAGTGTTGTTGGCGCTCGAGTTCGTGCTGTTTGGCTTGGAGGGACCTGGAAGGCCAATCCGTCAGCAGGTGGTTACAAAGGGCGGGTCGAGTCAGTCCCAACTCACGGAGCAGCATTAGTGTGAAGCAGGATGTTGCGGTTCTTCAAGTCCTGAACCTCAGGCCGGTACTGCAGGTGCTTCTCCAAGGAATTGCGACGTTCCAGAGGGGAGATGGGCGATTCGTCGACTTTGAGATCTGGGGTGGTTTCGTCGTTGATTGCGTTGGACATGTTGCAGCGTCTTGCTCGGATTCAGTCACAGTCGGTCCAGGGTAGTAAGCAGAAACGAGGCAGAAAGAGGGTGAGAATGGACAGTCGGGGTTGTGCAGAAAGACGGAGGAGGAGCTGAGACAACAGACGACACACGGCACACACGCGGTTGGCCGGGCTTCCAGGGTTCCTGGTTGCTCATCTGACGTCGCTGCCACTGGCGGGTGGTCCATGACACCCCTGCAACCAGGCTTTGTTTCGCGACTCTTTCAAAGCCCACTACTTACGGCGGTCACCACGATTCACAGATGGTTTGTAGTCTAAGAGATAATAAGCCGCTCGTAAACTTGATATCTTAGACCTAAGTCTTAGAACGAATGACCTCTCCATCTAAAAAAGTCGTTGGTTATCTCCCGTTGCCGACTGTGCCAAAGGGTCTGGAACTTGGGATGCCCACGGATGCCCCGCATTGTGGCGGGGCGCCTCTTTATGCCTCTTCTCCTAAGCGTGCCTAAGTAAGCTCTAGGTGGCTCTAGGTGGCTCTAGGTTTGCCAGGCTGCGGGATGAGCCTCGGCTTTGACTCACTTAGGCACCAACGCCACTAAAGTTCCTTTAGCTCCGATCTCTTCTCAGGCGTCGGTTGCGCGTTCTTTCCGTTTTGCCCTTTGGCGCGTCAAACTTCGCTTCACTGTGCAGCCTGCAGTCAACTGTGATCTCAAATCTGAGAACCGTCGGTCTCAGCTTTTACACTCCTATCTCTCTGTTCTTCTACTCCCGCTGGCAAGACTCGGTTGATCCCCCAGCCTGCAATGTCCTCATCATGTGGATCCTCGAATCGAATGGCGATTTCCTCCAAGGGAAACGCATGTGGCTGAAGCCGGGTCAGAAGTATCTCTTCGGGCGAGTCAAAAGAGAAGGAGTTCGCTTTGCCATTGATCACAAGACTGTTTCAAGGAAACACTTCGTCATTGAAGTGGATCCTGTCAAGGAAGGAGATGTTGGACAGATCCATGCCAGAACACAGATCAGAATTGAAGACCAGAACTCAAAGAGTGGGACTACCGTAAATGGGGAGTTGATCAAGGCTGCTTCAAGGGACTTGAAGCACGCCCAGAATTCGATACGACCTGGAACATGTCCTCATGAAATCACGATCAATTGGCAACCATGCGTGCTCACCTTCAACCTACTCAAAAAGGAGCTCAAATCTGGATTGCTTAAGACAAAACAGTCCAGGGTTCAGAACCTGGACATCAAGGCCATCAGTGACTTCAGCTCGGAGCATACAACCCTTGTGGTTGCAAACAAACGAAATACTGCGAAAGGGTTGCAGGCATTGGTCACGGGCAAATATCTGGTGGCCGAGTCATTTCTAGACGCCCTGGAATACAAAGCAACTCCGGCCAATCTGAGCCAGGAAGAGAATCTCTCCCTCTTGGAGCTTGACTTTGATAGCGCATGGCCTGACCCCAAAGATCACCTTCCTCCGCCAGGGAGAGAGCCTACGAGAAGATCCGTCGAATCTTACAAGCCGGACCCCTCACGAATCAACATTTTTGAAAAGTACACATTTGTGTTTGGTGACCAAACTCAATATGACAATTTGTTACCGGTCATCACCTGTGGTCATGGGAAGGCAATCCTGTTCAAAGGAGCAAATGGTGAAACTACAACCGACGAGCTTGTGCAGTTCCTACATAATTCATCTGGTCACAAGGCGGGCGCGGGTCCTGGGAATGGGGCGCAAGGAGGAGCAGTCCTAGTTCGGTGGCAGGGCAAGGATGCTCTTCAGGAATGGACAAACACCCTTATCAACGAGACTGCTTTGAAGATGGATCAGCGGGCTATTGATCAATCGGAGTTCTTGGACTCCATTTTGGCCAAAGATGCCGGACTCCTGAAGCAAAGCATCCCGTTTGAAAGTGCGACTGACGGAATAATTGCTCCTCCGGCATCAGCTGCCCCTTCTCTCATGACGAAACAACTCAGCGAGGTTCAGACGAACGGAACGAACAGAGCAGCGCCCGTCGAGTATCAGTCTCCTCCGTCCGCGTCAGGGAGAACCCTGGCCGCTCCGGAGACCCTCCGTTCACAACTCGCCTCTCGGGACGTCTCGCAGGTTAGTAATACTGAATCGGAAGTACCTCGTCTATTTCAAGGACCTCGTTTCACTCAAGCCCAAAGATTTAAGAACTTTGATGATGGCTTTGACCCTGACGCTATCGCCGCCTATGAAGACGACGACGATGATGAAGACGAAGCACTGCCCTACAACTCCGATCCTGAACCTGTCTCTACAACTCAAACCCGATCCTTGACGATCAAAGAGGAACCGCCGGCCACGTCTAAGAAGAGAGCAGCTCCATTCGAAGAACCTCAAGACGCCTTTACAGAGGAAATGGATGATCTCCTTCCGGCAGCAATGGCTTTTAAAAGACGAAAACTTGCCGAGGCTCAGATCAAGGGGCAAGACGTCGAGGTAGAATTAGACGTGATGCAGCCACCTCCAGCTAAGAACAAGAAAAAAGAGGTAGAGCTCGATGTCCGTCAAGCGGTACGAGCACGGCGTGAAGAAAAGGAAAAGGCAGCAAGAAAAGAACAAGAAGACCTCGAAGTCGGCAGGATCGACGTGGAGGACCAATCGCCTGCTAATCTCGTCGCTATTGTCACCATGGAGCTACCCGTACGGGGTGGTATTAAAGACAAACCCACGAACATGAAGCATGGGGAGAACTGGGATCCGAAGTGGAACGGACGGAAAAACTTCAAGTGCTTCAGGCGCAAGGGTGAAGCTCCGCAGCGCAGAGGCCACGCGGCCAAAGTCATCGTTCCGCTTTTCGAAGTCGAGCGCAAAACATCTGGGATTGGTGAAGAGTACTGGGAGAAAACGCTAGAGGAGAAGCAACGCGAGCGAGACAGGAAGAAGAGAGACAAGGGGAACAGCCATCGGATAACCCCCCCGAGTCAAACAGCGCCGTCTAGCGGGACAGCGAACGCAAGATTGAGGGGGAGGAGCAACGTTATTTTGGACATTGATGATGAAGAGGATGAACACAATTTGAATGAGGCTGATGAAGACATTGGCGATGTCGTGTCAACGAACCCCGGCGTGTCGCGACTCCAGCTGGAGGGTGCAGAAATGGTGGACCCTGATGCCCGCCCTGACACACCTAGGCAGACGCGGGCTGCTGACGACTCGACACAGCGTCTGTCGCAGTCCCAGACGCAGCGTTCAAGCAACACATCTGCAGCCGCGAATGGAAAGAGATCAGCGAGCAGTATTGCGGCGGAAAGTTCCGGGCAGCCGAAACGGCAAAAGACGCTTCCCGTCACGATCAAGCGTGCGAAGGAATCTGATGACGAGGATAGCGATGACATGAAGTTCAGATTCGGGTCGAAGTCGCGGAGGGGACGGGGGAGAGGGAGAGGGAAAGGATAGATAAGCTGGTGTTTCAGGTGGGCATGAGAGGTCTGTCTACTTGAAGAGGATGTGGACACTTCAAGGCAGAAAAACATAGCTATGGACGGGTGGACTCCTCAAGTGTCTAATTTTATGCGCATAGACTACTTTCAAGTGAAGATACCAACTGATTTATGGGCTCGACTAAAACATCCCCAGATCGTCGGGGCATGTCATCATCGATTCTGTTTACGGGGTATAGTGGAGGAAATTGGTATCCACGCAAGGCTGAACCCCTGAGCGTGGGAATCCAACGTACCTATCGATCGAGGAGCAATAACAACATCTCCCATGTGGGCCATGAGAAATATAGCTACATCACTGAAACATGGAGATGCAGAGGACCATGCATTGACGTGAGCTTGGGGGCATCGCGGGGCTTCTTTGCATTCTATATGGATGATATCAGTTACTCTTTCTGGGAAGCCATCCCTTTCCCACCATTCGCTCTATTGCTAGGTTTCTTGCACTAGGGTGACGTCCTAGGTGGCATGTGCATCCTCATGTCGAGTCAGAACCCCTCCGCTAGATAGAATATTACCCCTACCGCCAATACAATGGCCCCTGGGCCTTGAAGCCGGTCTCCCACGCCTGATCCAAGACGGCCACCACTTCTTCCGGTAGCGGACCCTTTTCCAGGTCTTTCAGGTTTCCTTCCAACTGACTCAGACTGCTCACACCGATGATGATACCATCGTTGCCTTTGGGGGCAAAGTTCAGCTTGCTGTGATGAACGCTCCACCGCAGTGCCGTCTCGACGAGGGTCAGGTTGTGTTTCTGGACGACGGGCTCGATGAGCTGGAGTGCTCGGAAGGTCGAGTCACGGAAATAGCGCTCTCGGTATGCCTAGAATATGGATTGTTAAAGGGACGGGTGGTTCCATGCTATGTGTCTGAAAGGTGAGTCTTACCTTTCCAGTGTTTTGGTTGACATTGCCGAAGCGGCCTTCTGTTGGAATATCTGTTGTTGATTTGTATTTACCGGAGAAGACTCCACCTGCAAGCTGTCATGGCGTCAGTGCTGCAGAAGGGTAGACGCCAGGGAGTTTAGACTCACCGGATTGTAGATAACCAAGTCTAAGCCATATCTAGAACGCAGTCAAATCAGTCGGCTACTCACACCGGGCCCGTAGGAGCCTTTACTCCCCATCCCACTTACTTTCTACAACAAGGAATCAACTCTGTTTCAATGTCCCGGGTGATGGCATTGTACATGGCCTGGTAGATGGTCGGCTTGACCCAGCCTCGCTCCTTGGCGATATTCCAGACCTCGGCGACCTCCCAGGCGGCGAAGTTACTGAGGCCGAGCTGCACGAACTTGCCCTCCTTGAAGAGCTCGTTGCATGCGCCGAGGGTGTCTTCGAACGGCACACTCCGATCCGGCGCGTGCAGGTAGAATATATCGACGCAGTTGGCCCCCAGCTCTTCCAGGCTCTTGTTCAGACTCGCCTTCACATTCTCGGGTTTGTGGTCGCCGGGCTTGACGGGGTAACACTTCGTAGCGAGGGTCAGACCGCGGTCTTTCCACTTGGCATCGCGTGTGAATGCTTCTTGATCCCCCGCAATGTAGGAGCGCGCCGTGTCAATCTCATTGTAGCCCTGCTGCTGGAGGTAGTCAAGGTTCTTATTGAATTCGTCCAGCGAGGTAATGCGGCCGCCTTTGGATTCGGTGCCTGGCGGGCCAAAGGTCATAAGACCTAGAATCACACGCGGCTTCTCACCGGTCAAGGTGGTGGAGGGAATGAGGGGCATTCTGGACGAAGGGGTGGAGGAGACTGGAGTGAGTTGGCGGGTGAGGGCAGTCCGACGGATCGCCTTGTTCGTCAGAGATGTTGCAGGGCGGGTGAGAAGGGATCGAAACGTAGACTGGGGGAGAGTCTGCCAAATTATGCAAGTTTCCGTAGTCGCAGTCGAAATTATGATAAGAAAAATAACACGGCATTCATCAGTGCGCGGGCATTTGGCGATAGAACTTGTCCAAACGGAAAGCAGGCCACTTCGTCATTGGGATGGAAATGACGCAATGCTGGGGTTTCCATTGGCTTCTTTAAAGCAGCGTCTCTGGACTCGCGTTTCTGACCTACCTACGCACGCGCCTACTGGGTAGGTTAGTAAAATACGATACTAGCAGGCGCCTCAGGCCGAGGCTCTTCGACATCGATCCATCATTCTCGTGGCCAAGCTTTCGAAATATTCCATCTCATTCATTGTTCACACCCTTCAATTTGGCGGACTGATCTAGCCCGGTCAACATCCGAGCATGGAGCAGCTTCTGGCTTCTAGCAAATTCCACGAGCTCTACCAGATCCAGTCGCCATGGCTTCCTATGCGGAAACCGTGCTGCTCACCCCGTTACGACCATTTGAAGCGGAAGTTGCAATGGGAGATGTGCAATCCTCATTGTGCCTGCAAATGCCATCTAGGGACCCGCCCTCCACAAGTTTCCACGTGTCGCCCATCGCTGCCTTGCAGCGGCATGTGGGATACTCCGCCAACACACCCGGATCTTGAAAACCCGCACTACTGTGCCACTAATTTTCTTTTCGCCGCCACCCTCACAGACGAAGAGAAAGATCTCCTGTTGCCTGTGGCATCGGGCAAGCCTCGACCCAGCAATATTGTCACTCAAACTACGGAGGGCTGCTCCCCCGTGAGCGTCGCAGATCGTGCTCGGGACGAAGAAGATTTGGATCTCGAAGCAACCTACCACCATGCTAAGACTTTGCTCCAACCGAGGATCAACGCCAGTCCAAATTATTCGGAGCCCCAAAAGGACCACAATACCGTTCCATTGCCACCCATAATGGACGATATGGAATGGCTGGCCGACGTAGTCGGAACAAATACCCAGCCGAGGCGCCCATCTGAAGAAAGAAGCGCTCAATCGAGACCGGAGAATGTCGAGGGCGAAAGGCGCGAGCATGTTTTTTTGGAAATAACAGGGGATTTGGAGCGAGATCTTGATATCAAAGAGCTCACGCCGGACAGGTTATGAAGACATGCATGCTTCCATGGGAGCTGCTCGTGTGTGCCGACTACTTCACCCACCCACGGCAGAAGAGCAATGTTATAATGTCACAATATCAAAGAGTTTCCTAGATGAAGGAGGAACTCAAATACGCACCTACGGTGTCCTAAGTAAGTCACGATATATTGAACCAGGCTGCCACGTGACGGCGGAGTACAGTCTGAATTTCGGCCTCGTTATAACACGACGAAATGACCTCAAAAGGAATGAATAATTACAGCAAAAATGAAGAATATCTTAACTACAACGAAAACGACATCCTTATTACTTAATAACGGTAGTCGTTTCGCATAATGAAGTTACTACGGGTAGAATTACATGTGGATCATCTTTGCGAAACAACATTTCCCCCCCCCTCCGGAGGAGAGCGACGAGTCTATCCTAATTAGGGTTAAGCCAAAATTCCTCCGAAGTCATATTATCACAGCAGCGTTATTTCTTGGGCAAGAGCTTTGCAAGTCCGTCGTACAAAGGCCATCATAGGATCATGGACGCACGGAAGCCTAAAACCAGGCCAGAAGCCTAAATCAAACCGACATGAGTGCCTCGGGACTCCAACCATCAACACTGCCTGGGTCGTGCGCCCAGCCTGAAAGGAGAAGACCGTGTGATCGCTGTCATACCATCAAGGAAAAATGTCGCTGGCTGGCAGCGCATGCAGAAGGATGCGAAAGATGTTCTCGGTTGGCTGTTCCGTGTCAGACTCGCCGGCCCATTGCCAGAGCAGGCAGAAAGGCTAGGCTGGCAACGGGGAATCGGCTGTCATTGCGCAGAACAGAACTGTCACTTCCCAAGAGATCTCAGTCTGCTTCATCCTCGTCCTCAACAGGTGCATCTCTTGCATTATCCTCAGTTGACGGACTCATCACTATTCCTAATCGTGGGGAGAATCATGACATCCACCGAAGCATTGCCCTGTTCCCAGGCATGGATCGCCTGGAAATGCATCTCCTAGATGCCATGCTTCATAAGCAGTTATGCTTCGACAGGTATCTTATCGGGCCCAGTTTCCGTGATGATCACCAGCAAGCGTTCGTAAATCATCTACGATTTGCAATGCCTCTTCTCAAGGATGCTTTTGTGGCTTGCGCCACACTACTGGTTGGAGATCAGGAGATTCAACGAGTCGCGAACAACCAGCACATTGGCCATAGGAGAGCTGCGGCGGCCATTTTCTCACTCCGAAACTTGGAAATTCACCAGCACCACGATTTGTCCATGGTCTTAATCCTGGGTGTGGCCATAGTGACCTTTGCCCTTCACCACTCGGGCGGCGAGACGTTGCTTTGCAACCATATTCTCGGCCTCATAAAACCAATGTATGACGACGACCATTCATTAGTGCACCGACTGGACTCTGACGGCCTCTCCTTTCTTATTTGTGTTCTTGGCAGCCAGACTGCTATATGTCTCCTTCAGTGCCAGGTTCCCACCATCAGAATTCGACCGACTGACGTCAACCTCATTGTCGACCGGTTCATTGGGATATCTGCACCCCTACTGACTCATTTCTACGATATTTGTGAGCTCAGTCGACTGATACGCCAGTCCTCCTGCAGGTCTGGAGGTATAATCAGCGATGAGAGTCTTCAAGCTCTGGATAGGATTGAGCAGGTGGTTGAACGGTGGCATCCAGCCTTGTCCGCTGACACCCTCACTGGTCGCTTTACACCGATAGAAGTGGTATGGATGCTCTCACAGGCCAAAGTTCTTCGCCTGACTGCACTACTCGTGATTCATCGCCTGCGATGGGCATTTGGCACCCGAGACGACAAGGCCCTCTCCATGTCCAAAACTATCATCGACGAACTTGATACAGTGACCCAGCTCGCAGGGCGATCAATTCCATTTGTGGATCTAGCCTATCTAGTCGCGGGCTTGGAAGTTACAAATCTTGACGAGAGACGGGCGGTTTGTGAAAAGTCGCAGCTGATTGTGGATTTCTCGCCCCGAGTTTGTGATCAGGTGCAGCATTGGCTTACTTCATTCTGGGCCATCAGAGATGCCGACATGTTCAGTTGTCGCATCTACTGGTACGATCTAGTAGATTATCTCCCTAAATAGATGACAGAAGCCGTTCAAGTAGTTCGACGGAAGCGTAGGCCGTCGATGCACTATATTCAAGGCCAATACCATCATCTACATAGGGGCCAGAAAGACAGGTGTTCACATGACTACGATATATTCATACTTTGACTACGTACTACTCCCATAGACCGTCGGTGAGTCTTTACCTGGCCGTCCTGCCTCTTTACAATAACCTTTAAACGTTAGACTTGAGGCTAAACTTGGAACACCACCTTCATACTGAGATCTTCCCAGTGTTTCGTCAATCTATTGAGATTCCCGGTTCGTTAAAATCTTTTCCTTGTACCAGTACATGTTGCCTCGTATAGCGCTGCTGCCTCAAAGAGCCCGACGCGTTGGCTGTCGGAGCCCCATCTCCGTGTACGATTTTGCAGTGGCCACCCTAGCCCTTTTGCCCCATTTGAGTAGTGGTAGTGGAATGAGCAGAACTACGAAGCAGATTACGGCCGTGAGGACATGCATACTCTGCAGCCCCATACCCGCGATCCATGGGGTGAGAGAAAAGAGGACAACAACAGAAAAGGCGTTGCGAGTGAAAACAACACCTACCAATGCGTTGCCAATGATCTGTGATTTACCAGTTGAGGTCAGTCAAAACGCTTCCACAAGAAATGATGGAATTTAAGAAATTAGGGGTGAGAAGTTTTGGAGCGTTCTCGGCGGCGTGGCTCCCAGAATTAGCAATTGAATACTTACGTCTTGATAGCAATCCATTGTGTATGCGAGAGCGACGTCTGTGGATACAACAAATCCGAATCCGAAAAATCCGAGCCCGACGGCGAGCAGAGGCCAAGAGACACCCTAGAAATGCCCAATGTCAGAGTTCAGTCATGCTGCTAAACGCCAAAGTGCTAAAGTGGTCGGATAGAAAGAGGCATTAAGGAGGGAGCAGCTGCAGCTTACGTTGGCCAAGCCTAGACCGAACAACAAAATACCTGCTGGGGTTATCAACGCCATGGGTAGAGCAAGCCAGAGACGCATCTCAGGCTCATAAATGCCATAATTGTGCTTGGATAGCCACATGATTGATTTGTCATTCAAGTACCCGCCAACGAAGAACGCCAAAAAGGAACCGACGAACGGTGGAATGTTCATCAGACCAACCCCAACAGCAGTGAAGTTGTAAGGCAGCCCGAATAGATATGTTGCCTCGACCGAAGTCAGAATGGCAAAACAGGCCAGAATTGTGCCGTAAGTCAAAGCCGCGTAAGTGACGGCGGGAAATTTGACCAAGACCACCAGTGGTTGGTAGAAGTGTGGCAGGACTGATTCATCTGTTTTCGTGACAAGAGCAAGACGCTCGGGATATGTCTTCATCTTGATTGTGGTGTCAATTCTTGTGAAAGTCCTCTCGACCGGACCTGCCAACACAGCTTTCTTTGACTCGATTGGGAGAGCACTCGGTCCACTGCCCTCTTGTATTTCTTCTTGAACCTGTTTCACTAGCCCGAGCGGGGGAGTGGTAGAGCAATTGCGGCCGACGATGACGCTGACGTATTTTGACTCCTCGAACAAGAAAATGACAAGAGCCAGGTTGATGGACATGAGGATCACGCACCACCACCACATCCACCTCCACCCTTGTGAGTTGACGACGTACCCCGAGGCAACAGGTCCGAGGAAGGCACCAATGCATGTGAATAGCATATACCCGCTGTTCATTGAGGCATGTTGGTGTACGAAAAATAGATCGGCAATCGTGATCTGGACAATTGTCTCGCTAATGGCACCGCCCAGGCCGGACACCAGATTACTTCCGATGAGGTCGCCATCGGTATAAGTCTTTGCGCTCCAAATAGAAGATGCAAGCTGAAGGGCTAGACTGAGCAGGTAGAACGGCCGACGGCCGAATTTGTGTACAAGAGGGACGAAGACAATGCACCCTACAGCCAGGCCAGCATAGTTGATAGCCGCAACTGCGTTCATGATGTTGATGGTAAACCCTAACTGTAGCTGGAGGTCCTCCCAGGCGGTAAATCCAATATCCAACTGGACAAAGGTCATGAGGATATAGAAACAGACGAGCGAGAAGTTGAGGGCCTTTCGCCAGGTAGACCAATTCAGCGGGTCGTTGGGATCTGAGGATGGCACGGGATGCAGGATCAATTGATTTGTAGTACCATGCACTGTGGTATGAGGTGAATTAGCCTGAATCTCTGCTGAGGCAGAGGGGCAGAGGGGCAGAGGGGAAGCGGTGGCAAGGAGGCCGAGGAGGTCTGATTGTCATTCTTACAGTCTTCCAAAATAAGAGTCCCGGGGGCCCAGAATGTGCCATCTTGATCATGACATGGGTCCGAGGAATCCATCAAGTCGTAGTCGTTAGGTCCTCGTTGCTGATGGATGATGAAAGTGGCCTCGAAGAAGGGCAATACCAAGAGATCGATCAGTCAAGCCTCGTGAAAGCATGCAGAAGAGAAAGATAGTGTCGACGAGCTCTTTCGCTACTTCTATATAAATAATCGTCACATTCTGCTCTCCCCAAGCCGTCAACGCACGCGAACCCCTCGAGATACCGAAGCAGGGAGGCAGAGGAATTGGGTTATCAAAAGTGGGGCATGGTTTAAACAAGGTTTGGGGAGGGCTCAGGAAACCAATAAGAGGGATTGAAATTGGCCGGCTTGGCATATGCCCCACTCCGGGGTTGTATCAGGGAATTTTCATGAGTCTGCGCCGAAGTGAGCTCCCTCCTAAATCTCGCCACGGCCAGACGGAGCAAACTGGGCTTTGGACGATGTAAGGAGGAGGAAGGAAATAGCCGTCCTCAACGAGGGGTTACATCGACATTTCGGCGTTTTGACCACTGCGGTCGTGTATTTAAACTACATGTGTTGTCCTCTTCCCTCCTTCACACACCCAACACGTTGAACCTTTCGCTGCACCGCCAGACATCTTAGCACTACTATCTTGAATCCACAATTCTCAAATGGCAGAAGATACACCCGCGAGCCCCCTGGCCGACTTATACCTCCAGGCATTGGCTGATCCCCAGCTCCCACGACCTAATCCCACGGAATCTTTCTGGCAGCTGCCCCCACATCCCTCTCTCTCCCAGGTACAGTCCCAGGAGTTGCCTGGGACCACAGATTATGCGATCATCGGCTCGGGTGTCACGGGGTGTAGCGTAGCTAAAACGCTTCTTGATCACGCTTCGACCCCGTCGACCTCATTTTCGGTGACAGTCTTGGAAGCTCGAACCCTAACGAGTGGTGCAACTGGTCGAAATGGGGGAGTTCTGACCTCTTTCGTGCCAGGCGACTACAAATCTCTCAGTGAGAGTTTCGGTCATGAGCAAGCGGTGGCCATCGCACGCTTCGCCAATAGAACGCTCGAAAAGATGCACGAGCTCGGCAACTCTTCAGAGGAATTCAAGGAGGCGAGTGAGGTCAGGAGACTCCGCGATGTGATCTGCTTCCAAGATGAGGAGTCTTTCAAAGACGCTCGAGAATCTCACCTGCTATACGAGGAGCATGTGCCCGAGGAGCGAGGCAAAACTATGATTTTGACTACCGAGGAAGCATACTTGGTAAGTCGAACGTCAGCTTTGGTTCTGTGTGAACAATTGCTGAAAAGGCTCAACAGACGTACAATGTGAGAGCGGCAGCGGGTGCGATCGTGTTTCCCAACGGCGCATTCTGGCCATATCGATTGATCACCAAAATTTGGGCCCAGCTCTTTGCTCAGCACCGGTCGAGGCTCTCGATTGAAACCAATACTCCTGTTACGGCGGTAGGCTACGACTCCAACACAAATCCAACCCACCCCTATATCGTCACTACCCCTCGAGGCGTCGTTCGTGCCTCACGAGTCGTCCACGCCACTAATGGACATGTCGGACATCTGTTACCAGGCCTGCGTGGCAAGATTTACCCTCTGCGTGGCACCATGTCGACGCAGACACCGACGACCAAATTTGGCCGCCTTGGTCACGAGCTATCCTGGAGTTTTTGTCACCTTGGGAGATTTGACAGGGTGACCAACACTTTGGAAGCAGGAATATACTATGCATGCCAGAACCCTAAAACTGGAGATATTTTTATCGGCGGGGAGAAGGCCCGGATCGACGAGCTGCTTGTCAGTGACGACTCACAGGTAAGTGCGCCCGGCGCAGAGAACATCTCCACATTGCTCCCTAGATTTTTCGATAAAGCCTGGGGACCGGGCGAAACCCCCGCGGTGAAGAAGATATGGTCCGGTATCATGGGATTCACCTCAGACCATCTTCCCCTGGTTGGCCCCTTGCCACAAGGCGTCACTAATCGCGGCGAAGAGGGAGGAGAGTGGATTGCCGCCGGCTTCAATGGCTATGGCATGCCCCTGTGTTGGTCCTGCGGCGAAGCAGTTGCGAAAATGCTTCTCGGGCTTGATGTCAGTGACATGTTGCCAGCGTCATTTCTGGCCACCGCAGAACGTCTGCAAGATGAGCAACGTATGTCGACTGTGGCTGGGCTAGAGCGACTCTTCGCCGGATCATCGTAGCCGTCAAGAAAATAAAGTCCGATTTTACCCCGATGGGCTCTGCTGACAGGTGATGATTCCCCGGTCCGGATAGCTTAGCTTAGCTCGACAATATTATAATACTATTATTATTATTATTACTTCGCTTCGCTCCGTAGGATCAACTCTCGGCTCTTTGAGCAACGGACTGGGAAAGAAAGTGTGGAAATACGTCCACGTGATCGGAGGAAAGGGTCCACTTCTACCAAGGGTGCGAGCCTGGTGGAAAAATTTGGGGATAACTCGGTTTCCCCTTCTCTCCCTTCCATTCTACGTCTGTGGTCTGTTACGAGACATTTGGATTCGATAAATCATCTACCATGAGTCAACATGCGTCATGGTCAACAGCTGGCCCGATAGGACGGCGGTCTTGTTACAGGTCAAACCACCATGATTGCTAACTACTTAGTACTATGTACTCGGCCTTCAACACTTCGTCTACCTGTCACAGCTTGTTCAACTCCTCAACGAGCTCGTCAACTTTCTTCCATCCGGGCACAGTGCCCAAACCAGACGGAAACCGCATGTTCTTGGCCCAGCTGTACTCGCGAAGAGTATCAATACAATGTTCTCGGCCGTAACCACTATGTTTTGCCCCTCCGAAAGGTGTCCCCAGCGCCAGTCGACTATAATTATTGATGAACACCATGCCGGCGTCGATCTGTCTCCCTGCTTTCAAGGCTTTAGTAGTATCCCGAGTGAAAACGGCACAAACCAATCCATATTCGGGTTCGTTGGCGATCGAGATGGCTTCTTCGTACGTGTCGAAAGCGTTGACTGTGACAACAGGTCCGAATATCTCCTCTTGAGCAATTCGCATATCTCTCGTGACTTGCGTAAAGAGTGTAGGTTGGACAAAGAAGCCATTCTGAAGCTTTGGGTCTGTCGGCAGCGGTGCCTGGACTTCAATCTTAGCACCCTCGGCGACACCAATGCGGATATATTCTTGAACCCGCTCTTGTTGTGCTTTGGTGACCAATGGACCAACGTGGGTCTCTTCGAGTGCGCCATGACCAACTTTGAGTCGCTTGACGGCCGCTGCCATTTTGCTAACGAAGACGTCATGCACCCCCCGTTGCACGAGTACCCTAGATGCTGCGGTGCAAGCTTCACCTTGGTTGAAAAACCCTCCATCCACGGCATTCCGTACCGCTAGGTCCAGATCGGCGTCGTCGAAGACAATGAACGCATTTTTCCCACCAAGTTCAAGGGATAGCGGTGTAATGTTATCGGCTGCAAGTTTGCTGACTGCCGCTCCAGCCTTTGTCGACCCCGTGAACGAGATTTTTCTGACATCTGGGTGTATCACCAGAGCCTGGGGCACACTCGTACCTGCCGCTGGTATGGCTTGTATTACCCCCGGTGGGAGGACCTCCTGGACTATTTCAACGATCCGCAGAGCTGTGAGCGGAGCTTGCTCGCCAGGCTTGATAATGATGGTGTTTCCAGCCGCCAATGCCGGCGCAGCTTTACCCCCGACGTGGATTGGGGGCCAGTTGAACGGCAGGATCCCTGCGACAACCCCATACGGCTCGTGGATGACAGATGCATAGACACTGCCTTGGTCATAGAGTTCATGTGGGAGCTTGTCCGCTAAAGACGCGAAAAATCGGAAAATCTTGATCACCATGGGAACATCTCCTTCGCGAGCTTGCGAGACTGGCTTTCCGTTTTCCATCGATAAGAGTTGACAGAGTTCGTCAAAGTGTTCCGCAAGTCTGTCTGCTACCTGATGCAGCAACGCAGCTCTTTCTTGTGGGGATCTCCATCTCCAATCATTGTTGAACGCCTTGTTGGCAATATCGACGGCCTTTTGAACCTCTGCTACTCCTCCTCCCTGCACGGTGGTAATGACCTCTCCAGTTGCAGGGTTGTGTACTTCAAACCGGTGTAAAGGATCGTTTGAGGACAAGGGGAATCGTGAGATGGCTTCATATGTTTTAGTGGCCATGGTGAGTGGGCGACGAAGAGTTTGATCAGTGCAAGGGTTTAGGGCATATGTATTCTTCGACCTTCAGCTGACGAATGTATAATGAATTGGAGTATGAAACTTGAGCAAAGTTATCGGAAAGGCCTCCTTTCTTATGGGAATCACGCTCCGAGGACAAAAAAGAAGAAGCAGGCGTACCCTGGCCTCGGATTTTCGCATGGGGATAACGATGAATCCGCAGATAGAGCATGTGAGGGTATCTGTTTGACTCGTACTAGATCATAGAGGAGGAAATGCCCTCGGACTTAACCTGATAAATCACGTGAGCGGACGAAGTTCATCTGACATCACACCCAATTTCTCAATAACCTGTGAGTGGAGGTTGAACGTGTGAGACAAAGAGTATTTCAGTTGTCGACTGCATGTATTCTTAAATCTGGTCCTTACTGCTGCCTTAAGTTTAGGCGAGATCACCGTTTTTGATATTCAGAGAACTGATAAAGCCAGCAAATCTTTGACGATGCGTGGAAAGATTATACTTGAAGAGCATGTTTGCATGCCGGAAGATAATGCTGTCGAGAAACTCAGATTCGCCTCACGAAACTCACATGACCTTGCCGCAGCCCTGCTCGATCTACATGGCAATCGGCTAAACGAGATGAATGCGAGCGGTGTGGAATATGCCATCATTTCTCAGAACCCCCCAGGACCCCAGGGCATTCAAGATCCCCAATCAGCAGCAGCATACGCAATCCGATCGAATGACTACGTGGCCGGTTTGGTGAACCAGGCACCAGAAAGGTTCGCTGCCTTTGCGGCAGTCTCCATGCATGAACCAGCGATTGCCGTTGCAGAGTTGACTAGATGTGTTGAGAGCTTGGGAATGGTGGGCGTCATGCTCCATGATACCCAGGAATACATCGGGACGGACGGAATAGTCTGTGAATATCACTATGATGAGCCCCGATACGACGAATTCTGGTCGGCGGTAGAGAAAATGGGCGTTCCAGTGTATCTCCACCCCAAGCCACCTCTTCCTGACGAGTTTTCACGCCTCTACGCCCGCAGACCATGGTTGTTAGGACCAACATACAGTTTTGCAAGGGATACTGGTTTCCACGCGTTGGCATTGTGCACAAGTGGCTTGTTTGATCGCTTCCCTGGCGTCAGGCTCATCCTAGGGCATATGGGTGAGACAACCTCAATACGCGTGTATCTCCGTTTTATTTGGACCAAGTTGACAACCTACAGGAGAGACAATTCTGGGAAACCTCGGACGTATTGACCATTGGCTCGAGAAACGTGATCGTGGCAGAGGCCTCCCAAGCCAGAGGACATTACGGGAGTATCTGGAAACGAACGTCTATGTCACAACAGCCGGATACTTTTCAACCCCTGCTCTCATCTACGCAATCACGGAGATTGGAGTTGATAGGATCTTGTTCTCGGTTGATACACCTTATGAGAACATCACAGAAGGAGCTACATGGCTCGATACATTGCCAATCAGCAACGGAGATATCGCTAAGATTGGGCGAGCGAATACATTGGCACTGTTTCCAAACCTCGCCAAACGCCTACGTTCGGCCGAAGTTGAGCATCTTCAGCAGAACAAAGAGCGTGTTTTGTTTACGACGAACCCTGGGTTCGAGTGAGGATGAGATGACCTCTCCAGTGGGGCAGCGTCGTAAGAAGCGAGACTCAATAACTAGCTGTAGGCTGTCGTAGTTGGTTGGTACCTGGGAGGCCGCAGAGACAAATATACGGAGGGAATGGGAGACCATTTGATAATACGTCACCTACCCACTATCTCCCGAATTGGGCCAGGTAGCTCGAATCTCGCGTCAACGCTGACGGGCTGCCTAATCAATACAAAAATGCAATATGTGGGTCACGATGAGAACAAGCAACTGTCCTAAGGGCTGGCTGTGGAGTGATCGAGACTGATCGCTTCGATGAAGATTGGGTTAAATGGAAAATAAGGCTGACAGGCAACTTTCCTTTCGCCCAGATTTCCCCATATCGAGGGGGTGGTGGAGGCCTCCGCCGCACGGAAGGTCCGGAATTCCCCAAAACAGGGCATCATGTGAGCGGACATCCGAAGGACCCCGCTGTCAAGGTTTGACCCCATATCAGGAAACTACATTGAAGCTACATTGGTCTTCTTCCCTGCTGCTGCCGACAAGACATCGATGTCGAACAACGCATTTATTCCAAGACGTCTTGAGGATCCTGCTAAACCGACACAAATCTCGCTGACAAAGCCGGCTAAGATGAGCGGGCGTCGCTCGACGACCAGCTGCAAGCCCTGTCGCAAGGCCAGACTTGGATGTGATGCAGTCCTGCAACGAGGAAACTCTTGCACTAACTGTGTTCGACGTGGAAAGCCGTGCATCTCTCAAGTGCGTTGCCTCCTCCCAAACCACCCGCTAGATTCCAATTGACTAATGAAAACCCGGTGGGAAAGGACGGCGGAGAAGGGCAACAGACTTCTCGTCCATCACGCCGTGGCCAAAACCCCGGCTTCCTGAATCACCCAAGACAATTCTCGTTCGGTGGCACGAGGCGAGCCGCTATTACGCCCGATCCTTTACTCTCACCTGCCTTGTCCTTTTTTGATGCGGAGAATCTCGCTTGCCAAAGATCCTTAGCCCTGGACTTACATGGCCTTCTGTGGGACATTTTTGTTTCAATATTTGAGTCTCGGTTTGCGATTTGGCTATCTGACAGCTGCTGCCCATTTATCGAGATGACCGCAGTAGGTCCCCGGCATTCTCAGGTGACAAGAAAAGTGACTGATGTGAGTTTCTCAATGATAGGGAAGGAAAGCCTTCATTTCCAGAGTGGTCCTCCAACTAGACGGACTCCAAGGTGAACCAGATTCGACCTTGACGTCTAAGAATTACTTCGGGGGCAATGGTCCAAAGCCGCCCAACAGAAGAAGCACAACGGATGCAATCTTGAACGACGCCTTCCGACATGCCGTCTATGCATATTCTGCTCGCTGGCTTCCTTTATGCAGTGCGCTGCAGATATCGAATGGTAGCGATAAAACAAGAGCTCAGAAGCTGGAGCAAGAGATTCGAGATCAGCTGTGGCACTCGGCTCGGCAGTCGATGTTCGCTGCCATGTCACGACCAAGCTATCGATCTATCATGGCTCTCTTCCTATTTACTATGAGTGAACCACCGACGAATAATGAGGACTATGGGATTGATTTCCTGTGCTCCCAGACGCTCTTGGCCCATTTCAACTATCTGAGGGCGCCCTTGAAACACCTAGAAGTGCAGCCTCTGTGGCAAGCTGTGCCAGCTCAGCCGCTGGCCCATGATGGTTTGAACTCGGTCCCAATACAACAAAAGGAAGATGGTGGCGAGATGCACCGGCACTTGCAAGACACAATGTTCTGGCTTGGGGTCCTTCATGAGTCTGGGAAATCCCTGATAAACCAGTTGCCGTCGGTCATTCTTCCTGGAAGATCTGGAGACAGAAAAGTTTGGGATTTTATCCGTCAGCGGACCGTCATATTCGACCAGTCGTTCCGAAATCTTCACGGGTCTCCGCTCCCGCTTGATCACGAAGTCGTGGGTGTTGTGCTGCAACATGCATCAGCCTGCAAGACCATGTATCTTGCCATGATTAATCAGCTGGTTGATGCTATGTTCCACTACAATGTCGAATCCGTGGACGATGCCGCACAGCGAGTTTTCTTAGAGTCTCAACGCTTCCACGATGTCTTCGACCAGCTTTTGGCAATGTGCGCACGGGACTATTTGACTCTGAGTAGAGAAAGTCAACTCCACTATTGTAAGTGTTTACCTGGAATCCTCGCAAGTATAGTCCAGCTAATGAAAGCAGTATTGTTAGTGGCCCATTATAACTTGGGCTCATTGGTCCTGGCCGACACTCTGGAATCCAATGAACCCATTCCAGAACCGCTCACAGATACTGCATCTATGCGTTTGCAGGCGTGCAACGCGATCGTGAATGCTTTGAGTCTGGCATTAAATTGCGATAGATATTCCGATGATGACTCTCCATACGGAAGCAGATTACTGCACGATCCAACTCCCCACTTGATGGATGAAGTACTTTCGCGGACTGGCAATGCGATCTTTTCATTACATCAGAGCGACAGACTACCGGCAACTGCTGCACAGATCATGCTTTCCATCGTCTTCAGCGCATTAAATGTGCTCTCACAGATATCTATGACTTCGTCAGCAATTCTATCATCATTTACCCTCACCAATTCCAGGTATCAGCTCAAAATCAGGAACGAAAATCAGTATACGCCCATGACGGCCCGCGCAGAAAACATCCCTCTCTTGTCCAAGGTGGACGGTCATTTCGTCGACGAATTCTTGCAAGAAATGCAGATCCAGGCGAGCCTTGACCCGTTGATTTTGGACAAAGCGATCAAAATATATGAGAAGCCGGTGGAGGATCAAGCTGCCAGCTCAGGGTCTGATCTTGACCAACTGCTTTTACTGTGTAGCTGATGATTTCAACATGCAATCCATCACATTCTTGATAGCAGTTCCAGTGTTGACTTTCTACTACGGGCATTTATGTGGCATCGAGAAGTCCTCCTGTAGGAGCAGGCTGTGCCACCCATCCTCGTTGACTTGAAAAGCGGAAGGCTTTTTGTCTGCTCACTGGTGCGTCGTGTAGTCCCCTCAGGTGATGGGTTGACTTCCGTAGGTGTCTAAAGAATTTCTTCACATGCAAAGTCGGCACCTCGGAAGAGAAACATTAGTACCTTGGTGGGGCCGCGGGGCTGATGGAGATGACTTAAGTAAGTCCTTGGGGCCCTTAGGCTAGCTCGCCTAGGCATGACTCAGCCTGTCGACTGGGCACTTCGACCTAGGAGCTCCTGTAATTACGCCAAGAGAGCGCTTAGATCAACGCCTAGGTACGCCTAGCAGCCCTACCTGGGTACTTAGGTACTCGGTATGTACGGAGAACTACTCCGGCAGCTCTTGCCTCGTAGCTCAGCACCGTGGTCGACGTACCTCAAGCCACTGGTCCATTTCTACCTAGAGTCAGAATCGTCATCTTTCGTCCAGTCTACTCAGAAACCTCGAGCTGTCCAAGCCGTCAGTGACCTGCCAAAGTGCGTCTGGTTGCCGTCGACGAGCAATGTCCATCTCCCGTCTGTCCTCAACACCCAACGCACTTGCCAAAGCCACACCTACCACATTCTCCGCCGCGCCGCTGCCGCGACCACCGCCATGGACCTCTCAACCACGCCGCAGCGACCTCACTACCGCCTCGGCGCCCTGTCTTCTTTCATCCCTCTGAGTGAAGAGGCCGCCGCCGTCACCACACGAGGCCAGCGACTCCCTGGTCTCATCCAGAGTCGATCGAGTGCCTCGCTCTTCACCCTCCCCCGCCGCCCGACGCGCACCGACTCCCTCCACAGCCACCATTCCACCGACGACGAAGAGCATGGTCCGCAGGACGAGCTAGAGCCCACCACCCCGTACAAGCGCCGCTCCTCCCCGATGGAGATCGACTCCCGCCGCATGAGCCTTGGGCCTGAGATCCTCATGACGCCCCAGATGCGCAGCATGCGTCTCATCGGCCAGAGCAACCCCCGGTACAAATGGCAGCAATACTACAAGACGGATGAGCAGCTGAAGCAAATGAAGAAGCCGATCCGGAAATACTACGAGCGGAACAACTTTCTGGTCGCCCAATACCTGTACATCGACAAGCTGCTGGACTCGTCCCTCCCCCACAATCTTATCCAAGAGTACCACCGGCTGCCCGCCAACGACGGCTTCAGTCCCTCGATGAGGACCATCTCCGAAGAGCCATTGGCAATCCCGACCAGCGCGGCCACACTCACACTGACCGGCGCGGAATCGCCCTTGACATCCTCACCGTCCGAGGCCAAGCTGAAACGCACGCCCAAGAATCTCTACAAACTCCCCGACGACGAGTCGACTCCGTTGTTGTCCGTGGATGACGAAGACGAGGTCCCCGAAGAGCCGTACCCAGACATCAAATATGATGATATGGACGATGGCGTGGAATCCGACGACCCCATCGTCACCGTGGCTATCTACATCAATCTCGTGGCGAATGTGATCCTCCTTGCCGGCAAAATCGCCGTTATAGTGCTCACATCCTCCCTCTCGGTCCTCGCCTCGCTCGTCGACGCAGCGCTGGACTTCCTCTCCACCGCCATCGTCTGGACGACCACGAAGCTCGTCTCGCAACAAGATCAATATGCCTACCCGATTGGGCGCCGCCGCCTCGAGCCCGTCGGGGTCTTGGTCTTCAGTATCATCATGATAACGTCCTTCTTTCAGGTGTCACTGCAGTGTTTCAACCGGCTGATGTCGCCCGACCACACTGTGGTGGAACTGGGCCTGCCAGCTGTGGTGATCATGCTTTCGACGGTCGCGATCAAGGGCTTCTGCTGGTTTTGGTGTCGGCTGGTGAAGAACAGCTCGGTGCAGGCGCTGGCCCAGGACGCGGCGACCGACGTCGTCTTCAATATCTTCTCCATCATCTTCCCGCTCGTTGGTTATTACCGCCAAATCTGGTGGCTCGACGCCCTGGGCGGCATGCTGCTTTCCCTTTATGTCATCTTCAACTGGTCCAAAACTAGCTCCGAGCACGTCCGCAACCTGTGCGGTGCTGCTGCCACCGCCGACCAGCGCAACGTCCTCCTGTACCTGACCATGCGCTTCGCAAAGACCATCCGTTACATCCAGGGCCTACAGGCCTACCACGCCGGTGACAAGCTGAACGTTGAGGTCGACATCGTCCTAGACGAGAACATGAGCTTGCGGGATAGCCACGATCTGGGCGAGAGTCTGCAGTATGTCCTCGAGAGCGTGCCGACCGTGGATCGCGCATTTGTGCACGCCGACTACGCCGGCTACAACCTGCCAAGTCACATGAATCAACAGGGTTAGATGAAGGAGAAGCAGGAAGCCCGGCTTTTTCAGTACGAGCTAACCTGGATGCGACGTCACTGGGAGTTTTTTCACCCGGGGCAGGGAGCGGAACTGGATTGGAGAACCCACCCATTGGAATACGACGGGTGGACTATGCTATTTTCATTAGGCTGGGTATGAGGCATACCGGGCTAGGGATGGCAACATGGGCAGACCAATATCTGGTGCCCTTTGTTTTACTTTTTCGCTTTTACGCCGGTCCGGCGCAACCACGACCCGCCGAGGTCTATGAAATGTTGGCTATACCCGTCTCCATCCCGGATGACGACGCTGGAGCAAGTCTGGGGCAAGGCCATGCTTCCTAACCTGGGAGGGAGGCTTCCTGAATACTCTATTCTATTGGCATGTATGTACATATGTACTTGGATGACGGGGAACGAATATATCTGGAGATTTTGAGTCCGTCAAAGACGGGCTAGTGACAGTCCTTCTCCATTCATGTTGTATTAAGTACCGTGAATCTAATGTGTCTAGCTCTTCTTGACTCCCTCGTGTCCTGTGCCCCCCACTGTATACTCTATTTGATTTTCCAGGGATCCATCCAACCACCACCAAGATTCTCCAAACCAGTGATTCGACTCAAGTTCGTCTGCCCCGACGGCCAGGCTCATAAGAACCAGTGTCGGTATATCCAGATCTAAGGCCATTTATAACCAATCATGACGTCCAGGCACAATCTCTGCTCGGTTCTCAACTGTTCGCGGCAAGCCCAAAAATCCATGTTTGTGTATCGTCAGAAATCCGGAAGACCAGCTTGGGTGCATGAAACGCCGTCTTTGTGTTTATGTAAATCCAACCGCAACCAATTCTCCCAGTATGTATATTGCCACCGCCATGCGATTATATCAAAAACAAATAAGCGCCACTCATAAAAGCAGCAGTAAGAGTTCCCAAAATCATAGTGGACAGACCCCTTACGCCGCTCGTACTAGTAGCGCGTGCAGAGCTGCCTGTTCGAGACCCTGCGTTCGAAGGTGTTGATGACGAGGTATCGGCGGTGCTCGTCCCAGCTGGACTTGCGACAGGTTGGGCGTCAGGCTTAGTAGATGCGAGGGCGGAACACGCGCTCTTGTTAGCCTCTCGGTCCCTGACTGGAGAGCCAATGTTGGCGATGACGGCTTGTGTGTCCCTTACCGGGATATCGACACTCCCGTCACTCCCGATGGTGACTATGATAGAGGTGTCGTTCAACCTGGTGGGGGTGCCGTCGCCGTTTTGCTCGTAACTGACGCCGTCCCAGGTTGTGCCATGTTTTGCATCTGCGCCGTCGTTGGTCAGGTAGGAGAGGTAGAGTTTTTTGCCAGCGAGTTGGGTGGGCAGAGACAGTTGGAATGTCAGAGTCGGCTTGTTTGTTGCGGAAACGTTGGCTGGGTTCGAGTTGATCAAAACAACGGAGGCAAGCACGCCATCTTGGTAGACGGAATATGCAGCAATCCGACCTGCATATGCACTGGGGGCGTCGCTGAAGTCGTAGCCCCCAATCTGGGCCTGGCATGTTGCACCGATGGCCTGGTCAAAGGCAGCAAAGGCGTAGTAGTTGGGTCGGACGTACGGTTGGCTGCCGTAGTACTCAATCGGCTGCCAGGCACTGGCATTGCTGTTGTCGGTCATGTGCATCTGAACCGAGGAGATGTTTAGGGTAGCTGCATAAAACAGGAAGTTGAGGGTCCATAAGGCGGCGCCGAATACGTTGGTAATGTCGTCCATACCAATGGGCCCAACGACCCCCATCTCACGCAACGCATAGGGATATCCAGTGTTCTGGGCCTGTGTGATCTGTGTTACCCAGGCCGCAAACTGATCGGTGGTGGTGGAAAGCGTCATGAAGCCATATTGGGTCAGAGGATAAGTCGAGACTCCGATATAGTAGTAGTAATCGTGCTGGTTCCAGCCGGACACATACGACTTGGTGGAATCGTTGGCGACAACGGTGATGCCAAACTGGTCCAGTTCATCGATCTCGAAAGAGGTACCAATCGTTGAAGCAGTGCAGCCTGGTTCGAAGAAGTTGGAGCGGAGACCGTTCGGCTCCAGAACCTGCTCCCAGATGGGTCCGGCGCGATCTAGCCACTGCTGGGCGTAGACCTGGCCGCCCCACGAGCCGTTTCGGAAGCCATTCTCAAGGTACAGGTCGGGTTCGTTGCCAATCTCGAAAGAGACCAGATTCACATCGGACAATCGCCTGACAGCCTGGGTGGCCATGGTGGTGATTTGGTCGATATAGTCGGATTCCGCGTAGGCCAGATTCAAGCCGAAGGTGATGGGGGTGTTGCTTGGGAAGCGATTAATGGCCTCGAAGAATCTTGGACCGACAATGAACATATCGGCGGGATAGTTGCCCTGGCCGACTGGATTGGGATTGCGCTGGCAGACATAGTCATCCTGAGAATCGTCGTACACGAGATAGTCCTGTGTGTTCCCTCCAATACGCAAGTGTGGCGGCGTTCCAGTGTAGTTCGCCAAATTCGCCAACAGGTTCTTGGATAGCTGGTTCTCGGAACTCCCTCCGGTAAACGAGAATAGGTTGGAGGACTCGATCCCGAAGCCTGCGAAGGAGGGGCTGATAACCTCGGAGGCGCCAGAGGTGGGTTGGGCGGTGATGGCAAGAGACACGGTGTTAATGGCGGCGGCGAGAGTCAGAGAGGAGGCGGCCACGAGTGGTAGATAACGAGAGTGCATGGTTTAACGATTGATTGCGTGACAGATAGGCGGAGCGGACCAATCGAGGGCGGAGGGGGCTGAGAGGAGTTCACAGCAAACACCGACCGTCAAACTTGACGACAACGACCACAGCCACGACCTCGACCACGGCCTATACCCAGACCACGAAGACGACAAAAGCGACAACAAGCAAGGGACAGGGTAAGCAATAACAAGCGACAAACAAAAGGCAAAGGACATTAACAGGAAAACGGAAACCAAACCTTGCGGGAGGTAGGAACGTAGCTCTACTCGACAGATGGCAGGAAGGTCCGCGCTACCTGGGATGGCAGTCATCAGTGGTGATCGTAGTTGGTAGCTACAGTTGGCAGCCGCAGTTGGCGCAGTTGGCATAGTTGGCACAGTTGGCGCTGGGCACGCGGCACGGGCACGGGCACGGCATGCGAACCATGGGAAAGGCACGAAAGCGAATAATGCCAAAGGCGAAGAGCATCATCACCATCGTCGTCCATTGCGCGGCCGCGTGACCGAAGCGGGGCAGACAGTGGCTTTGTGTCGTCATTGCCCCAACAGAGCCCGCCTAAGTGCCCGACGGCCCTTCAACAAGTGTGCAGCTTGCCCATCCGTGCCCATCCTTGCCCCGGTTTAAACTTCGAGTCTCTGTCTGAGACGTTCGAGTCGAGCTATTCCGGTCATTGCCCTGAGAACGAGCCGTCAGAGGAAGAAGACTCGGCAGAGATGTCAGGCGCCGCAGGCACTCACATTTCATGAGGGGGGGAGCTGACGTTTCTATTTCGAGCTCCGGACCGAGTCCTCAAGTCCAGTCTCCTTCCTGGACCGAGTGCTTACGGAGCAGAGTGTGGCAGGCAAGGGTGGTTGGCATAGCATCGGGAGAGGTGTGCGGTTTAGGCTTGTGCGAGGCCTGCCTAGTCTCACCTGTTCCTGGCTACGCCGGGACGGCCTTGCCAGGCTGTGAACAAGCAAGTTCCCCACAGATGGCAACTTGGCAAGTTCGCGCACCCTCCAATAATAACAACATCGAGTCTCGCATCAACTCCAATCGCCTCCAATCGACTGCGACTTTCACGGCCAAGGCCTTTCCCCTTCTTTGTCACACATCTCCTCCGTATTTTGAGACTCGCGTGGGACAATGAGGCATCAGGCTACATCCGTCACCTGAGCAGGTGGGGGTGGGTACGAGCTACCCAGGTCCTGGCTGCTGACTCTGTCAGTGCCTCCGCAATGCAACGTCTGTGACACTCCGGCAGGGTTGCGTGCTAGGAGCGGGGATCAACTCTGAACTCGAACTACGGAGAAGGAGCGTGGTCAAGGTACGTGAATGTGAAACAAGGTGTTGTATTATCGATTAAAAATGCAATTCCTCGCTGATCAAGGGTTGGTCCACCGTAGGGTGGCCGCTCTCTCGGCCTCATACTAAGGCTTGTCGTCAAGGCATGGGGCTCATTATTGTTGTTCCAAGTAGTGTACAAACAGGTGGTGCCCTGCTCTCGCAGGACACACACGAAAAGCAGAGCTAGAGATGGTAGTTCCTCCGCAAATGAATGGTGCAATCCATGGGTATCGACTAATAGTACAGTTATTCCAAGGCTGTGGTGATGGTAGTGGTACATGTTCTGTGTTGGTGCTATGGTGTGCTGGTGCTGGGGAGAAATTCCGAACGACCACTCTCTGATGCCCGGTACGACACGGGCGGGGTCGAGTTGAGGTCGTGGGACGATGCGTGGTGTGGATTCGTGAGCAGCCTACACGGACTGCAGGCCACTACGGATCGAATCCAATGCGGAAAAGAAACTGGCGGGTGTCGAAGGGTGATGATTAGGGGGCGCTGAAAGGGCGAACGGAGGATGTCGTAATCTGTAGGAATGGGATTCCGTGGCAATTGCAGCGAGCGTTGCCAGAATCGGAAACAAACGAGAGATGGCGATTAGTATGCTTGCTGCAAGAGTGTTGTGCTTCAAGTGTGGAGGTGCCAGCGCATCGCGAGGTGCAGACAGTCGCCTGATACTGAAGCCATGATTGGCCCCGTTGCCAAGCGGCTCCCAGCGCGACGGATCCTCGTGGCTTGCTGTTCGAGACTTCGGATTTTGACAAGCTGGGGCATGGTTGTCCGCAGTGCATTAGCCCCAAACAGTGCGTGTCATGTCATGTGGACGTGCGGAGGGAGGCCCGGGTGCCGATGAGGAGGTGACGGAAATGTTCGAGTCCAGCAGAGCCGCGGCAGTGATCAGTGATACGTGGATGGCCACGGCTGGCCGGTGCCCTCTATGCCGCATGTCTCTTGGGCAGTGCGGGAAGAGGTCGGTTTGGCGGAGGGCCAGGGCAAGGAGGATATTTGGACCCGGCAGGCATTGTGAATGTGCGTGTTGGTGCAGAGTTGGTGTAGAGTTGGTGAGGTACCCGGGGATAGTAGGTCAAACGTCGAGAGGACTGGAGCTGAAATTCGGGTGTCGAGTTGTTGTGCGGCTTAGGCGCTTCGAAGTTATGAGCTCGTGTGTGAAGTACGAGGCTCGCAGGAGGATGTCGGGTCTGATGTTGGAATATGGCTGGAAGAACTGTCGAGTTGCGTAGGGGGCCGGGCCAGATATTTATTTTTTGACTTCCTGGCAGGTGCCCCCGGCAGAACCGAAAGTTGTTCCAGAATTGGTGACGCGGGCACTGGAATGAATCCACCCCCCATGCATTTTTTTTTGAGTTTGGGCTTGGGACCTTCTCCCTGTCTGCCTGGCGGGTGGAGCTTGTTCTGGGGCCTGCGGTGTGACATGGCCGGGGCACCTGCCACCTGGGCACCAAGGCCACAGGCGACGCGATGGGATTTGACACCATCCGTGACCCTCCTGGACCCAGGATGACACTTCTTGTCTCTTTGCAGCCAGCGCTCGAACTCCTCTTCTCCGGAACTAGCCTCACTGCCCCTGGCTTCTACTCTCCTCATGCGTCTTAGACTGCCCGCCGCCGCCCTAGCATCTGACTAGGTCCGACGCCAGAACCCTCAGGCGCGCAAAAAGGGAGGTCCCAGCTGACCGGCACGGCGATGGAACTGCCTGGGGTTGTGACGTGAAAGGAGGAAATTATTTGGTCGCCCTTGGTCGCCCTTGGTCGCCGCAGGCCTGGTGCTGTGGTGGGCTGTTACGCTGTTGGCGTCTTCCGAACCGTGCCCTTCGAGGCTTCGACCCTGCAAATCATCCCTTGCGCCTGCACTCTGATCCTGACCCGGATTCTTTGCCTGGGACCTGGGTAAACATGGCTCCTCCTTGACTCATGCAGGCGAACCAGATCATCACCGATGCCTGGGCGAGTTCCACCCGCTACGTCTCTCTATTTCCCAGTGCCCACTTCGCCTTGCCCAAGCTAGCCGTGTGGTATGCCCAAATAATTTCGGGGGACTCCTTTTGTCAGGCTGCAAGATCGATGGCGGATGCCCATCGTGCCCATCCTGAGTCCCGCGCCCTGCGCCCCGACACACGCAAGCCTTGTGCAGCTCGGACCGGGTTGAGCTTTCATCATGTTTCTGCTGCATTCCTGCCCTTAGTCCGGGCGGCAGATGCTGACCCTTGGATCTTCACCAGTGTAGTGTCGGCTAATAATACGACAGAGGCACACGGAGTGCCTCGGTCAGCAATCCTGGCCGTCGTCCTCGTGCCCTCGCGACAGAACCGGCGGTAGACACCGGCTCTGCGACCGCCCTGGTTGGTTCGGCGTCGACTTCGACTTCAAGTTCACCAAGCAGGGCATCCTTGGCACAATCGGTCTGTTCCTCTTCTACTACTCCGCATGCAGCAATCCGGATCGTGGATGCTTTCTTTGGCCAGGCACGCCCAGGTCAGAATCGCACCTTGGTCAGCCTTTGTCCTTGTGATCCCTATCTAGCGGGTTGGGCGTCCCGCTTCTTTTCATTCTGGCTTCCTCGCGCCTGTCAGCTGGAATCCAATTGGCGCTTCCATCCCAGCCTCAGCCGAGCACGTTTCCCTCCCCGTTGCGAAGCCCGGCATAGCCGGAACGCCTGAAACTCTCCCAGCAGGGCCAGCCAACCTGGCGCGCGGGAAACAGTTGTGCGATCAGGTTTCTTGCCGTTTTCCCATCCCGTTGCTGCGTCCTGGCCGCTGATTCGTAGGCGCCGTTGCTCTGCGGCCAGTGTCGCCCTACTGCACGCCCGCGAAACCTGAAACTTTCGCCTCGCCTGCAGCCGTCATCGGTAAATGTCTTTTTGTCGCCTCACCGAGGTCAGAGAGTCACGCGGGACAAGTTTCACACCGTAGCAAAGCGCGCGGTTGGATTGGAGGATATCGACACCCACTCGGGACGCCGGCGGTTGGTGCTTAGGTCACGCTGCAGGCCCTGGTACCTGACAAGCTGGCCTACATGGGCCGCGCAAGAAACTGCAGTTCCCCATCTCGGTGGTTTGCATCATGTTCGCAAGGGGGCTCCCGCTGATGTCGATGATGCAGTAACGCGGTCATGTGCCTCGAGTAAATCCTGCTCATCTGGGCTGTTTCAGGCTTTCAGCAGGCCCGCTGCCCGGTTCATCTGTGGTTCCAAACTCAAGGAAATCGTGCCACCGAATGCCCTTTCGGTCCGCGCTCCAGCGGGTTCCTGAAGATCCCTCTGCCGCTGCACACAGAGCCCCTGTGCATCAATCTGTCCTTTTTTTTTGCCACCCCCTTCCCCCAATAAACTCTCCGTGCGCACCCTATGATTTTGACTCTTGACTGTTCCGTGACGTGGGAGCTTGGACCTGGCGTGTTTCAGGTTGCCTCCTCACCAAACCCTAGCTGTCGAGGATTTCCAAGGATTATCACACAATCTCTGCTGATGTCAATCGTTTTGGTGCATCTGCGTCACCAGAGCCTCAGGCGACATTCTTGTCTTGGGGGAGGCGAGCAGAGGCAGGAGGCAGGAGATTGATCAGCGGGTTCTGGTTTCGCGAGGTACGTAGTGTGGGTAATATTATTAGTGGGAGCCCTGGGATTTGACCGTATCTCGGCGTGAAACTTGCCATGCTAGGCGAGACGCGGGCTTCACTGAGGCAACCTACTCGAAAAATCTCATCTGGCCAGGCTTCAAAAGCCTGGCCGTCCACCACTAGCTGCCACGCCGCTTCTAGAATCCCAAGTGGCTTCTGCGCGGTTGCCGCTTTCTGGCTAGTTGGGGGAAGCCACTAGGAGCTTTGATCACCCGTGATCATCTCAACGAGCCCCGTCCCTCGCTCTCGGACTTCCTGGCACTCCCCGGGTAGCACTTAGGCACACCTAGGTCCTAGGCGGCCAATTTTAACCTCACCGCCTTTTGGGGACGGTGCGAGGCCCGGAGGTCACTCGCCAGCCTTGGGCCACTTTCCAAGCCAATGGCCGATTCCCACCATTTTGCACACTTCCCGGTGATGCCCACATGATATTTGACATAGCCTCATTACAATAATAACATTCAATATTCACCAATAACCGTCACCACAATAGCCACTTCAAGTGCGGAATTGGGGGGGGGCATCTATCGACTGTCGTAGCTTCTCTGGAAATTGGGTTCTTCCTCCTTGTCACCACAGGCTCCAGGACGCCCTCGGCCTCTCCACCATCCATGTCGCAGCAGTTCGAAACAACCTTGCTTCGGCTGCCAAACAACGCCACTGTCACCGTGGAAGCCTTTGCCTCGGGTTGCCTGCTCTTGAGTTTGCGATCCGGGGCGAAGTGGGACGGCCGAGGCCGACAGGGTGCGAAAAGGGGGCCGCCACAACCACGTGGAAATTACGTGAGTCGGCCCCCCGAATGCTCGAAGCGACTGCGGTGGACCCAGACCGCCAATTCTTTGGGACAATCGACTCAATTGAGAGTTAGAGTTGGGATTCGAGACCGAAAAACCCAGCCGCACCCCTGCGCAGTGCGCACACCGTAACGAGTTATACGTACGAAGTATCCGGGGTTGCAACTGGGACAGGAGTCCAAAATTCAAACCGAGTGCACCTGGCCACTCGTTTTGGACGGTTCCATATGCGGGCTTGGTGGTTTCACAGACGAGGGAGAGGCCATGTAACACGGTCCGCTGCCCAGTTTCATCGCTTAGTGAGTTCCTTCGCGAGGCTGCAATTATTGACGATGGAGGTGCAAGTCGCGTCGCACAAGGCCGCTTTGGAGGGTCCGACAAGGACTGTCCTCACAAGTCATCAGTCATCCTTTTGCTCTTGGGTTGAAGCAATCCAATCTTGCATCAAGGCCTGTGCATTGCCTGCCGCTCCGGATGGTTTCTTTCCTGGACCACCTTTACGCTCGACAAAGAGGCAAAGAACCCAACCCCATATGCTGAAGCCCTCGTACGTGGTCTTGAAACCAAGCTTCTTGTCTTCGTCGCCGTCTGCAGTTTCAAATCCATCACTGGCACCATCGGCACCCTGCGCGGTCTCGTCTATGTCCTCGGCTAAAGGTATGCGACCCAGGTCAACGTTTTCCCCATCGCTCTCGTCCTGAATCATGACTGTTTCTTGATCAATGCCTGTTAGTTTGCCCCCATTGTTGGTCTTGATGCGCGGGTTGGGATTGAACGTCTTGTTCTTGACGAGAAGCGAATGGCGGGTTCTGATCTCGGTGAGGAATATGGACACTTCGAAGTCGTCTAGAAAATTGGTCAGTCAGAGTTGCGACTGGGGATCATCCCAGTGCTCACCTTGCTTGACTACGTCTTTGACGCTTTTCTTCTTCTTACCCTTACCCCGAGCCCTTTCATTTTCCTCCCTGAGCTTCGGCAAGACGTATGGTTTGACCGCTTCGAAAACACGTGGCAGGGCCGGGTCTTGTTCGTTTAGGAGCCACCTGGGTTCGTCGGCGGGATTTTCAAGGAATATGCGACATTCTAGGACCGAATGTCTGCTGATCCGCAGGTATCTCCGTATTGGCGCCATCTAGTGCCATTCAGCAAAGGCGTGCAACACCAAGCTAACGCGCCTCACGTTGGTGGTACAGCCAGTCTTGGGTACGCCTAACGTTTACCATCTGAGGTTTCTCGACTCTTGAAATGTTGAGGAAGCGCAGTCGCGTCATGCTCGGAGACCACTCGGCCCAGTTGCCTATTGCGGCGTACCCCTTTAGAACAGCTGCCCGTCACCTGGGACGGACACTGACTGACGAGTTTACAACGTACAGGGGAAAGACATAGAAGAGCAGGCTGAGCAGCAAGCCAATGGACCAAGGGCGTTGTCTTAGCCAGAACACTGGAAACGAGCCCTTACCGAACACGATAGATGTTACGGTCACACATTTCTCATGCCAGTAATATTGATCTTATGTTTACAATACCTGTCTCAGCCCAATGATCCTGTCCAAAGCCAACCGAAGAACAACCGTGAGGGGAAAAAAAAGGAAAACATCCTAACATCACTGTGTGAGATCAATGAACCCTCCGCTGCCACTGTACATCATGAAGAGGGTTTCATCTTTCGTCTTGTTGCGCAAGATCCTCGAGCAAATAGCAGCAGCATACTATCACCAAGGGCTTAAAGGGCAGGCTCCAGTGTCACGTCTCAGGTAACTCGGGGTTTAGCCTGCGATCATCAGTACTCCGATTCCATCAAATCTAAACCGCCATCGCCGGCGGCTTATCATAATCTAGTACTTTTGGTATCCCCTCCCACCACCAAATGCACTCGGGTTCTGTGCGTACCCATAGCCAGGATTTGGGCTTCTTCCACCCATCATTGGCTGTGCTTGACTGTAGCCCTGGAACGAGGCACCTGCGTTTCCCATGACGGGGGAAACACCGACCTGGACGTTGTGCTTCTGAGAACGCATACGAGACATGTCGGCGCGGTAGGCAAGGACTTCGGCCGCGTTGTTCTCGTATTTAGCGTCCTCAACCAGTCTCTCGTGCTTGCCGGCACGGCGTTGGCGGATGCAGCAGAATGCGAAGACTGCAACGCCGATCAAGAGGACGCCGGCGACAACACCGATGATGATGTATTTTGTTGTAGGGCTTAGGCCGTTCCACTTCTGCTTGACGGATTGTGAGGTAGACTCAGAGTTGTTGCCGTCGAGTTTGATTGCTTTCGTAACACTGCGAAAATCGTTAGTCTAACAAAGGTGTAGAGAGGACAGTATGCACATACTTGAGAGCCTTGATACTCTCATAGCTACCAGTGGTATCGGTGTAGGAATATTGGGTCCCTTTGCTTGCGTCCGAGATGCGAACGGATTTTACGGTCATGGTGAAGGGGGCTTTGTCGTAGTCGGTCAGACCGCCGGCCCATTCGATGGTACCATTAGGCTGGCCAGAGTCACCACCAGCCCAAATACCAAGTCTGATATTGCAGGGTGTTTGAGGGAAGTTGTGGCCTCCATTGGCGTCGGAGTAGTTCAAGATGCGAACGGATTTACCGTCAATGAACCACTCCAACTTTTCCTTTGACCAGTCGACTGTGTAGTTGTGAAATTGACCTTGAGGGTCGTCCATAGGCACCCAGAGAGCACGGTCGAAGCTTGTGGTATTGCCTTTGCCAAAGTAGTTGGTCTGCAGGTACGAGTTGTTGCCTCCGATCCACTCCCAGTCTACCTCATCCAGATCGTCGGATTCCAGCACGATGGATGACACAACGCCCTGGCCCGAAGAAGCTTTCATAATCACCTCGACCTGCCCGAAGAATATGTAGAAATTGGTTTGGACCGTAGGCGAGTCGTGCCGCTGGTTGATGGTAAATTCAGCACCCTCGTCTCCAAAGTTGATTGTACCGGCCGTTGTATTCCATACTCGAGTTGACATGGTGCTTTTGGTGAAGTCAATGCTGTAGTTGGAAATCCCAAGTGCCGTGTCGTCCGGACAGGTGCCATTCAAGGGACTGCAGGACGTGAAAGTCTGGGCAAAGGAAGTGGTGAGGAGGGAGAAGAGCGCGAGCGCGGCGGTCTTAGGGAGCAGCATCTTGTCTAAGGATCTGATTGTGCTGGATGTATCCGAGGCTGATATAGGTCAATTGAAAAACAGGTGTTTGGTAAGAGAATGCAGTGGCTGACTCCAGGTCTGCCAGTGGTTGCCCGTGCGTCGAGGGAGGTTGCTGAAGCTCGGACAAATGCAATTGTTTACGCGGCTGGGGTGTAAAGAGTGTTGGCCCGGGTCGCAGCACAGCGCGACGTCGAAGCGTAAGGAGAGACTGAAGAGCGAAAAGGAGCGACAACGCCGACACGAAGGTGTGTTCGACGAACAGAGAAGTTAGAGAGAGGACGCGAGAGAGGACTCAGCGATAATATGCCGCGGGAGGGAGTCGGTTCATCAGGGAGGTCATGAAACGCGTAGCAGCATGTCGGCCGTTTGATCTCGGAAAGGGGTACCGCCAAGGACATCGCCAGCCAATGCCTGCGCTCCTGCTCTTTTGGCTGTCCACCGCCGTCCTCGCTTTGGCTGTTTAGGTGTTAGCCTTCAACTTAGGCGTGAGACTCCACTCCATACTGCGTACCTGTACTCCGTAGGCGTTGGCCGTGCCTCCCATCCTCCCATGCACACACTCCCACGGACGCCTGAGTACTCCTCCCTGCCCTCACCCCCCAATCCCCAACCCCCGAATCCCCTGCCACCAAAGAAGAAACTTGCTGCTTCAAACTGAGCAGCATTCACCTTCACCATTCCTTCGGTGCGTAAGAGGGTTGGGTAATGTGTGCGGACAGCCATCTGTGTTGAAGTTGGATCGCTCTGACACCCAGGGGACCAGCCACTCGCATCTCCTGTCACCTGAGTGGTATCACACTGGATCCCCTAACAATGGATCTGCAGTGGATCGACTTCAAGCAATTTGCGATTCGCCGCCTATCGAGCATCCTAGTAGTGTTTTCAGTCGCATTGTGGCTGAGTATGTGCCGACCCAAGCCTGCCTGGGACAAACCATTACTACGGAGTATACGGAGTAAAGTGCCAATTCAATATGATTCCGAGACTCACACTGAGGGCTTGTCATATGTCGACATGTGATGAGGCGGACCTGTACTCCGTATCGAATGTTATGCTAAATCTGTATCTGTCGGGCTGCAACAGCACATAAGACATACCGAGTTTTCCTGTTTACCTCTCTTCATAGCCTCTCGTCAAGAGTGATAACCATGGATTTCGTTCTTTTGTCTTTCATCGCTCGTCGAAACCGATCGATTGACTTCTAATCCCAAATTTGCAAGGCGGACGATGGGAGAGGCCCAGCAAGGCCTTGTGACTATGTTGCCGTTCCCCCAAAATGAATCTTAAGCATATCTTTATTTCCGTTCTACCACCTTGTGGCTAAGAACAGCACTTCATGCTCAACTCAACCTTTCAAACATGCAAGGCATCAACACCATATTTCCCACCCTACGATCTACTGGGTAAAAGTCGGGTGTTGAAGGCGATCCTGGCGAGAAGAAGGGACAGACGCATCGATCGCGTATTAGCAGCCGAAGATGTATTATTACTTAGTGGCAGTCTCAATCCCAAAAGGGCAAGCGCTGTCACGGAGTTGCGTCATCGGAACTCCGTGACCTTCACGCGTGGCCTCGTGTGCCCAAATGTTTGTGCTACCTCTGGAGTCCAGAGGCGAGCCTGCGCAAACATTTTGTCTCCGTCAGGCTTCGTTGTCTTTCGGTGAATCTAGAGTACGCCTCTCCGCTCGCCAGGATCTGACTTAGGTCTAGGGGTGCTTGCAGCTCAGTCGTCTTGGGCCAGCGTCTACCGTGCCCCGCCACCCTCACCTTCCACAACATGGCGGACACTCAGTTCCAGTCGCCGGAGGGCGTCTTTTCCTTCCTTGATACTGACCTGTACAAGCTGACTATGCAGTGTGCAGTGCTGAAGTACTTCTCTGCAGTCGAGGTCGAATACAAGTTTACGAATCGGACGCCGCACATGCGACTGAACAAGCAGGCCTTTGCGTGGCTCCAAGACAAGGTGGCCAACCTAGCAAACATCACTCTGTCGCAACAAGAGTTGGATTTCTTGAGGACGCAGTGTCCCTACTTGAGTTCAGACTACTTGAATTATTTGGAGATATTCCAGATGAGACCTGCAGAGCATGTTACTCTTACATTCACTCCTGTTGACGATACCTACGGCGACCTGGACATTACTACGAAGGGTCTGTGGGTAGAGACCATCCTCTACGAAATTCCTCTCCTTGCCCTGGCGAGCGAAGCGTACTTCAAATTCGTGGATCAAGACTGGGATCATCAAGGACAAGAAGAAACTGCGTACACAAAAGGGGTTCAATTGATGGGAGCAGGCTGCAACATGTCTGAATTCGGGACTCGACGAAGAAGGGATTTCCACACTCAAGATCTCGTGATCAAGGGCCTGGTTAGGGCGTCTAAGGAAGCAGATGCGTCTGGGGGCTTGACAGGTACCAGCAATGTATACTTTGCAATGAAACACAATGTCCCTCCTGTTGGGACTGTGGCTCATGAGTGGTACATGGGAGTTGCAGCACTCACCGACGACTACGAAAACGCGAACGAGCTTGGACTCCGCTATTGGCTTGACTGCTTCGGAGAAGGGGTGCTCGGCGTTGCCTTGACGGACACCTTTGGCACGACGGCCTTCTTCAAGGCGTTCAGTAATCCAATACCTGACAAGGCGCCAACGTCACATGACCCATCGACGAGCTCTTCAAACGAAGCCCAGCCCTCGCGCAAGCAAGCTTCGTACGCCGAAGTATTCACGGGCATCCGACAAGACTCTGGCGACCCCAGGGAATACATCAGGCTTGCCAGCAACTTCTACAGATCCATAGGTGTAAGCGGAAAGAGCATTGTCTTTTCTGACTCACTCAATGTGGAACGGTGTCTCGAATACAAGGAATTGGCGGAGGCCTGTGGGTTCAAGCCTTCGTTTGGCGTGGGAACATTTTTCACAAACGACTTCAGGCTCCTGTCGGATGGCAACACCAAATCAAAGCCACTGAACATCGTCATCAAGCTTTCTAGCGCAGGTGGAAGGCCGGCCATCAAAATATCGGACATCATGGGCAAGAACACAGGCGACTCGGACACTGTGCAAGATGTCAAGCGTCGGCTCGGGTACATGGAGAAACAATGGGAGGAAGGAGATGAATCAAAACGATGGTGACGAGTTCGTTTGTACGGAGTACAGGCAACCGAGAGGGGGTAGAATTGTCGCAGCCTTGCGGACCCTGGTGACTTTATGTGGGGTGATGGATCGAGGCTGGGCCACTTGTGGGGAGGGCGGAGGCCTCGGCGTGATGGTCAACCAGTGGCAGCTGCAACGCCCAAGAGTCGAAAATATGCAGGCAGATAGAATCAAAATGATGGTGCCTGCTTGGTGTGCAGAAATCTCACCGCGCCACGGTGATGACGACTCGAACTCAGAACTCTACCCTTTCCACGCACTCCGGCCTACCTCACGTCGATATTGTGGCGAAACGATGGTGGACGGATTGGCCGAATGGGTCAAAGGGGAAACTGCGGCTGCTGTAACGAGGGCTAGCAAGAATGACAATCTCGAGATCCATATCTCTCTGGCGGAAGCGTGGGCGAAACAGTGGTGCAGTTCACGGAGCAGCCACATTGGCGGTCGGGCTAAGTAAGATTAGAGGGCAACGATTGGCCTTGGGCAGGCATTCAAGCTCTTGCTAAGCAGTCCACGGCAGGGATAGTCTCTGAGTAATGGCACGGTGCCAGTGGCTGCAGACTGCACACACTGCAGTAGGTATAAATCATTTAGTACGCTGGAGTAGCATAGCAGCTGCTATGGATGCCTTCAATGCTGCCCCCCGGCGGTGATCGGCTGCAGCGGGTGAAAAGGGTCAAGTGCTGACCCCCCAACCTGTCAACCAGCGCAGCTCTGTTCAACGGGAACCTGTGCCTTCGGTCAGCGAACCCTCAAAACGGCGAAGCCTTCAGCGCTTTCTGCTTAGCCTGCCCCAGCCCGCCCCTAGGCGCCTCGCCCACGCTCAGCCTCCAGTTCACCTGCAAACCTTGGCCGAAGCACTCGGTCAGGTAAGGTAGTTGCTGCTCTGCACCTGCAGGCCTCCAAGTTCCCGCCTGGACTTGGCAGCACCAGCACCTCCTCTGTCCTACTCCGAGCCGACCCTGGCTGTGATCACTCAGCCCATCCATCCATCCCTCTCTTCCTTTTCAGCTGTTGCTGATTCACCTTCAATTCGGTTTCATCTTCTTCCTCTCCTCCCATCCCGTCGCATCCTCAGTCTGTAGTATCGCGTATCATCCCGTGCGTCAACGCCCTGATCTCCTGCCGGTGCTTCCTCGCCGCAGTATTGCATTGGGATCCCTCCGTTGACCCTCGACCTTGACATACACCTTTGATTTCTTTCTGCATTCTTCCGTCAGCATGAGTGTACGTTTTCAGTCCCCTACCTCGGTCACCCACCGGAAGCGCTTGACACTGACCGCGTCCTCGTCCGGCTGAGACGCGGCCATTGGATCCCGCCGCAGGGTGCAACACCTCCTCTCCTGAGCTCTCGCTGACATCCGTCCAGGGTTATAACAACTACAATCCTTATGGGGACTCGGGCAACCCGTATGGACAGGATGGCTCCAACGGTCAAGGCAACGGTCAAGGCTACAGTGACCGGCCACAAGCACCGGAACAACAGAGCAGTTACTACTCGTACAATCCTGATGAGGAACAGCGTACAGGTGGATATGGTGCGTACTTGACGTCGAGCGTTCCTATGCAGAATCCAAGCTAACCTGCAACTTCAGAAATGAGATCTGTGAACGGCGCGGACCCCAACCGAATTCTGAACGAATGTCGAGCTGTCGACCAAGCCATTGACGAGATTGAGGCCGATCTACAGCGCCTGAAGGGTTTGGAGTCGCGATACTTGGCCGATACAAACACCTCTGCTCAATCCCCCCTGCGCATTGAAGTCGATCGAACAGGAGAGAACATAATGACCAAATACCGGGCCCTGGTGAGCCGCGTCAAGAACATCAAGCAACAACCAGAGTCCGGCAATCCCCGCAATGCTCCGCAGGTCGGCAAAGTGGACCGACGGTTGAAGACGGCCATCAATCAATATCAGCAGGTGGATCGAGAATACCGAGCTGCATGCCAACAGCAGATGGCCCGACAATATCGCATCGTGCGCCCCGACGCTTCAGACGACGAAGTCCGTGAGGCATTCTCAAACCCCGGCAATGAGCAAATTTTCACCTCCGCCTTGATGCGGAGCGATCGTCGTGGCGAGGCGCAGACGGTGCAAAAGAATGTGTCTCAACGCACTGAGGACATCCAGAAGATCGAGCGCCAGATGATCGAGCTTGCCCAGCTGTTCCAAGACCTCGAGGCATTGGTGGTGCAACAAGAAGCCGCGGTCGCTACAATCGAACAGAGAGGCGAAGAGGTTACAGAACACGTGGCGAAGGCCAACACAGAGCTGGGGGGAGCCGTGATCAAGGCCAGAGCGGCTCGAAAGAAGAAGTGGATATGCTTGGGCATTGTTGGTGAGTGCAATGCGGTTCCAAAGAGCCATCTCAAACTAATCACTGTCCAGTGCTCATCATCATCATCATTGTCGTCGTCGTTGTGGTTGTCATCAAGACAAAGTAGCCCTTCGCGGAGGAAGAATACTGCAACTGGTGTGACTAAATCTGGAATCGATTTGCGCTGGGAGGGGAGGAGGGGAGCGAGAGGATTTCATATGTCCGAGCAAAAGCCGGCGCAATGGGCTGCATCCTCATTGTTTCTGGTCTGTTCTTGGTGGGTTAGTTGGGCTGATGTACAGCATGACTTAGATAACAATCCCTAATAATCCCAGAGTGCCCCAGAAAACCCACTTCGTCGACTTCAGCCCTCGGCTCTGGCCCTGACCTTCTCCTCCTCCTCGGGGGTCTTGGTACGGAGCTGGAGCGCGTGGATCCCCCCTTCCCTTTCCATATCTTCTTTCAGCAGCGCGTAGACCATCCTGTGCCGAGCGGGTTGTGGCTTGGCCGTGAAGAGGGGGGAGATAATGTTGAGACTTTGACGGGGTTGGGAGATGTTAGTTTTCGACGGTTACAGACCGAACCAGAAAGGGGGGGGAGAGGTCAACGACGGAGGTAGGATGTGAGAAGGTAGAAGTCAGGAATAGAGGTCGTTGATAGAACTTTGCCTCGCAGCATCGAATCTTCGGTCCGCCAAACCAGCAGGACCGCGGTAACAGAGGTAGATGGCGTCCGACACACCAGGGACGACGGAGGATGACGGTTGGACATACTCAAAGTGCGTCTCTTTGGACGTAGCCCCAATCATGGCCTTGTGGTGGGCGTGGAGATGCGAGTTGTTCTTGATGGTTAGCTGGGTCGGTTGCAGGCCTTGGGTGATCTGATGAAGTTACTCGTGGTCAGTTGGGGGTTCCGTTTCTTTGCTTTCTTCGTTTGCATCTGTGGGAGGAAGGAACGAAGGGATGAATGAGTGTCTCCGGGGGAGCTGGAACATAGGAGTTTGACCCGCAACATGGGTCGGGGTTTGGGGAGGGGAGGCCCGAGCGAAGGAGACGACGTCTTGATGTTGAAGAACATCCAATTAATTCTCTTCTCACCTTTTCCCGGATGGTGTCTTCGACGGGCGTGATCGAGGTCGAGGTCGAGGTCGACGACATCCTGGTCTGTCGAAGTCTGATCAGACTGCCGAATCGAGTGAGCCTCATTCGGAGCAAAGGCGTGCTGGGGGGACGACGAGGAGAGTCAGGGTTGTTTTGTTGTCAGGAGTCCTAGATCGAGCATCGAGCTCATGTGATGTACGTGGCTACCGAGTACATTTTTGCTTACCCTAGGTACGGAGCAATGCTGGACGAAAGATGATTCCTAGATTGTTAAGCGTCACTGGGAGGCAGCTTCATCCATTAGCTCGTCCTAGCGGGAAATCGGCTTGGCTATTCCTACCCAGTAGCCACCCGCCAGTGCTCCGTAATAACTTAAGCAGCTCGCTGGACATAGTCCCTATTCATGCACCGGAGTAGCCGTATTGCTCAGCTGCCCTTAAGGAGCCTTTCAAGGTCTTAGTTATTACTTAGGCACCTGCCCATAGATGTATCGGGCATGTTTTTGGTTGGCTTTTGCTATTGCTCTCTAACCAATATCAGATTAGTTTTGTGCACTAAAAGCCCGGAGACAATGAGAATAAACACAAAATTTACGAGAATTTGGTCGATATACGGAGGACATAGCGTAGTTAGAAAATGTTTTCAATTATCAGCGCTTGCTATTACGTAGAATGTGTCTTTAGATGGGTGAACATCCTCCTCGTGGAAAGAACTCCCCCATCTACTTATCCTATCGAAGGAAGCGAGTACTAACTACTCGTCATTCAATGTCACGGCAACGTCGATTTGGCGGTCACCCAGATCTCCGCCTGCCGCCGCAATGAACATGTCGCTTCTGCTGGGAGTAACCAAATCGATCTGGATGTTTCCTGCCGGGTCCGCGGGGACTAGAAATGTGCCGCATTGCTCGTCGCTCAATGTCAAAAAGGCCACTGCTTGCGACTGAGGTTTCTGTCTTGTTTCGGCAGTGTCGTCTTCAGTAGAAGCAGCCATGCCACTCGATTTGGCTGCCGGCATGGACGTTGCGAGGACCAGACTTCCGTTCAGCGACTCGCGGGCGACTCAGCAGGCATCCAACTCCAATCGGGAATCACAAATGGTCCAAAATGAAAGCTTGCCAGATCGAAGCGTGTCGTTGTTCATCTTGACCGGAACATCCACGATAACAACTTTCTTACCACTCAAAATCTCCTGACTCGTGTTGCTGAGGACATCATATAGGCATTTGGTTAGATCTTTAAAAGGACTCGCTCCTACCGGTGTACGTTGAAAGAGCGGCGAAGCAGTAAAGGTCGACCGTAAAAGACTTAACGCATCTCCTTGATCTGTCAACGGCGCAGAGCGGTTTACCGAGGCACCTGCTACTCTTTGTAAAGAAAGGGGTCCGCTGGGACGATCATTAAGACAAACAGCCGAGGCGGCTGCTGAAGGAGGATCTGGAGATGAATGGCCGTATCACATCTCCCCGTAAATACGGGAGAACCGTGGAAGTAGTTAGCGTTTTCGGCGTTGCATTGCTTGTGCGCCGCCGCATCCTCGAGAAAATTCACATCCACTTTTTCATCGGTAGTGCTCACCTGGAAATTGTAGATGCGGAGATGGTGAGTTTCGCGAAGTTCTTTGGGAACCTTCTGCAGTGCGAGTGCAAGGCTGTCGTTCTTGTCATAGGCATATTTGATGCCGCACATGGATGCCCAACTGGCCACAAGGTCGGCTTCGAAGAGGGCCTGTCTCCGAGTCACCGCCAGTGCATTGAGGATTGTGAACAAGCGATTCCTGAAAACGTGGTCGGGAGAACCGTTAGGTTCGACGTCAAGACGAAACGTTTCTGAGATCGGAACGCCGCGGTCTTTGAAGACCTGTAGTGGGGCTTGGGCTCGAAACCCTAGGGAAGATGCACCTCCAAGACTGGGCAGGAGGATGTTAAGTCTGAGATCCTGTTCCTTGACGGCGTCGGCGGGTGAAAAGGCCCCTTCCATGGGAAAGAGCCGTTTGATGATAGTGACCTCCGGGGCACGTCGCCTCTGCTAAACCCAACATCAATCTTGGCATACTGCCCCTGAGTAAGCTTGTAGATGGCTAGCAGGGACGCGGCTTGCAAGACACACGCCTTCGCATTGGCATCGTTCGCCAGTTGTTGATTGCCCTCGAATGCAAGGGTGATGTTTCGGGCCAGGGACCACTCCTGAAAAGTCCACGCTCGTTGCCAGTACTTGGAGCCGCGGACGACCTGCTCGAACTCATCGAAAAGCGTATAGAAGCGTCGACATAGATATGACAAGCCGTCATTCCTTTCTACCTCCCCGGCCGGCAGAGTGGACAATGGACTCGTGTTGATGTGACTCGCCACCCAAGCTAGTTGCTTGAGCAACCGGTAGGCTGTTTCGTCACCTCTGGGGAGTAGAACCGCCACTTGCTGCGCATTCTTGTATATTTCCCCCATGACGGCCACCTGAGCGGCAATGTCGGCGTGGTCGGACTGGTCTATTGACAGAGCATCCAGCCAGACGGATTGTCCGGGCAAATCTGTGACGGACATCAACCTCTGAAACTTCTCAACACTCTCGAATAGGGCGGACGTGATCGCGGAGCACTCTTTGCATTCAAACTCGAGGGGTCGGGTGTCCCCCCAGCAGTAGGATATTGCGATGTACTCGACGTTCGAAGGCGGGGGTCCAGCAATGATGCTGACGTTCCAGGGCACTGCCAGGCCCGGGGTGGGGTACCAAGTATACCCGAAAGACGTAGAGCATTTCGGGCAGGAGCTGAACTTCAGCCGGCTGTCTTCGGCGTCAAAGGGAATCGAGGTGGGTTTTCCAGGCGGCCCGTGGATCTGCACATCGAGGTCGGCGTTGAGTTTTTCCAGAGCGTGGACGGCAGAGGCATGGTCACCGAGTTGATTCTGGGCGAAAACGTCGTCTTGGTGCTCCAGACTGAACCGGACCAACTCATCGGCAAGGCTGGCGAGCCCCTGGTCTGCATCTCGACTCATGCTGAGAGGTGACGAATCGATCACAAACTCCAGCGGCCACCGGTGGCGAGGTGGCGAGGGTGGACTTCGAGGGCGAATGCCTGGGTGCCTGGGTGCCTGGGTGCCTGGGTGCCTTGCGTTGTAGGCACGCCTAAAGCCTGAGTGAGGCTCGGCACTGGCGCCTAACGGTGCCAAACGGTGCCAAACGGTGGGAGGGGTGCCTGGGAAGACGTTGCGATTAACTTTTAGCGCTTGATAGCCTGTGCCCATCGCCGAAGGGCAATGGGTCGGGACTTGCCTGCAGGCACCTGCCCAAGCACCGATGCAATTCAGAATGGACGGACTATTATTACTTAAGTACTCCGTACTCCGTAGTAATCAACAGATCTCGTCTCGCTCGTCTTCTAGGCAATCTTTCTCGTCCCCAGCAGCTCCCTCAGCCCCTCAGCCCCTCTGCCTTTAGCTGGAGGTGGGAGCAACGGTCACGTGGTGTGTGGAGCTGCCTGGGCCCCATCTCGAAAATGTCCAAGCCCGCCTCGCCGCCTCTCGATGACGGCCGGCAATTGTGGTGCTCCCACTCGCAGCCCTGACTTCGACTGCCACCATGCGTCCCTTAGGCCCTTCACCAGCTCAGATCCGACGCGGAACGTGAGTGCTCATCCACATCTTCTTGTCCCCAAGTGCCCAAGTCCCAACAAGAGACTAGAGCTTCCCTGGGGGCTCAACAATGTTTTCGGGATGCGCCCCTTGGTCCTGCCCTTTCGATTCACCCTCACCGCGACCTTCCACTCTCGACGTGGCCACATAGCACCTTCCACCTTCCCTCTCAACTGCAAGAGCCTTGCATTGTTTCCTGTCCGAATGGCATCCACTCTTCCTTCCTCGCCTATCTTTGAGGCCATTGCCAAACACGACCCAAGGAGCCCGGCGATCATCCACAGTGCGTCCGACCGCACTTTTTGCTACGGCAGCTTGCTCCATGATGTCGCGGCCGCAAAAGACAATTTGGCCGTCTTGGCCGGCGGGAAATCTCTGTCCGGCGAGAGGATAGCTTTCTTAGCTGAGAACGGCTATGATTATGTAGGTGCGGCAGCACAAGCCCTCTGACTTGACGAGGCTGTTGACAAAAGGTCCAATAGTGACATTTCTCTCCATCCTCTCTCACGATGCGATCGCTCTCCCGCTCGCCCACTCCCACCCGGACTCGGAGCTGCGGTACATCCTCGAGAACAGTGAGGCGGCACTGTTTCTGTCCACCCCGAAGTTCCAGCAGAAAGCTCAAGAGGTGGTCAAAGAGGGCTTGAATCACACACCCAAGTTGGAAATTCTGTCCAAGATCGAGACCGGAGCGGTCACGGCGGAGAACGTAAAGTTCAGCCCACAGTCGGTCGACAATGGGGGATTCATGTTGTACACGTCTGGCACAACCAACAGACCGAAAGGAGTGGTCCTGTCCGTACCCACTATCACCGCTCAAGCAAGATCCTTGATGGAAGCGTGGAACTACGCACCTTCGGACCTCCTCCTCCACGTCCTGCCTTTACACCACATCCATGGCACGATCAACGCGCTATTCACGCCCCTCCTAGCCGGATCGGCCATTGAATTTGCCTTTCCTTTCAATGCGGATACAGTGTGGAAACGCCTAGCGGCTCCGTTTCTGCCCCATGTATCTCACCCGAAGCGACCCATCACATTTCTCACCGTCGTGCCAACCATCTACAATCGCCTCCTCGCCTCCCACCCGAGCCTCGACCCGGACATGAAGACAGCAACCCGCACCGCAATAACACCACGATACATGCGCCTCAACATCTCCGGCTCCGCCGCCCTCCCCACACCTACGAAATCCGCCTGGACTGAGTTGAGCAGTGGCAACGTCCTACTCGAGCGCTACGGCATGACGGAAGTCGGCATGGCCCTCTCTTGTGGCCTAAACTATGGAGACCGTGTCGACGGCAGTGTCGGCTGGCCATTGCCGACCGTCGAAGCGAGACTGGTTGAGAGCGAGACCGGACAAGTCATTCAACCCGGAGAAGAGATCGACAAAGATGGCCGGCCGCGAGAAGGTGAGATCCAGCTCCGCGGGCCTACAATATTTTCCGAGTACTTCCACAACCCCAAAGCCACGGCGGAGGAATTTGTCAACAGCACGGACGGGAAGGGCAAATGGTTCAAGACCGGCGATGTGGCGTTCCGGCAGCTCGTGCCAGGGACAGGCCAGAGTGGGCAACAATGGGCACAAGGGCCGATGTACTTCATCCGCGGTCGGAAGAGCGTTGACATCATCAAGACCGGGGGTGAGAAGGTGTCGGCGCTGGAGATTGAACGCGAGTTGCTCTCTCTCCCCGAGATCTCCGAAGTGGCCGTAGTAGGCGTGACATCGGAGCAGTGGGGCCAGAAAGTCGCGGCTGTCGTGGTCCTTACACCTGCTGGGCTGACGGCTGGTCGGGGCGGCAAGCAGTGGTCGGTGATGGACATGCGTAGAGCGCTGAAGGACAAGTTGGCCAACTACAAGATTCCGCAGGAACTCAGGGTCGTGGAGTCTATTTCTCGCAACGCGATGGGGAAGATCAACAAAAAGAGTCTGGTCAGGGATATTTTTGAAAAGGAATGAGACTATACGAATTTACATACAAGGATGGGCGGATTGAATCCTTCTACATGGATTGTACAGACCAGGCAAGACTGGATGGTGATAGATAAAACCATAAGGGGCCAGTGGCATGTTTATTAGTCCCCTGGCCGGGAGAGGATATTTGCGTCGTCTAGACAAATGCTTGGGATAGATGGAAGGGGCTGAGGATGTCAACTCGGAAGGAGTAATCTCATCTACGACTCTCCTTTCCAAGCAGACACGAACACGATCTTTCCATGACCAGGATCACATACAGCTCGGCATGTACTCAGCAACCAGTGGTGTATCACGTGACTCGGATTGTGATCGGCAAGGCTGAGAGATCGAGATTCGAGAAAATCCCCATTATCGACCTCCACCGCCACGAGAATCCCGCTAATACTCATACTGCTTAGCTTGCATCGAAACGACACATCAATGATGGCAGCGACTTCGCACTCCGTCCCGTGACGGGTCCCCGGAAGGATTTGGCCTCATCAAGAGCCTTTGATAGCCATCTCTCTTGGCTGAATCGACAAGGATGGCCCAAGGATGCAGTCCTTCGTGGCGAGTGAAGCCGTCCAACTGCCCGGTCCCTGGATCGAGTCACGCAGCCACTCGCCAGTTCCCGGCATGTCACGTGTTTTTCAGCCGCAACGTACGCGACTTGGTCAGCTGAACAATGCATGAAGAATGCATGGTGGCTTCCCTATTTTCCCGTCGGCTATGGCGACTTTCACGAGAGATTTGCTCGACCTCGAACCCGACGTCCCTGAGCGTCTCCCACTACGGAGATCCGTTCCAAGTATCCCTCCCCTCTCTCCCGGATTCAAAGCCATCGTTTCCAAGTTCGCCGAGAGTGACGTCGTGACCCGGTGCCGTTCAACGGTCGGCGGGCGAGTCTTCTCTAGACTCCCCGAATTTTCCGGCCGATCTCGATTGAGGGAATTCTGGGGGGAGGGACCCCCGCTCTAGGACGACTTGTGGAGTCCCAAAGGCTGCTCCCGGTCACCTCGCTCGTTACTGCTTACGTGGAGACCTGGAGCTCTGATGTCTTTGCGGAGCGCATTTCGCTGGTCGGGGGGAAATTCGCAGGGGGTCGTGGCATCGCGGGATCATCGAACACGTGGACATGAGGACTGCCACGTCGCTTGAAAGTACCATGCACACAATAGGGACCTGGCTTTCCGCGTCCGCGCAACCAATGTTAAAGCGCCAGACCTCAACAAATCGACGTCCAGAGCATACCCCAGACACTGGTGAGGTAGACGCGCAGCAGGCCTGTGACTGCGACGACAAGGGTGAGAACGGTGGGGTCAATCCTGTCTTGTTGGTTCCTGGATGGTTTATTAACTGGGCTCTCGCCCTCGTTATTCCCCCTTCGCCTTGTTACTCTTATTTACCGACCATACCAGTCCCCCACACCCCTGAGCCAACATTCCCTGAGCAGTGTTGGGGGGAATCCACCGTCACGAAGGGAAAAACCCAAATCCTCCCTCCCTTCGTGAAGCCCGAGGCCGACTAGTGAAGGGTCAGCTGTCTGCAAACTGGGCTCAAATCCGAATTTCGAGCCCGTGATGAGTTCCAGAATTAGCACCGAGGAAGAGGGTGTGACACCCTGTCCAGCCGCATTGGGTGTAGGCCAAAAGCTGATTCTGTGTTGCAGGGAAGCACGAGAAGGAACAGACGACGCCCCTGAAACGATATGCCGCCTTGCCGACAACGTTTGATCCGTGGACGGTCTGGAGCATGCAGCATCCCACCCACTCCCAAAATCGGCAGCAGTCGCTCTTTGACCTCCTGGAGAGGCAATTCGGGAGCGCGTACTCTGCACAGGCCCGGCCTGGGTCATTGCGCGCTTTACTGTGACCCCGGTCCGGTTTACGACGTCGCTATATCGGTCTCAAATGGCATTCGATGGTGGTTCAAGTCATACAGGGACCTGAGCTGTAAAACATGATTGCAATCACTCCCGAGACGGGTAGTCTATTGGAAGGGGTTAGGAAAGTTCTGTGGCGTGTTACATCCAGAACATGACCCTGGCGGATTGGGCATTGCGCGGGAGGCTTCGGCGGGAGGCAGGAGGCACCCCGGGCGGGTCGCCTCGTGTTCAAAGGCACGTGTAGTCCAGGTTCTGGTCATATGGCACATGGTTGGCGGTTGGGTGGTTTGAGATTGGCGCTTCGTCGGATCCGTTGCGGGCAAATGGTCGAGAAGCCGTCAGCGACAAATCAACGGTGGCGGTCAAAGGCGCCGCCGTGGGGGTTGTGTACGGTTCCCGCGGCAAGGACACCTAGGTTTTGCCGCCCAAGTGCGATGGTTGAGGGGTGGAGAGGGTGTCGTGAGTGAAGGTGGGAAGACTTGGGGGCTGGACGGCCCCTCAGCCTTGCCGAACGAACGTTGGGAGTTGGTGTTCTTGGGTCACTTTGGGGCCTGGTTCACCTCGCAGCCCCATACGATTGTTCGTATAATTGAGGACTGGTGCTTGATCTGTGCAAGGTCGTCAACCTGCATATGCGGCCCTCAGGTCAAAGGGGAAGCTAGCGTCTTCCAATGGCTGGACCTCCACTTGGAATCGGCCATGTTCCGGCAGCGCCTGTGGCTTCGAGATAAGTAGTCACTTCAGAAAGCCAATACCAAGGGGCCACCGTTGAAAGGGGAGAGGGGGCTTCTGTGCCACTTACGTCCCATGTGCCCTCCCATTTTAAACACCAGTCAGATTGACGCAATGAAGCAAGCTTTCCACACCGGCTTTGCCATGTAGTTACTGATTGGCCTATTGATCCCCCCTCTGGCGCAGGTCTTAACTTCAAGTCTATTCTCAGTCACAGGGTCTATCGGAAAAGGCAGGGAGGGAGTGGTCAGATAACGGGTGTATATATACACTGGAACGGAGAAGTGCAAGTTAGGAATAAGGCCACTCACTCAGTTCGCTATTTGACCAGAAATGTGGCATATACTTGATTTAAACTGCTAGGCTGTGTCGGCACTTTGCTGATTAGATCTTCTACTGAGCTGCTTGTGTCGATCAGCGCGTGCGTTCCTGGCTATTCTCGTGGGGTTCGCCCGGTTTAGTCACCCAAATCCCTCCGGCATGCCTAGTCGCTCACAACATGTAACGGTAATCCGGCGACAGGTCCCCCAGTTCAATTTTCTCGTACTCGGTGATACCGACATCGTGCGTCTTATTCCTGCTCCTATTCTGCGAGACACAGGCAATGAAATATAGAATGCAGCTGAGTGCGCTCAGGCAGATGAATCCCATACAGATGCTGTAGCCTTTGTGGAAAAACGTCTTTGCATCGGCCGCTTGAAAACTGTAACTAGCGATGATCCTAAGCAAAACGGATAGTCAGCATCCACTAATTGAGCTAGAATACACATGGCCTTTGACTTACCCTCCGATGTTGCCGAAGCCAATCTGCCAGGCTATGAAATAAGTTAGAGACACGGCAACTTCTTGTTGTCTTCATGACAGATGATGCCTGGGGCTTACCTGTCCCTACAGCCCTCCGGTGGTGACCCCCAAGATTCATGGTGAACCAACAGATTATTATGGGCATAGCCGAGTAGGTTCCACAAGTGATAAGGAAGAGCGCCCCGTATTCAACGTGATGGTTGAAGTGCTCTGTCATGAGGATGGCGAAACCCGCAATGGCGATGCAGATTGGAATAATGGCGAAGAGGAATCGATGGCGAGTCCAATCAGACAAGGCTGCAACTAACATGCTGAAGCCAAAGGCGGCGGCCCACGGTGGGACTGAATGCAACTGGGTTCCAATGTTGCTGTAGCCGTAGGTCTTGATGATGGTGGGTGCGAAGTACGCATACCCATACGCTGTGAAAGAGATCCAGGTTAAGATTTTGCCTTTGATGGGAAAAGAATTCAGCGAGAAGCCAACCTACCTGGCACGATCAAGCCGAAATACATGAAGCCGCCTAGGAAGATCTTGTAGTCCTTGAAGCAGTTGAGGACATCTTGGAACGTGATTCGTCTTTCCAGAGCAGATTTGCCCTGGTCATCACGAAGTCGGGCTTTGACGTACTCGCGTTCAGGCTCGGTCAACCACTTGGTGTCCTCGGGGAAATCTGGGATAATGAAGAACCAGACGAAGGAGACCGCGCAGGTCAGGCAGCCTTCTAGGATGAAGACCCATCTCCATCCGAGGTACCCTTGCATGCCATTCATCTTTCCAATGGCAGATGCCAGGAGACCGCCAAAGGCACCGGCCAGGGTGGTACTCGCGAAAAAGAAGGTGTACCTTTTCTGCGCTTCATGGCGTTTGTACCACATTCCAATCAGGTAAAATGACCCCGGGAACATGCCTGCCTCAAATAGGCCAAGAAAGAAACGAGTAGTGATGAAACCGCCGTAGCCTTGCACCAAACCCTGGCAGATGGTGACCAGCCCGAACATGAACATGCAGAATGATAGCCAGACATGAGGTTTGAGGCGCTTGAGTACAACATTGCTCGGTCTAAGGCATCCTCACGGTCAGCATATGGACATTGGGGATTCTGGGGATGAATCAGGCTGTGTCCTCTCGTTTGCCCACCTCCAATCAAGGCAACTCACATCTCGAATACGACGTAAGGTACCTAGTTGCAGTATGTTAGTCCGGCGGAAATTCTAGGAGATGCTAACTAGGCAGTGCATGGACGTACGAAAAAGATGGTAAGGCAGGTAGAGTACTGTGTGGCGGTCAAGCCAAGGTCTTTGGTCAGGCCAAAGAGAGCAGCGTTGGCGACGTTTGTTCGATCGAGAAAGGCCAGTAAGTATAAGACGGACAGTATAGGGATGACTCTGAGGTCGATCTTGGTGATAAGCTTTCGCTCGGATACACCTGGCGGGAGCACCGCGGTCTGAGTGTCCCTGTAGGCGGCCGCTGGATGTGCTAGATCGGGGTCGTAGTCTAGGTGGCGGTTGGCGACCCCATCTGGGGTGTTGTAGACATCCTGGCCCTTCTCACCTGTTCCGACCAGTACTGTAATTAGCTAACGCAGCCAGTTGCAGCTACCGGCCACCAGGGATGGACGTACCTGAGCCGTCCAGAGCGAAGGGCATGCTTGGAATTTCGACTAGCCACGCGACTGAGGAGGAGATTTGGCTGCTATATTCGGACAGCCCGCGCACAGCTCGGGAGAAATTCTGGCGGGGAATTGTTGATGAAGAAGTCAAACAGGTAGCAGCAGCAAGTGGGACTTCGGCCCTCTATGTAGCTGCTGCACCGTGTAGATCCATCTTCCAGCATGGCCACGACGGCCACCCAGTACACAATGTCTGTGCGGGCCTTCGAGAGGGGCACAAGATCGACCAGGGTTCCTGACCGAGGTCTGTGGCCATGATAGACAACCCGGCAATGCGTGCGGTTCCTCTTTGGAGGAGTGATCTGTAGGGGGCACTGGAGAATGCAACATTGTCGACGGCCCTGACACTGCGATAGGCTGGACGTGGCTGCACAAGAGTCTCTGGCAAGCAGTGGCAACACGAGACAGCTGGCGCTTTCCTTGACTGAGGCGGGGCGCCTTTTTCCCGGGCGCGGCCCTTAGGCTTTATGGGGCTTAGCGGCCTCCCTGCCCCCGCAAGACACAGGCGATGGTCGCCCTCGCTCCGAGGCAAGGCTCGACAGTTTGACTGCTTGACCGTCAACATCACAACCAGCAGAGTACAAGCCAACCGAGCTTGCGCCTGTCTCATGATACACCGACAGACATGCCTAGATACCTAGGCAGGCAGAAATCATGTCGCGTTCGCCGTCAAACCCCTCACTGCAGACCCTTCGAATTGCGGGTGAATGGTATCAAGTGATCCCCAAACATCGGCACCGACGTCGGGTTTTCAGCCTCTGTCGCTGCTTCTGCAAGCCTCAAGCCTCCAGCCTCAATGTAGGTCGAGGGGGAGAGCAGGCCAGGCCAGAAGAAGGCCGGAAGTAACGCCGGCAGTCCATGCTGCAAACCCTACTTACCTAGGTACGCTTGGACTTGTGCGGTGTGGTGCGGGTACAAGCTCCAAACACCGTAAGATCGACCCCGCGGTGACTGCTGGAGTCAGGCCTGGGCCAGGCTTGGGTCAGGCTTGTCTGGGTGGGGTGCTCCGGGCACTGCTTATTCTGCACCCAGGAGTAATATTGTACACATGACGCACGGCCAGCAAGGCAATTGCTGAATGGGGGATAGCTGGCCTGGGCGCACGAATGGGCATCACAAGTGGACCGGGCACCCAAGGCCAGAGACTGACGTCCAGACGTCGTCTATCGTCTATCGTCTATCGTCCAGTCTTCATCGCTCGTCACGTTGCTTCGACGGACAACAGCCATCAGACCCATGCTTCCAAAAGGCCATTGTTGTGGGTCGCGACAACGACAAGAGGCAACAATCACTCAACCTTCCATCTTTCTTTAGACTATGGATTCTGTGCCGTTCCCTCGTTTGACAGATCGCGCCCGCGCCCTGGCCCTGGCCCTCCTTGTCCTCTACCGCTGACCCTCCAATTCTCGCCACTTCTTTCACCCGCATTCTCACCCAACCCGGACCTTGTCCTTCATGTCCCACTACAGCCTTGCCTTGTTCCCATCTCCAAACGCCGTTCCTTCTGTGTGTGAGGGAGACGGAGGGATCTTTTCCCACCTCATCCGCGTCCTCGGGAACGATTCCCGGACCTCAACCGGCTGTGAGCCGTCAGCCTCAATTCTTGCCCTCGACCTCACTCTCAACTAGCAATGGATCAACCAGCTCCTGGACCGCCCCAAAGAGCCTCGGCAAAGCGCAAGTATGCCCACGGGCCAGTCATGCGCGTCGACAAGCAGTTTCCAAATGAGGAGGGCTCTTCCTTTCAAGTCGTCGACCCTCGTTTCCTCAACCAACACAGTATTGTTCTCAAGCCACCAAACACAACCTTCGAAAATGGATTCGTATCAGCACCAGGTACCCACGTCAGAAACCCGGGCCCACTTGAACGCCCTCACGCAGGATCACGCAACTCAACTGTCGGGGACGATAACTTTGTCGTCAACACCATAGAGAGCATGGGCAACGGTCTACGCTCTGGAGCCGGAAAGGCTTCAGAGCCGCTGGCGGCAGCATCGAAACTCACCAAGTCCATGGAAAAGAGACGGCGTGCGAGCAGCACACCCCAAACTGATCGAAAATGTACTTTTCGGCCCAGCAAGCCTCTGAAAAACTCGGATCAGGTGCACATGGATGTTTGGCAAATCATTCTGGGCTACTGCGAACCCAAGTTTCTAGTCGAAGCCAAAACCATCAATTTGTCCTTCTATCATCTACTGACTGACCGCTCTGGCATCTGGAAAGAAAGTCGCCATAACTTTTATGGTCCAGACATGCCTGACTGTCCTCCTGGTCTGACTGAGCCACAATATGCCGATTTGCTGACTGGACGCGGTTGCCAAAATCAAGTCTGCCCCAAGGAACTTACTGCTAAAGTTTATTGGACCTTTCAAGTACGCCTCTGTGGCGAATGTTTCAAGCAAAAGATCATGCGGGTATGTTCTTGGGCCTTCTCATTCAAAGTCTACTGAATGCTAGATACTGATCAATCCAGGCCGACGACCTTCCTTCCCAGCGGAAATACGATCTTCCCCAGGGACCTCCACATGAACGTCCCCAAACACCGACCAGTCCAGGCCCCTCCCTCGGTGCGAAGCAACTCTACGAATTGCTCCCACAAGCACGAAGTGACGGGTAAGCAACCATTTTCATGACACTAGCTGATCTCAATGAGGCTGACCATTTTAGCCGTCGTTACGTGCAACCGAGATCCGTAGATGCCACTACCAACACCTGGTCCAAGACCCCCAATTCCCGTCACTACGTCTTTCTGAAGTCGGCATACAATAAAGTTGAAGCTGATTACCACCTTCATCGCACCGACCCATCAAAGCTGAGGGCGTGGTTGACCCGCATGCACAATGAAACAATGCTGTTTATGATTGAAGCTGCCGAGGTTGAGGCATGGTACAAGAGCTTGAATAGCAAGTCAGAACATTCAAACCTTTACCAGATGAGAGTGGACTTCTTTACAGCCCGAGCTGCCGAACTGTCCCCGCCAATGACGCCTGAAACGCTTAAGAGAATGGCCGCATTTCGGCGTATCCTGAAAGTCAATTCTGCCCCTACAGAACGATCGTGGAAAACGCTGATGGAAAAAATCCTACCATACAGACAGCAAGCCGAAATACTGGAACGGTACGAAGGCGATATGGCGAGGGCGAGACTGATTCCACAACCCGCCAAAATCCGGTTGTATATCGCTTTGGCCATCCATCGATTTCGCCCTACCAGTGCACAGTGGGTGCCGCGCCCGGAACAGATGTTTGTTCTCAAGCTCGGACGCAGAGAGCTCGCCCGATGCATGGCCTCCGGAGTCGCCGACGAGGATCTGCTCCTGTTGTGTCTGAAGAACGTATTCGACGCATATGTCCGATTGGAAAAGACCCCGATTGGGTTGAATTTCGACGGGACCACTGGGCCATACCGTCTGAGTCTGGATGATGCTCGCATGATTGTCGAGGATGTCGTGGCGACGCAACCCTTTTCCCCCGCCTCACGACGTCTGACGATTTTTCAGAACCTCCGGTGCAGAGGATGTCGTCGGTCTGACTTCTTCCGGACGTGGTCCTTCGGTCGTGCATTCGAACACATGTTAGAGACCCATGCACTCTGTGTCGGAGAAGGCCTGGAATTCTGGCGATTTGCTGTGCCATTCTTAAACAGCCGATTTGCGTGGCCCCATTCCAACCCACCAAATGTGAACTGGAACCATCGATTTCCGTGGTACGTAGTGCCTTGGCCACGATCTCTACCTCTGGCTCCGTCACATCAGGACACATCCAAACTCGGCGACTGGCACCCTGATGCCGATGTTCCTTTCGTTTATCTGAAGAGATCTAACACAGTTTCGGTCTTTGAAGGTCGCATCCCACGCCAGACATACATCCCAGTCGACGAATTCGGTAAGAACCTGATATTTGCCGCCCAAACCCTGAATGGAGTATGGATCGACGGTCTGTGTCAGATGAAGATTGCACTGAAGTACGCGCTCGATCTTTTCACGAGAACCGACAGTGCCGAGCCGTCACTTGACATATTCTTGAGTTGCTTGGAGGATATGGAAACTGTGAACCCAGCCATGGATATCAAATTCCGCTGCGGACTGTGCTCGGAGGAGGACAAACCGAAACCAAATGCGAGACAGGACAGACACACGGTGTCTCGTGGAGCTCTTGTGACACACTGGGACCAACAGCATAAACCTAATGGGAGGAGCTGGAGCCAGAGCCTGATGCAGCTCCCGAGCGAAATGGAGGTAACGGAACAGATCGTGAAAGCAGACGTGAAGCTCAAGGAAGACAAGGAAACCGCCCGAGACCGAGAGGCCGAGCTGTCTACGAATATGAGGAAGCGACCGAAATTGAAAACCAACTTGGTCCTGAATGCACCATTGGCGAGGGACGCATTCGACGCGCTCTTTGTTCCCCAGGACATCGTTCACTCGGGTCCCGTTTCTCAAGGACTTGGACTTCAGGGACCTGCCCCCCCGGGCCCCATTCATCAAGGGTTCGTTTCCGCTGGAGACGTCCACCAAGGAGCTGTTCGTGAGGGAGTCGCCTACCAAGGTTCTGCTTACTAAGGAGCTGTTCATCAGGGGGTTGCTCACGAGGGTGGCGTTCAAAGAGACTCGTTCGTCAACGAGAGAGCAGGATCAGGGAGACCCAGTGTGATACGAACGCGATTGAATGAGAAGCAGCAACCATTGTTGCGGGCAAGACTGGGTGGCATGATGCTGATGAAATCGGGATCAAAAGGGATCAGCGCGGCGTTCAGGACGGGGTCTAGGTCATCTGGGAAATGGGCATGGGTATGCTATGGGCAAGCCTGGCGTTAAAAGGTGATATGATGTTGGAGTCTATGGCGGTTGCATTACCGTCGCACAGGGAGGCTTGATTGCGATCGAATTCTATTGTTTGTGTAAGTAAATACCTAGAGAGTCATAGCACTTTGACCCTGGAAAGATCTGCCTCAAAACTGAGAATACCGATATGAAGGACGCGAGAGGACGAGCGTAAATCCGCCAAGGCAGACTGTTGTCTCGAGACACCACTGGCTGGTTGACAAAAGTTCTCTTAGCTTGTCCAATGAGTAAGCACCTAGGAAGCCGCGTATGAGCAGCACTCGTTTGTTTGGTAGTATTCCCCTTTTTGCCACCACGACTTGAATTTCGTCCGCGGAAAAGCTGGCCGCCGAATGAACGCCCTGATGACAGAACACAGGGTGACTTCGGGAAAGAGAGGAATCCCAAGGAGGCGAAAAGAGCAAGTACTAAGGTACGGAGTAGTAACAATACTGTAATGTCGTGATAACCCGCAGAGATTACCGCTGAACGCCGAGATCCCCTGCCGACTTGCCAAGCAGGCAATTAAGGTTGCCGAACTGATAACGTGACTATTGGGGACTCTAATTCGCTCGGAACAAGATTTAGTGGATCCCGGAAGGCGAGGCTAGTCACGCCCGACACGCCGATAACGTCAATCCCGAGAAACGGGATGACGAGGGAAAAAAAAGTGGCCGTGGTGCCACGCCCTTTCTTCGAATACAGGAACATTACTACAGCATTACGGAGAACCACTACTAGTTGCTGAAGTCGAGGACCCAAACTCGCCCTCTCCTACCTCTTCCGGTTCTCTCGTGGGCCCCGACTATCCCCCCTGACCATTCACTGGCCTCTTGATTTCACATTATTCAGCCTACCCGGCCCCTGTCGATATTCTCTCGCTGTCTCGCGCCCCTTCGGGAAATTCTTGTTTCCCTATATCTCGGACCACTCCACCACTACCGGCACTCCTTTATCACTTCTATTTTCTCTCGAGAGCCGTGTCACCACCGATCATCTCGACGTAGTCAACATCATGGCTACCGCCACTGCAGCGCGTACGTTTGCCAAGGCATTTCCACGAACCACAGCTTCAGCCAGCTCATCCCTGCGCCTCGCAACTCGCCCCTCACGAAGCAATGCGGCCAAACGGTTCTTTCAACAATCATCTCGTCGCAACTACTCTTCCGGCCCTGCCCCGGCCAAGTCAAACGCGGGTACAATCGTCGGAGCAACCGCAGCCGCCGCTTTCCTCGCTGGCGGGCTCTACTACTACAGCCAAAGCGAGCACCCAGAGGCACACTTGAAGCAAGGGAGCGCAGGACAGTCCGCTGGTCTCTTGAAGCCCACCACCGAAGACTACCAGAAGGTGTACAACGCAGTTGCGGCGGCATTATGGGAGAAGGATGATTACGATGACGGGTCATACGGACCTGTCTTGCTCCGACTGGCATGGCACGCATCTGGCACCTACGATGCAGCCACAGGCACCGGCGGAAGCAATGGCGCCACAATGCGATTCGGCCCGGAAGGCGGCCATGGTGCCAACGCCGGCTTGAAGAACGCTCGCGATTTCTTGGAGCCTATCAAGCGTAAGAATCCATACCTCGAACCCAAATCCGATGAAAGACGCACGACTAACCCGTATCCCCGCAGAGCAATTCCCCTGGATCTCTTACTCGGACCTCTGGACCCTAGCTGGCGTCTGCGCCGTGCAAGAGATGCAAGGCCCCGCCATCCCCTGGCGCCCCGGCCGTCAAGACCGCGACGTCTCCTTCTGTACGCCTGATGGCCGCCTACCCGACGCGTCCCAGGGCCAGAATCATATCCGCGCCATTTTTGGCCGTATGGGATTTAACGACCAAGAGATGGTGGCGTTGTCAGGTGCTCATGCTCTCGGTACGTTCCACCACTCCTCTTTTACCCCAGCTCATGTTGAAGCCAATGCTAACGTTGTTTCCCACACAGGACGTTGTCACAGCGACCGCTCCGGCTTTGACGGCCCCTGGACCTTCTCCCCGACCGTGTTGACGAATGACTACTACCGCCTTCTGATGGAAGAGAAATGGGGCTGGCGCTCCTGGTCCGGCCCTAAACAGTACGAGGACAAGACGACCAAGTCTCTCATGATGCTGCCCACGGATATCGCGCTGATCCAGGACGCTGCATTCAAGAAACACGTCGAGCGATATGCAAAAGACAACGACGCCTTCTTCCAGGATTTCTCCAACGTCGTTTGCAAGTTATTCGAGCTGGGGGTCCCGTTTGAGAGTAAGCCTGAGGACCGCATCAGCTTCAAGCCTGCTTCAGACAACGCGTAACTATTTCCCACTGTTCTCTCCTCCGACCCGCGAACGGAACGCGGAGTTGATTAACGGGAGTTGATGGAGAGGAGAAACGACCGTGTCCGGATCTGTATTCCTCCCTTCCCGCTGGGAGCATTCATGGATCAATTAGCTACGCCTTGAGTGGTATTCGCACCCCGAATTTTTGTCACACAAATTGTTTGCTTGCATTTTGTGACGGCGAGTTGGGCCCTGTTAGACTAGAAAGCCATGCTCTTCCCCGACATGGGACCCGAGGGCGGCACATTTGCCGACGGCTTGTGGCCATTGCTTTGTTTCAGTAGGAAAGACGTTGGAGGGTGGAAGGAGAATCCAAGATGGAAGACCTTGATGTGGTTCAACCTCAGTGTAGAGAGAAATTAGACATACCCCTGATAGACCGCTCGAACAAATCGAGAACTTGCAGTTGAAGAAACTCTAGGGGAGCCATGAATGAGATTACAAGGTCGAGCTTGATTTGAGGGTACTTTAGCATGGCTCCAGATGCCAATCTATCTCAACCACAGCTCTCGTCAAGCCTTGCTCCCTCCGTTAACGACCTGGCGCGTTCTTTCTGGGAACGTGGTCGCGCCGCGTGTCGTGTCGGGTCACGTACTAATTACCGCGCCAGGCCAACCTTGGCAGTCCAGAATCGTGACATGACCCCTCTTTAGAAAGATGACTTGGGTACTTCCAGTTAGGAGACAACGAGTCGTTTAGCCGTGAGTACTTTGGTATTATCCCTAGCCATTATTCGTCTGGTCGGTTGGACTTGGATGAACCAGAATAGGGTGGTGTCCCTTCTGATCAGCCCTATGGCTATTCACCTCGTGGAGCTGCGGGTATGGCGATCACTCATCCTGGTCCAGGCTCCGAATTCAACGAATCTAAGGGACAATTGATCAAGATGCTTTGACGAATACAAACACTCAGGAAGAACATCTCGCACCGTGGGTTGTGGGTGTATTGTAATGCACGTGATGTGAGAGTGGAGTCAGTCTGCGCGCTGCTCTTGCTATCAAATTCATCATCTGCTTCTGGCCCGGCGCAGTCAACAAGCACCACCAGATGCCGTCCTTGGGGACTCGGTGAACACGGGATTATACCTGAAACGATAATGATACCCTCACTGGTGTCGCGGTGCGGTGCGCGGATAACACCACGCAGACCTTCTTGGAGAAAACCGATACGCCTTTTCGACCCTCTGGATTGGAGACAAGAGACGAGGGGAAAGCCCAGCAATTCAAAGTGACTTGAAGGGTGACCCGCTTTTGCCCGCCTGACAACCAGTGGGATTGAAGAATCAGGGTGGGCCCCGCGTCGGCCGTTCGGTGCCAGCCAAAGTCCTTTAACGGTCAGTCAGTCACCGCAGGCTGGTGTGGTGCTGCTGGTGCTGGTGCTGCAGCGTGCTGCTACCACTTTGCCTGCGAACACACACCTTCTTTCTCCCTCTCTTGACATCTTTTCCACTCGTAACTCAGCAATGTGACGATGCTATTTCCGCTCCTGGCATTTTGCTCTTTGTTGTCCTCGTCAATTTAGTCCTTTTCCAAGCCCCGTCTGCCCCAACGCCCGCGCCTTTGCAAACACGACGAACTCCTTCATCCTCTGGAGGCGCGAACCCCATCCCCCCTCAACCACAGCTCTCCCTACACCCGTATGTTGGCCCGGGCCTTCTCGCACAAGTTTGGACTCTTACATAGCTCAGCAGCATCGATCACAACCCTAGAGGTCCGACATGAGTCCCCGACGCTCCTCCCGGGCTCGTTCCTCCCAGCAGCCTCCTCCCGGCCCAGGCCTCTCAAGTTCCACCCCCTCAACCAACTCGAAACCAGATCGAGATGCTCGCTCGGTCATCCAGACAAACTCTCCACCAGGGCCTTCCAGTCAACGATCCGAGTCCATCGACGGCGCAGACTCGGCCTCCCGCGCCGAACAAATCGCACCGCGTCGCAGCAGGCGGAACGGAGAAGAGAAAGAACCTCTACAACCACAGATTGAAAACTATCAAGATCATGAGGTCGACCCGACAGAAGAGGAGGTTACTCGTTGTATATGTGGGCAAGCTGAGTACCCTGGGCCCTCGGCAGCCACCCGTCAACAGCAGCCCAATGCAGAGAGCCTGACCGATGACACTGGCAATTTTTTCGTCCAATGCGATAATTGTAGTGTTTGGCAGCATGGCGGCTGTATGGGCTTGCTTGATGAGTCCATGTTGCCAGATGAATACTACTGCGAACAATGCAGGCCAGAATTTCACCGGATTACAAAGATTGCCACTGGGTGAGTTTGATCCGTCAATGTGTTGCTCTTGTCTGCATGAACGTGGGCATTATCACCTGGGCACGAGAAGGCTACTTTCCAAAGCTTTGTACACAGTGACAAACATGGCTAACAGAGATGCTACAGCCCAAAATCTTCTCGCTACCTTCCAGTTCTGGAAACCACTTCCTCACGATCCTCCCCACTATCCTCAAACCCCGACCACCCCCGCAGGAAAGATGGCAAGAACAGAGAAGGCGGTAGCACGGGCAGGAGGGCTACCATGAATAGTCGAGGTGCCTATGATGAGGATGAAATGCTGCGAAGAGCGATTGAAGAAAGTAAAGAAATGGGCACTCTTGGAAAACGAACACGGGATGATTCTGACGAGTGAGACACCCTTCACTTTTAAGCCAACTTCAGAAACACTAATCGTGGGCAGTCAAAACAAAATCGTCAAGCGACAACGCACCGGCTCGAACTCGTCTTCGACCATGTCCAAGCGTAGCGAGTCACCCAACATAGCTGTCGAGGATGGCCCTGAAGACGGCATTTCAAATGGAAGAGCAACATCTCAGAAGCTTAGAGGCGCAGCTGCACGAACCAATCGAGAAAAGGAGCTCCGAGAGAAGCAGAAAGAGCAACAAGCTGCTCAACGTGCTGAGGCTGCTAGTAAAAGAAATGCTCGGTCGGAACGCCGAAGAGGAGAGGGTGTGTTCCAGACGATCTGTTCATCTTCATGTGTGACTGACTATCCTAGATTCACCGCCTCCAACTCCAAGCCTGTCCCCTTCGAAAACCGCGCAGACCAATGGCAGAGCCAAGGCAGAAACATCCCCATCCGGACGCTTAAACAACAGCCGCAAAACAGGGCGGCCACCAGCTAGAAAAGGAAGGCTGGGAAGAAATCAGTATACACGGGATCAGACCAACGGTGATGACCGCGATACTCCCACGGGAGATACGCCTCACGACGCCAGTGGAAATGGAGGTTCGCCTTCCGGGCTCCATGGCATCAATGGCGAAAGTGGCCGCAGTTCTAAGGCCAAAACCCACCCAGCAAGAACCAGTCTGAACGAGATGAAGAGACGTGTCGCAGCCATTTTGGAGTTTGTTGCACATATGCAGACAGAAAGAGGGACACAATCCCAACATTCGAGTGGCAGTGCAAGCTCCAAGGGGGCGAGCACGCCCAACGGTACCAAATTATCCTCGGCGCATCTACCAGCAACAAGTCTGATGCGAGCTATGGAAGCTGGGTTGACCCAAGCAAACTCGAAAGACCAAGACGCAAGAGGGCTGATGATCGAAGAGAAGGAATTCGGACATATGGGGAGCGTGGAAATGATGGAAACATTGACCAAAGAGCTAGTGAGATGGCAGAGCCAGTACGGCGTCTACTCAAGATGACACGTGCCGAGCGAGGCAAGACGATACCCAAGGGGGACCTTGCATGAATCTCCGACGGTGATGAGCACGAGACCGAGATGGGAATAATGAAGCGGGACATGGGAAAGTGGGGATGAAATGCATATTTGGGAGTTTGACGAGCGGCATTCTGGTGTTGATGCATCGCATCTGGAAGGAGGCCTTTGGAAAATATCCATGAAGCACCAAAATTAGTGGAGGGTGATATACTCGTATCCCCAGTAGGACATTTTCCAATGACGTCGTTGTTCGCGTCGATCAATTCCAAAGTCCCTGCTGCCACTTAAAGCAATTGGTGTACGCGCTAGGGAGGCCTGTCCAATCATGCAAGGAGAGCAATGGGACGGTCAGGAGCGTATTAATCAGCACACAGGGAGTCGGCAGAGGCTTGGCATCGGGACGGTGTTCGATCAGAATGCCGGCGTTGACCGACCACTAATCCGCTAATAGTAAATCCGCTTCTGATGCACTTAGTCATCTCAGCTGGCGCCGTTGGCTTACTTTTGGCTTACTGGAACGCACGGCCGAACGTTCTCTCAGCCATAATACCCGCCCTTCACTGCTCTAATGGCTCACTCCATCATGCCAACTCAGTTCAGCCTTCCTCGGTTGTTGGCATTGTATCTTCGAATCCAGCCATGGTCGACCAAATAGGATCGCTAGCTTCTGAACGGACCGAGCCTGACCGTGGCCCTCGTAAGCCATATGTGCGGGTGGTCACCGACAAGAGACGTGAGCAAAACAGGAGGGCCCAGAAACTATACCGCGAGAGGTTGAAGCAGAAGATTGAAGGTCTAGAAGAGCACGTTGCTTCTGCTGCCCTTCCCGGTACGAAACTAGTCACTCCTGAGGCGTCGACAACAAGTATCACGACCGGCGATGGCGAGTCTATCCGGGCACCCTCGCCAACACCCATTCGGTCCAACACTCTGAGCTTCGACTTGGCGGATGCGTTCGCCGCAGCTGGAGACCTTCCCTTTGCCCCGGGTGCTCTTCCCGGGATCCAGTTCCGTATTGGACCTGGTTCCCCGGCACCAGAACCTGAGGCCGTTGAAGATGTCCATGAAGAGTATGGGGACATGGATCTTAGACATATCTGGGCGATGCCACATCGTCCGTCGCACAAACTGCCCTTGAAACCCCACCACAAGTCGTTCTCAACCGCTCTAGCCGCCTCGAGTCCCCCTCGAAGTCGCTCCAGTTCCCCTAATGGTCTATATTTCCAGTCATCCCTGGCAGATCCCTACCTCAACCAGATGCGCCTCGTAGGTGCAGGCAACGTCGAAGCCATGCTCTCCATTGGCCTCTCGATCGGCATCTCACGCTCAGCATACCTGAATGACCACCCGTCACAGTTCCCGTCTTGCTACGCGACACTCAATGCCTCGGTAATTCCCAACTCGAGATCCATCGACTATCAGTTTTTTGACACTGTCATAACTGTTACGCCTCAGCTACATGATCACATGCAGACGATCAAGCCTGCTTTACGGCCGACACCCACCCAGATGCTCCAACCCCATCCGAGTTACCTTGACTGCATTGTATTTCCCTACTTCAGGGATCACGCGGTCCAGGCTTCTGTCGACGGCATCCTCGACCACGCCGATTTGTTCATGGATATCATGCACGGCGGCCTCGTATGTTGGGGCGGCATGTCAGGATTGACTGGGCGGTCGAAGAAGGTGGGGAGGCGAGGCCAGCGGGAGAGTGTGGCGTGGAGCACGCGATCTTGGGAAGCCAAGAAATGGTTTCTTAAGAAATGGATCTGGTTGCTGGGCACAGAAGAGGAGGAAGAACAGAGAGGGGATATCGACGGGATATGGAGGGGCAGTCGTTGGTGGTGGCAGATGAGAGGGGAGGGGGATAGTGATGATGAGGGTGAGGATGACGGGGAGCCAACGGTTGGGGCCGTCGTGAGCACAAGGTGTAGTGAAGTTGATGGTTATTGTTTGTGACGTGCGGGGCGATCAACTGATATGGGACGGCGAATCCCATCAACGGCCTAATGGCCTTTCCCATGGTGTCTGGTTCAAGCAGGACTGAAGAATTTCTTGCCGGAGTCGGGGCAACGTCTTTGTCTCTACGTCTCTACGATTTTCATATGATGGGACCGGGGGCGAGGAGGAGTTGGTGATTTAAAGATGTACAACAGGAAGAAGATAACTACCTGGCGAGCTGGGTACCTATGTATGTACATTGGTAATCTGTAGAGTGGCCTGGGAGTCGGTAAAAAGATTATCCGGGAATTTGGAGCTAGTCCTTAAAGAACTAAACGGATTCACCTAACGCGCATATATGCAAGATGAGAATGCTTGGACATCATACCTAGGTACCTTCCTTTCCATAGATGGCGAGTATGCACACTTGGCGAGCCTGACATATCCTCTATCTACAGAAGATCACGGTGCAATACCGCGTTCCTTCTCTTTCAACATGACGACTGAAGTCCTACTCGAAACGACCATGGTAAAGATTCTCTGTCGTCATTGCGATCCTCGAATTGCATCGACTAATTCTTTTGCGCAGGGCGCAATTACGGTCGAGCTCTACAATGACCATGCTCCCAAGACTTGCAAGAACTTCTCCACCCTCGCCCAGCGAGGCTACTACAACAATGTGATTTTCCACCGCGTCATCCCCAACTTTATGGTTCAAACGGGCGACCCTACCGGCACCGGTCGCGGGGGATCGAGCATCTACGGCGAGAAATTCGCCGACGAGATCCACGCCTCTCTCAAACATACCGGTGCAGGCATTTTGAGCATGGCCAACAGCGGGAAAGATACGAATGGGAGCCAGTTCTTCATCACACTTGCGCCCACGCCGTGGCTGGACGGGAAACATACCATATTTGGGCGCGTCAAGAGTGGGATGAAGATTGTGCAGAGGATGGGATTCGTCAAGACCAATGGCGAAGACAGGCCGTTGGAGGAGGTGAAGATCATTCAGGCGAGAGTTCTCGACGAGTCACAGGAGTAGGGCCACACACAGAAGGTTGGACTGGTGATGAGTTCATCGTCACACCTTTTTCCCAGGTCGCCAATCACCCAAGCTTTTGCTGCTGAAGATGGTGCATAACACCTGTGAGTCCGTGGCTTGGGACTCGCCGATTCCAACGCCGAAAAGAACAGTACTTCAGAAGCATCTTCCAGACGCTGGCCATGAGTTGCACCTTGAGGTCCTCGCAGCACCAAAACAGCGATGTCGGCGAGACATACAGCAGCCAGGCTATCTCCAAAGCCGCCGGGCTTGCTAACCTTTGAATCAAGATCAACAAAGTTGCGCCTGTGGCTTCCATCACAATGGCAACACGAAGTTAACGAAAACATTCTACCCCAGGTCCGAATTCGTTGGCGGTAGGGGGAACCCCTGACAATATCATGCGGCGCGCCTCTGGCAATAAACTCGCAGGAACAGAGACATTATTACCTAGTAGACGATAGTGGCGCTGGTACGTGATTTCGCTTCCTGATCGAGCGTCCACAAACCGCTGGACTGGCCCAATGCAGTTACCGAGAGTTATTGTCTAGTTCGAGATCCCGTGGGCGAAAGGGTATGTACCTGTATACAGGTAGACTATGCCCGAATTCAATAAAGTTGAGAAGTGGTGGCATGGAGGGGCGCTTGTTCTCCAGATGGGATTCGTCCCTATCCACCTATTCCCAAAAAAACCCTGTGGCTGGAAATCCAACTCTCTGTGTGTGTGGTCTCAAGCCTTCCGTGTGCGAGCTTATCCCAAAACATATGGTTTAAGAGCGGCTTGACTTGCATCCGGGCGCTTCTGTTTTTAGCTGGCTTTATGGTGATTCGTAGCCTTGCGGCTTCTCTGCAGCCTTGTTCGGCAGCTTTGTCCAGTTCAGCGCTGTTGTTTGATTACTTGATTTACCGCGAGATGGTTACCACGCAGATGATATCCAGACTATGGGGTTGTACTGATGGCCGCCACATCGCCAGTACTACTCTTCGCCCTACGCCACCAAATACCGGTGTACTGGAATATTCTCCCCGCCTCTTTCTCTAAGTGTCAGAGGATGTTTTCAAAAGTCAATTGGTGGTAAGCGAGAGTTGAAGGAAGCTGAGTGGTCGTTCGGAGGATTAGACTGACCGACATGTGCGCAGATCCATCCCCACGTAATCAATTGTCCGAGATGACGGTGATGGCAAGACCATCTTTGACCATCCCCGACCAGAGCGACAACTAGTCCAGCGTGTTGCAGTCGTTGTTTCCAGTCCCCCTTTCTGCAGATACCAGAGTCACAGGGTGACGAAGACAACTGTTCTAGCTCTATCCGTCGCGAACCTGTAGAGACGGGAGTCCTACGGGCTACTCGTGTCTTGGAGGAGACTTGGGAGGTGGTTGGTGGGCTAACAGGGGCTGGTGTCGAGCTATCCGGCTGTCACACGTCGGCGGTTGGATGACGGTCGCCTATTGGCTGCGGATCAACGTCCTCCCCGTAGCTCCGCTCCACTCGATCCTCTCCTCTTCCACCTCTTCCCTTCTCTTCCTGCCTCTTGCATGCTGTCCCATGGTGTCCCATGCAGTTGTTCCTGGCTCGTCACCTCTCTGCCCAATCACATCCCCCAACTGCCGTCTGGTCCTGCTTCTGTTTCCAACTTGCTCGACCAGACTCGGTCCGCCCCAGGTCCCCTCCAGGTCCCCACCGCTTCACAAGTCCTCCCGTGAGTCTACCTTTCTCACTACTTGCCACCCGCAGCCAATGCATGCTCTTGTCGAAGCGCTGACTCTACCGCTGAGACCTACCTGCAGCCCATGAGATGCATGTCCTCTATCACGATGGCGAGCCCGTGGCCCGTCTTCCTATTGCTCCCTGGGTAGAGGAACTGTCGCTCAATATCACGGTGAGAAGCGGGGTGCGCAATTCCCACCATACACGCGCCCACCGTTCATCACCGAACTGTTCTTGCGGTGCAAAGTGCTACCTTCCTCCCAGATCCGTCGATAGTATTGTTCTGTCGCATGATTTTCAACTATATCGCAGACTCCCCCCCTCTCCACCTCCTCCTCGCCCTCCAAGAGGCTCAGGTTCCTCCATCCTACGTTCCTTTCCACTCGCTATCTTCACCTTGCGTCGTTTCTTGTGAGAGTGCAGGCTTTTCTCACCAGAGCCAATTCCATCTACTGCGTTTTCACTCGAGTGGGCTGCTGAGCGGTCACCTATCCACGGCCACTTTGCGGAATAGCCCTCTGCCATCCAATAGATTCCGACCCCTTCGGCCACAGACCCTTCTTGTGCGACCATCCCGACGACCACTCTGCGAGTGCTCTTGAAGAGCACCGCCACTTCCACCTTCTGACGCAATTCTGGACCATCGGTTGGTCGTTGGTTATGTGAGATAGCCCGATACTCGCGACAAATATGCCTTCGATATCGGCTGAAGCGCTGGCGCAGCTCGCTGGAAGAGGAGAAGAAACATGGCTAGGCGTGGAAACAGCTGTGAATGAGCTGGTCAAGAGAGTCAACATCCCCATCAACAGCACGACTCCTCCAGCTCTTGTGGCAGCTATCCAGCAGGATCCATTCCACAGCGCTGGGAAGTACGGTCTTTTCTACGTCTATGTCGGACTGATCCTCATCGTCTCAACGACGCTGATGCGTCTGTACTACTACTGGGGCGACAAGATCCGCACCGCTCTCTACAAGGAAGAAGTCATCAACTCCGCCACAACCACAAGCCCTGTACCATTCTCGCCACAAATGGGATATGTCGACTACGAACTACCCAGTGCGGTGAGTGCGCAGACCGACGGCTCCGGGAGATATTTCTTCCCCTCCAAAGGGCCCCTTGTTACAGAGAAGCCAAAGCAGCAGGCTGCCGTCTCTGCCATTGCACCGCTCAACAACACCATCGCCCTGTTCAGATGGATCTTTTACCGGCCCGTCCCACCCATCCGTATTGGCAAATTGAGGATCGCCTTCCCATCTCTGGGCACCTTGGTGGTATTTAACATCGGTTTGGTCGGCTCCATGCTCTACTGCTTCTTGCCCCGTCCTCTTTTCTACGCATCCATGTCCTATGGATCGCCCCCTCTGGCTGTTCGAGCAGGAATGATGTCCGTGTCACTGGTTCCTTGGGTGGTGGCGTTGGCCACCAAAGCAAACCCCATTTCGATGCTGACTGGAATCGGCCATGAGCGGCTCATTGTGCTACATCGCTGGACGGCATATCTTTGCGTCATCTTCGCCATCATCCATGCCGTTCCCTATTGGTATCAATCGACGAAAGATCCGAGCGGCTTTGCCACCTTCAAGCTGTACATCAACCAACAATGGTACATCTTCACTACTGGTATTGCGGCCATCGCACCTCTGATCTTCCTGGCCCTTCACTCGCTACCCATCTTCCGGGCCAAGATGTACGAGTTCTTCGTCATCCTTCACATCCCAGTGGCTTGGGCCTTCATCGGTCTCCTATTCTGGCACTGCAACAACTACCTGACGTCCTGGGCCTATCTCTACTCGACCATTGTCTTGTTGTTTTTCTCCTTGTTTGTCCGGCTCTTTTATTTGAACTGGATGAATCCCTTCCGAGTCTCATGGCTCATCGGGGAGGAATCAGCCGTCACCATCCTGCCAGAGAATGCCATCAAAGTCACCATCCCGACCCAGAAGCGGTGGCGCCCCGGTCAATATGTCTACCTGAGAATGCCCGGCATCGCCCTGGTAGAGAACCACCCCTTTACCATCGCCTCGCTCTGCAGCGAGGACTTCCCATCCGAATACGGCGAGCAATATCGTGACATGACGCTCGTCTTCCGCCCCTTCTCGGGTTTCACGCGCAAGGTCCGCGACACCTCGCTGAAGAAGGGTCCCTTCAAGACCTACCGCGCCTTCATCGAAGGGCCCTACGGCGGCATGCAGCGCCAAATGGCCTCGTTCGACCAAGTCATCTTCTTCGCCGGCGGTAGCGGCATCACTGCCATTGCCTCGCAGCTCCTCGATCTGATCAAACGCATGCGCGACGGCAAAGCTACCACCACCAAGGTCAACGTCATCTGGGCCATGAAGCGTCCGGACATCATGGAGTGGTTCAAAGAGGAGCTCCGCATCTGCCGAGAATGTGCTCCTCCGGGATCCATACAGTGCCACTTCTTCATCACGGCCGCCAAGCGCTACGAAGGGCCCGTGGAATCCAAGGAGCATCGTCTCAGCGGCATCCGAGACAAGATCTCGGACGCGATCCACAATGCCGGATCGAAACGCAACTCGGCCCTGATGGTCGAGAACGAACCCGACTTGAAGCGCGAGTTTGAGGACACCATCACCGCCCTCCCACAGGCCTATATGGTTCCCCCCCGCCATCCAGGAGCCGGCGGCGCCGATGTACACCTCCAGGTCCCAACACAAGAAACACATGACTCCCCACAAACATACTTCCCGCCGCCGCCGGCCGGGAACCGCATGTCCACCATCTCGGCGGCGCAAATCGAAGCGACCCGCTCCTTCGACTTCGGGTTCCCGCAGACGCCGACGAAGTTCCAGAAGAACCTGATGCGCTTCGCCTTCCTGCCCACCAACGTGACGTCGAGCCGCCGCGACGGCTGGCGCACTGAGTACGGTCGCCCTGACATTCCGTACATGCTCAAGGGCCTGAGCAAGGAATTCGGCCGTCGGACGTGCGTCTATGTCTGCGGACCTCCCGAGATGCGTACCGACGTGGCTACAACAGTCGCCCGCCTGCAGTCCGAGGTCTGGCGGGACAGCGGCAAGGACGAGATCTTCCTGCATGCGGAGAACTATGCGATATAAAAAGCCCAACAGCGTATGTCCCCTTCCCGCGCAGGGGACATGACCATTTTATGGATGTGGGGATGAAAATCAAGGTCTCACGACCGTATTGTTTCATTTTATTTTCTTCTCTTTATGTTTCGGTTTTATGTTGGGTGCTGGCCAGCCAGCCGGGGCGGCAAGCGCGGAGTTGAGAGCGGCCATGATACCCATGATGACGACTAGGAGGAGTCCATAATACATATTACAGACGTTCATGCGAACAGAGCCCGTCACCCGACGAGCTTACCAACGATCGAAGGAAAGAAGGACGAACGGAATTGGAGGGGCAGCGCAGGGCAGGGCGGGCGAGAGCCAATCTCACCTCCCTCGCCCCAGCACCAACACCGACACCAGTTTCGGCATCTCCATTACCCAGTGGCCGCACCACTGGCTGCGGCAGTGCTTGTTTCATTTTCCGATGGAATCTTGGATTATGTTGATCGATCATATCATCTCTCGCTATATATATATATATATATATATATACATATCCCTCTGTTTAAGTCGTCCGTTTTCCACTTCTGTCTCGAGGATGGAAGGGCGACAGAGGGTCGGAATAGCTCCTTGCGTGCGTATGTGTATAAAATACAGACATGAAATCGATGACATAAAAACATCCATTCCCAAGGAACTTGGGAATCAAATGATGAATTGCAACGAACGGACGGCCCATGAGGCTCTCGACTAGGAAATCTCCCAAGACGGAGGAGACTAGACGCGGAAGAACGAGTCTGCAGAATCTAGAGTGGATCTCCAACCTCGGACGCAGTCCATTCTAATAATAAGTGCTTAGTTGACAATAGTCAATCACGAAGAAAGCTCCCAGATCCCCAGCCGCCCGACAGCCTCACCAGCATTGCGCACGACACACAACCTGCGCTGCCTCTCTGTCAGCCTCGCACCTTCTAGCCCTCCATCGACGACAACATGGACACCATGGCCATTCCACCCTTCAATCACCCTCTGCGCCCAGAGACTCCCCACGGCCGTCCCGCGTCCCTCGGCGAGATTGTACCCGCCCGACGTGACAAAGCCGATTAGGTCCGCCTGGTCCGGGACTGGCGGGTGTTTTTCCCATTCGGTCGGCGTGTCGAGCGGGATGAGCAGGCCGAGAGTGTTGTGCCCGGCGACAGCGTCTCCTACATTGGGGATGTCGTCGGGGTCGAGATAGGCGTTTCCGTTGCGCTTCTGTGCTGCTGCTGAGACTTTCCCCTTGCCCTTGGCTTTACCTTTGCCTTTGTCCTTGGGCGGCGGCGGGCGAACCTTAGGAATCTCGCCGTCTCCCTTCCCAAACGCCGACTGCGGGCCGTATTGGTCCACAATCTCCTGGGGCGCCCCTTTCGGCAGCACGTTGATCTTCGCCAACGACTCCCGCGGGTATGCGTGCTGGTGGCAGGGGACGTTGGATCTGTTGGTCTTCTGTTTCGGGAGCCGTTGGTGTGGATGCAAGGCTGAGATGCCTTGGCTCTGCGGCGTGTCCAATAGTGATTGAGGATCCAGTGCGAGCCATCGGGCACGAAGGTCTGCGTTGGCGGCCGTCGACGAGGATGACGACGAATCTGTCGAGCTGGTTGCGGGTGGGCGCTGTCCCGGCGGTGGTGTGGAGGACCAGTTGGGTGGCTGGGTGGCTGTTGATTTCGAGGGGGTTTCTGGGGGTGCTGATGGTTTGTTGGGACCGCTTGATATCAGGATCGAAGGGAGACGATAGATACGAGCTGCTGGATCTGGAGTGCCGCGGTCGAGAAGAGTGACGTGAACTGTCATGAGTGTTGGTATGGGTGGGAGATTCGCTGCCAATGGGTTTTTCATCAGGGATAAGCTGGCGGTGGGGGAGAGTTGGGTGTATTTGACCTCATCGGCGGGCGTGATAACCTGACCTCCATCTTCGTCACTTTCTGGACTGGAAGTGTTTCGTCGACGAGCTTCAACTTCCTCCATGGCCCCAGCTTCTTCCACCTTTGCTGCTTTCCGTTGTCTTTGCGTGAGAAGTGTTCTTTCACCCGTTCTTAACAAAGACTTCTGCGGTGGAACTTTTGGTATAGAGCCTATCGCTTCGCTCTCTTTCAGATTGTCGAGCAAAAATTCCCAATCACATGCCCAACCTCTCCCAAGCTCTCCGGATCTTCCTAAACCGAGGTCGAGTTTATCCCAAGCAACTCGGTGTTTAGGTGGTCGGCGGATCCATTCATCAAATCTTCTTTCGCTTTCAGTACGTTCCCACGCCTTTCCAGCCTCGCTACCAGGCATATCGCCGGGGTACCATGGCGTTAGTTGCTCAAAGGCCAATTGCTGTTTCTGTTTCAGACCCCCAAAACGTGGTGTTCCGCCGGAAGAGAGGGGATAGTACATCAAAGAACGCCAGACTAGGTCCACACATTTCCAAGGCAGGAGAACTGTCCAACTCCCCTGGGAATTACCGCCTCTGGAGGTTGAGCAGCTTTCATGTCTTGATGCCAAAACGATTACCGGTATTCGTGGATCTTTTGCTGAGGGCGTGGGAGACTGCCCCGGGGGAGCGAGTGCTTTACGCCGATTGATCGCCTTTTGCGAGGGTAATGCGTTGTTCACTAACCAACGAACTTTGTGAGAGATCAGCCGAGGATGAGCGAGACTCCTATCAGCCGGCCAGGACACAAGGATTTCATCCAAGTCGCCGATGTTGCTTTCCTTGGGGATCTTTATTTGCTTGGGTGGATGGTTGAGCCTGGGATCGGTAACGTCAAATGACAAAAGAATATTCTGTGGAAGGGAACCAGGGTTGTTCAATCCTGCTAGGGAGGTCCATAGGTTCGCAATTGACGCTTGAGACTCATCATTTGCGTCAAGAGGTCGCAGGACACCCAGCAAGGCTTCGGTTGATCCAGGACCTTGGATTTCGATGCTTCCAATCTCGAAACGCAAATCTTCGACCAAAACTTGTGGTTTCTGCATTTTTGCAACTTTCAGGAGCATATCCCAGAACGGGTGGAATGCTGAAGGATGGATTCGTATTAAAAGCTGACGATCAAGCTTCGGTTTTCGATGCTTCCGGGCCATGGTTGGAATGGCGGGTTCGGCCACGTCCACCTCCATCTTGTTCCCTGCCTCAGAGTTTGCATCAGTCGGCGTCCGACTGCTTGGCTTCGTACACCAGACCACCATCACCGGTGCAATGGCGCTCTTCTCGTTATCTCGCTCATATATCCAGCCTTCGGCAAATCTGGTGCCAGCCCGCCATTTCTTCTGCAGCGCTGCTGAGAGCCCTTTAGGACTAAAGCCAAGTGAAGTCAGCATGCTGTCCAAAGACATCTCAGTTCCTCGGCAAGCAACCGTGGACATATAGCTAGCATCCCAGGCTATACACCCACGACTTCCTGCCGCTCGATGACTGGGTCTGTAACTCTTTTCTGTGGGGCTCAACGGGATCGCAATCCTCCATAAAGGATCTATCGGCCGGGTCATGTGCGCTCGCTTAGTGTGCCAGAGGTGTGTTGGTAGCCATGTCTTGTTCACTTGTCTCCTCTTGTATTTCGTCGTGGCTTTGGGAGGTTCGGCAAGTTTGTTCTTCTTCAGCCGAGGAACTCGCGAAACGGCGACGTGATTCTCGGGATCAGGTTCCTTTGCATTGACTCTGGCCTCTCTCTTCCTCAGACGCACCGTCTTAGTCTTCTGGTTCAGCCTCTTGATCACGTTAGCCGTGTCCAGGCGCAGGCGCAGTTTTCGCGATGGTGTCCGCGTCCGCTTCGTCACGGTTGGGGTGTTGTCTTCCTTCATCTATTTCCCGTCTGGTCAGCCCTGTCAGTACACAGCATCGCGACCCGAGAACGGCCAACCAACCTCACGTTCGGCCCTTCGCCGTAGTCGTCTGGGAACCTTCTTCGCATTATGACTGGCGGTTCTCCTCCGCATGTGTCTTGGAACTTGTTGGAAGGCTCTTGTCATCAACCCCTTCCTAGCTTTGCACATGCTCTTTTCCAAAGCGTCGATTTCGAACTCACGGGCCTTGATGAAAGAAGCAACATTGAGTTCGCCATTGGCGCGGACCGTCGCGTCGAGACGTTGGACGGCAATGGCTCGAGCATCTTGATTTTTCCGTCGCTTTCGTGCAGCGGATATCTTGGAGGACTGTTCAAAGGTAGCTTTCCGCTTTTGACTCACTGCCTGGCCAAATGGGGCCATCGTTGTGGCCTGGACAAAGTTAGAGGAATTTGGAGGGCGCGTTCAAAAGATGCAGTCGGCCAATCACGTGATCATCGACGTTGGAGGCACAATATTGTCCAATCAGGAGCGGCTCAATCGTAGTTACTCAGTACAAAGCCAATTGCCCCCCCATGCCCCTCGCAAAGCCTCCCCGGTTCAACCTCGGATCAGGGAGCCGTGGTGGTTGCAGGAAATCAGAGTTCCTCCATCTGTGTCTTCACTCTCCGTAGCGAACTGCCTTGACTTCTTGCCGGTCTACCTATTCATTTGCAGCCCTTCGACGTCAGCCGACTGTCAGAAGCTGCTCGTAGAACGCGCCGATCTGGCGAGCTCGGTCGACCAGATGGATCTCCAGAATCCAATGCCGCTTCTGGCCCTTCGCATCGAGATTGCTCATCCGTTCTTGGTTTCCCTCGATGATGTAGAGGGTGATCTTATCGCGCGGGATGCGTTCATGTGGGAAGGACCCGACCAGATGCCCGGCAATCTGGCCGCCAAACTCCCATCCCGCCTGCCGGGCCTCGTCGCAGGCAATGTCGTAGAGCTCCCCGCCCGTCATGTCTTGGTTCTCTAGGAAGCGCGCCTTGACCGCGTTCCACACGGGCTCGAGCGAGTCGCGGATCTGCTTCTTGGCCGGGTCGTCGCCGAGGACGAAGGTGCGCCCGAAGTCAGCTTCCCAGGCTTCGAACACAGGTCCCAGGTCCACGAAGAGGATGTCGTCGTCCTGGATGATGCGATCCGGAGGGTTCTCCGCGTACGGCATGAGGGTGTTTGGCCCGCTTCTGATGACTCGTTTGTGCCAGTGTGTCTTGATATCGTGTCGTTTGGCACCAAGTTCGTGGATCTCGTCACTCATCGCCTTTTCGCTGATGCCCGGCCGGATGATGTCCCGCTCGATCTCCTCGAACAGCCGGACGGCCTTGGTCTGAGCATCTAGTAGATAGGCGGCACGTTCGTGCTCCTCGGTGGTCTTGGTGTCGACCATTGTCAAGTATCATGTGGTATGGATGAGATGGAATCAACGGAGAGAAGGAGGGACCGCGTTTGCTTGAGGCCCGGCGACAGATACCACAGGACAACACAGGACAACACAATGAGTAATGCCTAGAACAGGATTGCGCCTTGTGGCGAGCGGGGAGGCCTGATGGCTAATGGCAGCTGTGCCTTCCTCCGTGCCGATAAATGTGGGGTTCTATCCGAACGAATCGCGAATCTGTTCGGGATGATATGTCTTGTTTGGACGACTGGTAACCTCTTCGAGAATATAAGTCCGCTAAGTAGCCTACAGGAACCCGAAGAATGGCGCTAATTGAGAACGTCATCAACGTAAATTTGGACACACGACAACAACGACGGCGACTAGGCAAAGAATTCTAGGAAAAGTTACGCTTGGTTTAGTGGCCCACTCCTGCAAATCAGAAGCCTCCTCTTGGAGGCTCTTGTCACATTCTAAGAACTATTTATTAATTCATTGTATCTGACCAAGATAGGTATCTAATGTTAACATGGGCGGGAGCTTGATGGCCGTTTGCCGACCTGTGTCGTCCTCGGATACGTTGCTGTTCGTTGCCAACTTGGTTCTTCCGGTTCTGCCGGGCGTGCTGAAGCTTCTGGTGGGCAGTCGAGTTTCTACCGCGGTGCCCTTGGAGCTCGTCGAGCCGGGTGTCGACTCCCCTGTCGATATCTCGGTCATGGGGGATACTGGTAATTCAGTTATGCGCTGCGTGCCCAACCGGGGCGTCCGATTGTATTCTTCCAGGGCCTCTTTCCAGCTCGTTCTCCAACCTTCGGCCAGCGGCTCATACCAAAAGAATTGGCGCATGGCGTGCTCTACGGCGCTCCACGACTTTGCCTCCTGAAATCGGTCGAACATTTTCTCGCTAAGCAACAGGCCTTTGTAGCTAAATTGAAAATCCATCATCCAAGAGCTAATCACGACCATCCATATCCAAATCAAACAAGCTCTGTCGTCAGGGTTCCTCTCCGGGGTGAAAGGGAGGGACCTCGTAAGTTCCTCCCTCGACCCTCGGTAAGGAGTGATGTTGAATGTCGAGCTTGTCGGTTTGTGGATGTTGAAGCTGAACAGTATTATCGCAAGGCATATGTTCTTCTCTAAGCTATGCTCCGTTGAGGCTGAAGAATGGAGACATGAACAGGCGTCGAAGATATCGGGGTACTCCTGGCCTTTGGGCACCGGATCGTTGTCTATCGCTGACTGAACGTTGGACGTTTTCGAGTCAAGAAATTTGCCCACTCTTGATATGATCTCCAAGACGTCAACACCGAGTGTGCTCTGCCGCGCTATAGCAGCAAAGCCGGGCGGGAAGGCTGAGATCAAGGACAAGACATGTGGGCGGAACGGGTGTTCGGGATATGTCCTTTGCTTTTTGCGCTTTGAAAATGGAAAGATGCTTTTTGCTCCAGTCTCGAGCATCCAGAAATAATCGAATTGGACCAGATATGCCTTCACAAGACCACGGAGCCCAAGTTTGTCGAGGCCACCTTTCAGCGCCACCATAAGTGCTAGACCTTTGCGGTTGTCTAGCCGATCCTCTTGATATATCACATCGAGACACGCTAAAGCAAGCACCGTCATGAGAATACCGTCGTCTGGGGGGCCTTGGAGTTGAGAGAGGCGATCACGTAGTAAGGATGCCGCCTTCCGTCGGTGAAAGTCTATTTCTTGAGAAGGCCGCGATGCTGGAGCTTGACGTTTTTCATAGTAGCCTTGTGACAAGGCGACTGCTCCGTGGTAGGCACTCGCGTGCGAAAGGATCAAAGGGAACATCCATATCATCATTGGATTGACCATGTTGACAGCCAACAACAACGGCTCGTGAAGCGGGGAGATGACCTGGGAATAGTAATCAAGAGCATTCGCCACGCACGGTGTCCATTGACCCGGGAGAGAATGAAAGGGGTCTACCCGGGTGCCGCTGAAGGAAATTTCGAGAGGTGATGGTGTTCGATCCCGAGAATGATCTTGTGATCCACAAATAGAGGGCAGTTTGGGTGAGTTGGACTGGGTCTTCTCCTTCCCGGATCGCGAGAGAGTAGCGGCGCTGTCATCCACATTGGCATCCGTAGGAGATGATTCGAGCAAATATCGCTGTGGCAGTGCATAACGTGGCTGTGTCTGCTGCCGCACAGAAGTTCTGTATTTGCTCGATATATGCGACTTGACAGCGCGGCGATGCAATGCACTATGATTTGGGGTGTTATAGTTCAAGAAGGTGAAAGTCTTTGCATTTTTGTCTGTCGGAGTAGCCATCGAGTCAATACACCACTTCTTACCATGCCTAGCAGATTGAGATTCAACATGGACTTTGGAATCGAAGTGGTACAAGGCGGGTTGGTTTTAGAGGCGGGGGTGACACTCTGCCTTCCAGAGCCGAATATTTCAGCCGCGGGGAGTAATCAGAGTCAATCGAGGAAACGGATCAAACCCTCATGCACCTCCGGGATCCAATATAGGATTTAGAAAGAAATTTCCACTCCACGTGAAGTACCAGGGTTGTATTGCATCAGGTGAAGAATCAGGAACCTGTCTGAGCCTCGACCGTACCGCAGCCTGATCGATCACCGGTGGGAATCAGCGCAAAGGGCTAGGTTACCCACGTCAGGGTAGAATACGAAGGGGACGTAGGCAGATAACAACGTACAGAGTTCGAGAAAGCGAGTGGCTGGGGGTATGATGAGTAAAAAGAGCTTCCAGAGGGAGACGAAGGAGGATGAAACATGTCACTGGGCAGTTGAGCGGACGGCATCGAAAGTGATTAGAGCCCGAATAACCCAGTCCAGTTAGGATGTGCCAAGGATGTACCAAGGACATGCTAAGGAGTGCTAAGGGAGTGCTAATCCACAAAGTGGGTCTGTCAGGTATTGCCGCAGGTGGCACCACGTTTGGAGAAGCCTTGAGGTAACACAACAGTTGCTCCTGGTTGTTGCGCACGTCACCTTGTGTTGTTGTTTCCTTTAATCTGATGAATGTGCCCGGGGGCATTACAGGTCTGGTGAGCGGAGTCAGAAAAAGGACCAGCTCCACCATCTGCTTTGACGGGGCTAGTAACTGCAACTCTAGGATCACACCAAACGAGCCTTGCCATTTCTAGAAGGACAAAGGTCGTCACCGATTGGCTGCTTGCTCGTCACCACCACCGTAAACGCTTCTTATGTTGCAAACCCGATCCTCTACACCGTAGTTGAAAGGGTGGAAATTTGGATACCACTCGGGCATATCGGGCGTGCACACCGAGAAAGAATACGAAAGACTGCCAGCAACGGGGGCAAAGCGGCGTGAAAGCCTAAGAGGATGCATATCACTGGCATTTCTCCCAGGGGTTTCTCATGCTTTCTACTCGGCTTCATCTCTTCATGTGAGATGAGCTCTATGTCTTCGCTCTAAGGGACTCCATGTTGTTGGCGCCCAAAATTCCATGTCTCTACCTTGGGTCCTAAATCGACACAGGGCAGTTTTCTTCACCCAAAGCGGTGTCCTCGTTTGTAAGTCCATCATAGCTTCGAAAGAACGGCGGCGGCTCCCGAGACCTGTTGATTTAAATCCAATTAGGTTAGCCACCTGCCACCTGCCACCTGTGCCTTGCACCTGTATACAAGCCTGGGCCTAGGTTGAAGAGAGGTCGAAATGCACTCACCGTGACGTCCCGTCCAGGCTCCTTCTCAGCATAGATGACCTTGCCATGGTCAATCACAATGGCGTATCGCGCTGTGCGCTCACCAAGGTTCCAGCCAATTGATTTGGAGAACTTCGTTTCCGGGTCGGAGAGAAACAACTATTTAGAGTGCACGTTGTTAGCGTCCTGGCCTGAGGCTTGGGATATGGTGCTCCAGTTTTTCTGTGCATGTGCGTTCGTCTCGAAAGTGTGACCGTGCTTGATAATTCACACGAGTCAAAGGCGGTGCAATCTGGACTCACAATATCATCATTCTTGATTCCATTGGCCTTTCCCCACGCACTCATCACCCAAGCGTCGTTGAATGCTAGCACAGCGACGACATCGACCTTCTTGCCCTTGATCTCCTCCAATTTCTCAATGTACCCGGGAAGATGCTTTACGGAGCATCCCGGCGTGAATGCACCGGGTACAGCGAAGAGCACCACCTTCTTGTCTGCCCATTCTTTCGAGGCCGCGTAGTTTTGGGGGATGCCGCAAGAGGTAATGGCACTGCTTTCGTCCGTGTAGGGGACGTAACTGAGTACAGACACAGAGAGGTTAGTGGAGGGTGGCAATTGAGCATGGAGAGGTGGATGACACTTACGAGAAGACCACGTCGTCGGGGAAGCTATCTCCCACTTTGAGTGCAGACATCTTTCGGGTTTTCGGAGTGGGATACCGTGTTCAAAAAGTGCAGGGTGCGGACTCGTAGACTCGGTTTAAACGGTATGAACTTTTTGGCGGGGAATGAGACAGAGTTGGAATTGCTGAAAACTTGTTGAATTGGAAGGTGACAAAACTGCCGCGGCATTTAACCCTCCTTTGATTGTTTAGGCGATTGCGGCATCGGCCCCCGCGATTTGCGATTTGCTTGGAGGGGAAGGCCCGCTGCCACTGCAGTCACCAGTGAGCTAATCTTATCATCCCGCCAACAGCCGCGGAAGTCATGCCGCTGCTTTTTCACAACACCCTGCTGCTTTTGAAATTACAGCGTCGCTGCTTTAACGGCTAATTCGCTCGCCTGCCGGCAAATCATACTTCCGCTTTCTGTCATCTTTTGGGCTCTATGATTTCCCAATCGCGGAGGCGAAGGGCCGCAACGGCGAATTAGGGAAGGATGCTACTGTGCACTTAGTCACGCTGCTTTTCAGCCGTTGGGTAGTAGGTCTTGGGGGCGTCGGCCATTGGGTGGCTTGACGAGGCTGATGACCTGAAGTCATCCCTTGAGGGCGGGTTGGTACACTGCTGGTGAATGAATTGCTTTAGTGGTGGATCTCTTCATGGATTATATAAAGAATGCCCACAGCGTTCATCGATATCTTCATCTGCTGGAGCTCATTCCCAAGCGTACCAACATCTTACCTTGAAAATCGATAGTCAAAGGGAAAACCGCCACCCCTCCCCGCAAGAACAAGTGCTTTCATTCTCAAGATGGCCTCTCTCCGCCCCCCATTCACCCTCAAAACAGCGACGGAAAAGGTGAAGTTCGCCCAAAACATGTGGAACTCGCGAAATCCAACCCAAGTCTCCAAAGGCTACACGGCCGACTGCATCTGGCGCAACCGAAACTCCTTCATCCGCGGCACCGCCGAAATCGTCGACCTGTTGAGCAAAAAGTGGGAGAAGGAACACTCCTACCGCCTCCGCAAGGAGCTGTTTGCTTTCACCGACGACAAGATTGCGGTTCAGTTCTGGTATGAGTTCCAAGACAAGAGTGATGGGATGAAATGGAAGCGGTGCTACGGGCTCGAGGACTGGACTTTTGACCATGAGTCGGGCAAGATGCGTAAGAGGCAGATGAGCGGGAATGAAATCGTGCTGGGGCGGAATGGAGATGGTGTGTCAGTACCTGGGGAGGGGATTCAGGGACGCTGGTTTGTTGACGGAGTTGATGTCGATGATCAAAGTGTGACGGAACAGATTACTGAGGCTCACTGGTGAGACCGAAAAGACTCGGGGAGGAAGCTTCACTAGGTGGTAGCCAGAGGGGGCCACTAGCTCTGGACCTGGCACGGCGGCTCTTGACATTGACCATGACAGTGCACTCCCTCACTCAGGAAAAGAAGTTCTCAGTATTGTACTCTCTGCGTTTAATGGCTCCGACAACTACCTCCGAATATGTGTTAAATACCTTGAATTATAATCGTATTTGCTATCATTATCCTGCCATGAAGAGAAGTTGATTGCGTCGCCTATTTCCTTGCCGTCATATTATCTCCTATATTCGAGGTGCAAGCATGCAAATTACAAACTATTCCAGAGAAATGAGGGAAGGCCGAGATACGAGACCTTTTCATGTCAGTCGAAGAAATCTTCAAGATTGGGTGCATGACAGATGATATTTATTATCAACATCGTGTGGCAATATGCTAAATTGCCAGTGCGAATCACGCGGAAATATCACAAAGGGATTGGATTGAAAGGTAAAGAATGAACGGCGACGGCAGGAGCAACTTGGGCAATTCGATTAAATTCAATGCATTTCATTCAATCACCGTCCCCCTAGCTAAGCCCTTGTATTGCTTGTTTTCCCTAACTCCATCAAAGCGATCATAAATCTCAGTAAGGATCGTCAGTCGTAATAGCGGCCCCGATTACAACCTCGACAGGGTGCTGTAGCCCTGAATCCATCCACTGTGAAAGCCTCTAACAGGCTTCCACTGAAAGATCATCCTTATCTCTCATCACAACTCAGGAACCTCTTGAGTCCACTCACTGGTACCGTCATCGTCCTCTTCTTCGATATAAGGGGCCAGCCTTGCTTTGAACTCTTCAAGATCCATGTCATCCTCAACAACGCCCAGGCCACCTGGTGTCTTGGGCGGGATCAGCACGTTGGGTACCACGTGGAGGACGCCGTCAGACGCAATCCCATCCAGGACGCTAACACGGGTGAACCCATTGATCTTCATAGTAATCAGACGGCCGTATCGGGCAATGTCAATGCTCAAACTCTTTCCCTCCAGCCCAGTGGGAAGGTCAACGTGGATCAATCCCTTGGGCACTTTGCGATGAGGGGGGGCAGATTCGGCCTCGGCCTTGTAGATGGCGTCCGAGTAGAGAGTGACGTTATCGGCCGCATGATACAAAATCAAGGCTTTGAGATACTTGAGGCCGAACCTGCTAAAGAGGAATGCATTGATTCTTGGGCCGAGACGCTTGAAGGCGAAGTTGGAGGGGGCGAAGAATGTGCCTCCCTGATGTGATGATGTGTCATTGAACACTGGGTACAAGCCCGTTTTCGCCAGAGCGAGATCAAGAGTGCTGAACTCGCCGGGAAGTGCAGAGAGAATGTCCACCGCTTTGGGGGGAGGTAGCAAAATGCTGTCAACCCCGTGGATAACACCGTTTGTCGTGAATATGTCAATTGCAACAATGCGAGAGTAGAAATTGAGGGTGAGACCTCGGAGGCTAACTTGGGTGGAGATGCGTTGCGGCACTTTGCCAATGGCAGGCGCTTCGAGAGCCGTGGGGATGGTGCGGCTTACCAAAACACGACCTGCTGGGTAGAAGTCGGTAGAGATATGGTAGGAGAGAAGCTTCTTCAGGAACTCCTTGGGCGGCTTGGGAGCATGCTTGGGGACCTTCTCAAATGCTTTGTCCGTCGGGGCGAACAGGGTGTAGTTGGCCTTGGTTCCATTGAGGAGCTCGACTAGATCGGGGAACTCGTTGATCGCGGCGGCCAGCTTCGTAGTGTACTTGCTCTTGGAGATCAATTCATAAACAGTCTGGTTGGGAGGTCCGTGATTGGGAGGGTGGTGAGGCTTCCTGTGCGGTGGGGGTCGGCGGTTAGGAGGCTCGCGATGGGGAGGATGGCGACGGTGAGGCGGATCCTCGACCAGATCAAGGTCGTAGTCAGCTGTGGCTAGCCAGGCGTCACCAGCAAAGGAATCCTGGAATTGCTCCCCGTACTTGACGGCAGTATCATAGACCGAATCAACGACCTCGGTGAAGCTGTGTCTTGCGCTGTCGGTAGCTTTTGAGAACTCCTCTTCAAGATCCTCCCAAAAGCTCTCGGCCTTGTGGGCTTTCTCCCAGAAGGGATGCTTGCATGGTTGCTGAGCGTGCTCCGGTTCAAGGGACAGCGACTCAAGAGTGGCTTGGTCTGGGATCACGAAGGCCGAGGCGACTGCGACTGCGGAGATGAGTGAGACGACCCTCATGATGGCTGGCTTTGAGGGGAAGGACGTTCAGTCAGTGTGAGGAGGAAGAGACGGCGGTGAGAGAGAAGAGGGTTGAGGGTTGGGGGGAGGTGCTGGCAGGCAGCAGCGAAAGTGAGAGTATGTATTTCGCAATCAGGTACGGGCATCCATCTTCCGAGAGTTTAGGAAGGGTGCATGCTGGATGCTGGTGGTGACATGATATTGCGCGGCGGGTGAAGCTAAGAGGCTGGCGACTGGACGAGGACGTAATCCGGGTTGGAGGAAGAGGGGCCTGTGGCACAAGTGGGAGTGATGATGATGCCATTGTGAGGCGATTGAGTGGCCGAGGGCCGCTAACCAATGCCGGCCTGGGGGCGCCCGCAGCCCTTCTCGCAGACAGTCTTTGAGGCCTTGTTCGGCTAAGACGAATGCATCAAGAAGGGCCTGAGGGGTGACGTTGGCGGTTGACGAGTACTCCCTACGGAGCATTATTGCCAATAATATTGGCCCCGCCTTTCGCCTTAGCGGTCGGTCAGGGCAACTTCCGATCCGAGAGCCCCGGGCTCAACACCGTTGGGCGACCACTGGCCACATAGGCATAATAATTGGTGGCCCGACCGCCTGAACTCGATAGGCGTGGGCTAAATCGATAAGATAATACTGAGTACTCCGTACGGAGTACTTGGTGCAAGTGCGCCGTGGACACCTGCCCGGACTCCGTACTGCGCCCGGAGTAGATACTTCTCAGCCGTGGAACGTTCAGTGGCTTCCGAGAATCTTCAGGCAATTCCTTGTACGGATGGTGGGTACAGAGCGATGGTGAAAAGCATCGAGAAAGGAGCTGCCCTCGCGCTGTCTGGCAGACCAGCCGCAAAGAAGGACCCGTCCAGCTAAGTACTTCACATTTTCTACGCCTGTCATCCATGCCCAAGCTGTTTCGAGCCGGGGAAGAGTTGATTCATGCCTTGGGCTGCTTCTGTCGCGTCCGTTGAGATGGTCGTAGATTCCCCGTTTGGGGATCTTGGTGAAGGGCGACGGCGAAAGAAATCGTGGGGAGAAGGAGCACACCTGCTCTCAAGGAAGGTGCATCCACGGCACACTGGCCTCAGCTGCCTCCAATGCCATGCCATCAATTCACCTTCAAATTTCCTCCCCTCTGCTCGTCAGCAACGCGCAACTCTAGCTTTGAGGGTTCTCTGCTTCTGAAGTCGTTCTTTTTGGATCCCTGCGCCTTTTTGGTTTTTGGTCTTCGTTTTGGACTTTTTGGCCTTAGCTAGAACACATCACTCTATGCCCAATGCGCCGACATTCCTCAACCAAACCCAATCATATCCCAATATTAGCCTTAGGAATCCGCTGGTTTTGACCAGCAACAAACCCCTCTCGCTTCCAAACTAGTCTCCAGAGTCAGGAAGCTGTTCGGTGTGGTACCATTCAAACATCGGTGCTGGAAAAGACGGAGATACTAACAGTGAAAGGCGGCGAGCAGACATTGATGACTGGCATTGGCTGTCTTTATTGTGTGATTGTGGAAGAGACTGGCAGAATTCCTAGCGGACAACTCATATTCACTTCGCGCGCCGCGAAATACCTCAGTCATTGTTTACCCGTCTCTTGCCTGCCAGCACCCCGGACAGCAATCCCTACCAAAACAGTAATCCAACCTCTAGCAAACTCAGTGACAAAGACTGACTGCCGCGACAGGGCTATCGGATGGCGCAAGTGGCTAACAAGGTCTAACTAAGTCCTGGGCAAGAATTGACAATGCCACCCTCTCACAAAACCTCCAACCGAACCGCCCCGACAGCAGCCTCCCTTTCTAAAAGCGAAAAGCCCGCTATCAAGAGAAACGTCCTAGCTGAGATACAACCTCGAGCGCCAACTGTTCCAGGCTCTTTTTCACGAAACACTGAGCCCCCGGCGAGCTCGTCGCCACGACTTCCTCACCATGAATCTCTCAAACCTGAAGGAAATTTGTCGATTTGGGAAAACCCTGTAGCTACAAAAGTCGTTAAGGTTGACAACAAGCGTCTTTCGACAATCGCAGTTGAAGTGGCTGCCGAACACAAGAGGGATTCACAAATCTCCACCACATCTACAAGCTCGGCCACTGGTAAGGGAAAGAGGAAGACTCACGTCGGACCGTGGCAGTTGGGGAAAACCTTGGGAAAGGGTGCGACTGGCAGAGTTCGCCTTGCCAAACATGCATTGACTGGTCAAACTGCGGCGGTAAAGATCGTTTCGAAAAAGTCGGCTGCTATGGTTCAAAGTGCAAGCATGGCCCGCATGGACAACGAGGATAAAGCCTCGATGATCGCTGTAGGTCCTCGGACCATGCCTTTTGGGATCGAACGTGAAGTTGTTATCATGAAACTGATTGAGCATCCGAATATCATCAACCTCTACGACATCTGGGAGAACCGTGGCGAGCTATACTTGGTTCTCGAATATGTCGCAGGAGGTGAGCTGTTCGACTATGTCTCTGGCAACGGGGCTTTACCAGAGCAAGAAGCTGTCCGACTGTTCCGCCAGATCATCGCTGGCCTTTCGTACTGCCACCGCTTCAACATTTGCCATCGAGACCTCAAACCGGAGAACATTCTCCTCGACGCACAGCGCAACATCAAGCTGGCAGATTTCGGCATGGCGGCTTTGCAACCTCAAGGCACCTGGCTGAATACTTCTTGTGGGAGCCCGCACTATGCTGCCCCTGAAATAATTCAAGGCCAGCCGTACAGAGGCGATACAGCAGACATTTGGAGCACCGGCATCATCTTGTTCGCCATGCTCAATGGGTTTCTGCCATTTGACGGTGGAAACTTGACCAACACTTTGCGTCTTGTTAAAAAAGGGGAATACTACCTTCCTCCGAACCTGAGCATTGAAGCCTCCGATCTGATCCAGCGAATCTTGCAGAAACGGCCGGACAAGAGAATTACTATGGCACAGATCTGGGCCCATCCTCTCCTTCGCAAATACGAAAAGTATCATGCAAGCCTGGTGGCACCAGAGCCCCTCATCGGTGCGGCACCCCCTGTCAGTGTTGAGGCACAAGCGAGGCGTATCACCAAACCCTCAGAGGTTGACGCTGAGATTCTGAGAAACCTTTCGACTCTATGGCATGGGGAAAAAGTGGAGGAGCTGATCAAGAGGCTTATGAGCGAAGAACCAAATCACGAGAAAATGTTCTACCGGGCTCTCATTAAGTTCAGAGAAGATCAGCTTGAAAATTACCCTGGTGACCCGCTTCACTATTCTGCCAGTGACTACCATCATATCAGCAAACCTGCACCAAAGACCAACAAGCATGCCCATGGCCGTGGTCATACCCGCCGAACCTCCCAATTCTCCATTGTCAGCGACGACAACAGTACGCGGGATGGTTACTACAAGAACCCCGGTACCGCAGCAAGCAAGGCGACCCAAAGCAGTTATGATCCTTACAGAGCATCCAGGACGCCGATTGCAGATGGAGGTCTTGACCCAGCTACTGTCATCGTTCGATGTCGGGCCAATACCTCGATGGGACGTTCTACCAGCTCTACCAGCAGTGTGCGACATAAAGTTCCAGAGCTGATCCAAGATGTAGTGCCTGCATTGCCGAGCTTTACACCGGAAGAACTCGAGAAATTGATCCAAAAGAAACGCGCGTCATACTCTACTGCAACCTCAAAGAGCTCCCTGTCAAGCGCAAGACACCGTCCGAGAATCAGAAAATCCATGAGCTACAAGCGTCAGGTGAGTTTCCTCCACCGACGACAGTACTCTGGCAACAATTTCAATAGCAATGCACGAATGCTCTTCTATGAGGGCGAGTCGACCGACCGTCCACAAACTCGAAGCACGAATAATCCAAGATCAGAAACCCAGAGTACACCTAGTTTACCAACGCCTCCACAAGCGTATCAACCTCGAAAATCAAGTTCTGAAGTTGATGTTAAGAAGCCTCGGGTCGCTAGTTACTACTGGAAAGATGATACACGAAAGATTAGTGTTGAATTAGGCAAGATATGTGAGGAGGCTTTCAATCGCTCGTCAGTGTCCACAGCGAGTGAAGCCAGCCCGCAGGTACCTCTGGATTCGTCGACAACATCTGTTGCGATGCACACCCACCGCAAAGTGCCTGAAAGCATTCGAGACCGTCCGCTTCCAGCAACACCGGTTCTTCAAGAACTGATTGACCGTCGGCAGAAAATCATCGAGACATGGGGTGATGCTGACCAAAATGTGCTTGCTGACATGTTGGCTGCCGTTGACAAGAGAATCGATGCTGAAGTTCAGAAACAGAGAAGCTACGACAAGAGAGCTGCCTCGGATCCTACTCACAACTCAACAACTTCGAGATACTACCACAACGGGTCGCCATTGAATACAATGGAAGACCTCAAGCGGAACCGTGATGAGAGTTCTCGAGCAACATCAGAGCCGGTCATACCCAAGACCCCTCGGCCTCGGAATGATAGCACCATTCGCCTTGTCACTCCAGACCCAACATCGCCATTGGCTCGGATTGAGCCACTCAAAGTTCGCAAGAATAAAGCCATGCCCATCAACTCGTTGCGGGGGGGTCCGACAGAGCAGCATCAGCGAGGTGGCTATGATCAGCGGCTATATGATGGGAGAGGCTTGGACACTATCGATGAGAATCTTAGCTCACCAAAGAAGAAATCACTTGCGACCTCATCTGCTGCTGCTCGGAAGTGGTCATGGCTTGGAAAGCGTGCTTCTGCTGCGCTGGATCCACAGGAGACCAGCCAGTCTGCAGAAAACATTTCGGAGGGTTCTGAGACTCTTGGATCTCAAGTTGTGCAACCGAGCGAATCCACAAATTCCTCGGGGCTGTCCAGGACCAAAGGCAGCGACCCTGAATGTGGAGATATGGAGATGATTGTGGAGAAAAAGCGAAAGTGGTTCCAGAAGATGTTTGGCAAGGCGGCAAGAAGCAAAGAAACTTCATTATTGCCTTCCACGGAACATCGGATCGTACAAGACCTGTCAGACGAGATCGAATCTAACGATGCTAGTCAAGAAAATGGGGATGTTGCTGATCTGGAGGCCAAACAAATGGTAAGCAGAAGATACGTTCCAGCCACCAGTGTTGATGCAGCTGGTGTCGCAGCAGCACTTGGGCCCATTGAAGTCAGTCAGAACTGGTTTGCGAAAGTCTTCCACATCAAACCAGCAACTCGAGCAATATGTTTGCAAACCACCAAGGGCAGGGCTAGGAAGGAACTAGTCAAGATCTTGAAAGAGTGGAAAAAGTATGGCCTCCGGGACATCGTTTCCGAGAGGCGAGCCGGCGGTGACGTGGTTCGAGGACGGGTGGATGCCTCCAATTGTGGGTCTCGCTCCTCTCCCGCTACCTTTTGTGACTAACTTGAAAACAGACCTTCAACTCAAACCCGTTCATTTCCACGCATATCTGTATTCCGTTCTTGAACATGGCAGAAAGGCAAATTTGAGCATTATGAAGTTCACACAAGAGAAGGGGGCTGCCAGCAGTTTCTACAAGGTCGTAGACACGCTTGAAGCAGTTTTGAGAGAGAGGAGCCTCCTTGTGCTAGATGTGAACAGAAAGAAGGGTCTCGAGAGAAGTCTCAAGGATGCTGGCTTGTGATCAGGAGGGCTTGATGGGCTTTTCGGACTTCGGTGTGCTCGAGGTGAGACAGCAGATGCCTTCGGTCTTGTTGTGTACATTCCTTTCGAAATGCCTGCTGGGGAGACTTCGGCGGATAGGATATCCACATATGGTTGCTGAAAGACAGGTTGGTTTTCCTGGCATACTTAATATTGGCCAATCCATGCGCTAGATTGGTGTTCGCTTTTGGCTTGTGTGGAGAGTCTAGTCAATGAGATACGTATCGAACATGACTCCTTTTTAATGCGTGGGCCATCACAAGAGGCCAGGGGTTCAGTCGTGTAGAAGCAGAGGAAGCAATGCTCAAATGTTCATGTACCTCACTGCCGCTGTCGTTGGACCTGCTGCACGGTATCGGTATTGTTGCAGGTTCTTCGGTGGAGCATCGCAAGGCTGAGTTTCCAGGTGTACTTACCTATCACAGTCCATCTCTGTTGACATACACTGGGGTGCCGAATTGACAGGTGCTACTGAAACAAGATACAAGATTGGCAAGTCTAGTGGTCATAACATCATTGATAGGGATGCATAACAAACTCAGGTTCTTGAGGGACTATGTACTTCGCAAGGCTGTAGTGGGCGATTGGGATAAGGGAGACCGGATGCCTTGGGCAAGAGCAAAGATAACCAAAAAAAAAAACCAGATCTCGTGAATCAAGCTTTGGTGCCCCGTAATTTATTACCTACTTCGGCCCGTCCATCGAAGCTTGGGCAAGGAAGTCCGTCGAGAGGAGGTTGAGACTCTTTGCCCCGTTTTAGCCTTGCAGCCACCCCGACGGGGTTGGACCAACCACCAATCAACAGCTTTAAGCTTACAGAGCTGCATGTCCGCGCCGATTTCTTCTCTGTATTTCTCTGCACCCAACCAATCTGGGCCTTGTCTGGGTTACCGCCCAGCATGCCTCACATGAGACGGGCTGCGTGATGGAGGCGAGCCAGCGGTGAGATAAAGACCTAAGAGGGACCACCAAGCGTTGTGCTGCGGTCTGCGCTTTGCTCCCTCAAACCTACGGAGCAGCGAGAGTCGAGATCATCATGGCATGGACCCTATAAGCCCCATTGCGCTCGCCGTCGCCGTCGGAAGTCTTGTCAGCACCGCCATTAGCGTCGGCCAGGCCCTGACTAGATTTCGTGCCGGCATTGGCCGCGCTTGCAGGGAGTTTGAAATTTTCACACAGGAAGTCAACACCTTTGCCAGCGTCTGGATGGTTGTGCAGCCCTTGCTGCGAAATCCAAACATTGCGTATACGCCCCTCCTCATCCGGACTCTGGCTCGAATCACCAGTGATACGAATGATATTCTAAGAGACCTCCGCGACAACGTCGAGGAATTCAGTGTTGAGAATGCTCGCAAGGAGCGAGTCTCACGACACCCTTTCCTATGCGTAGTGTCCTCTCCGGAGGCTCAGCAATACAAGCGGATCCAGAAGTTTCTCGACCGGAGCAAAACTAGACTGCAGCGCAGTCAGATTTTCTACGCGACCACAACTTTGAATGTCGTGCTAGCTGTCATTGAGTAGGTGCATGAATATCTCGGCCCGTGCAGTACCTTTCCTCTCTGACCGATCCACAGGCACTCCAGAACCCAAATCGCTCCGATAAATAACCACGTACAAGTGAACAACGAAGGTTTCCTCCTCGATGAACAGGAGCGGGCCAGGAGTCGCGTCGAGCGCCATGAAAGAGATGCCATAGATTCACCAGTTCTAGCGACGGATTGGCTAGATCCCCTTCCACAATCACCCACTGGTCAGGGCAGACCGTTCAATGTGCTTGCCCAGCGGTGGACAAGGCCCGTGCCTATGGCACCTCCTGGCCAGCCTCATAATGACGGGTGGCTATTCGCACGACTAGATGAAATGAGACTGCAAGTAGAAGAGCTACAACTTCGACTCACCGACCAGGAGAGACGCCACGAAATAGACCAAGCGACCATTACCCAACTCCAGCACCAAAGACAGGCACCGCCAAACCTGGACGCGATTGTCATGAGAGGGATCCAAGAGCAAATAGAAACACTTACACAAGCCGTCCGTGCTCAGGAAGAAGTGGTGCGGACACTGCAGGCTGAGTCCCAAAGGCTGCGGGCCGACCGAAACGAACAAAGAAATAGGAGGAGAGACTCGGACAGGAGGCTTGATCAGACGGAATTAGACCTAGAAAGAGTCACAATAGAGCGAAATGAGATTCAGGCTGAATTAGAGAGATTGAGGAGTAGGTCGGCCGCCGCTCAACGCTCCATGCCCCCGACGAGTTATCCACGAGAACGTCGATCCTTTCGTCCGTCATCGGGCTCGAGTGACTCGAGCCCCCAATATAGGGACAGCTCGCGGGGTAGTTCAGCAAATGGGACAAGTAGAAGTTCAAGAGAGGGCGACAGCAGGAGCTCAAGAGAGGGCGACAGCAGGAGCTCAAGAGAGCATGACAACAGGAGCTCAAGAGATGGCCACAGCAGGAGCTCAAGAGAGGGCGACAACAGGAGCTCAAGAGAGCGTGACAACAGGAGCTCAAGAGATGGCCACAGCAGGAGCTCAAGAGACAATCGAAGTGGGCGTAGCGAACAGAGCAGCACGTAGCGCTTTGTCGTTCTTGGTGCGGTACACTGATGAGCCACTTTCAATCCAATGCTCTTCGGTTGGCGTATTTTTGAGCTGTGTTGGGTATTTTATAGTTATTGCGGAAGGGTGGATATGGTATGATGCTACATAGGAAACAGAACATCGTTTTCTTTCGGCAGTTTGTTGATCAAACTCGTGAAGTGGCGAGGCTAAATGCCAAGCCTGTACAATACGTTGGACTATTAGACTGAACACGCTATTAGTACGGAGAAGTGTAGAGCACAATGAACCCGCTCTCAATCGGGGTGCTAAGCTCGGAGCAGATTTTAAGTACGGAAAGAACAACAGGAGTGTAAAGTTTGGACCTCTACCCTCTGGCTCCCTCGGATTGCGTATTTCAAGCGACTCTAGGGTATGTCATAGACGGAGACCTCACATCCCAGACTCCGTCAAATTCCCACAACCGCCAATATGGGGGCAGGCCCATCCAAAGTCGACGACTCCACCAAGCATGTTTTCGCAAGCGACACACCTATTCAGTTCTCGCAAGAGTATGTCCTTGCTCTCCGGGAACATCACAGCCCTGCGCTGTGAGATATGAATACTCGCTAACACTGTCCGTAGACTTGTGGACTCCCTGCAAGCATCTTCAGAAGTATGTCCAACCCTTCTCTCCAATCCAACCATGCCATTTCCCGCTGCAACCTTCTAGCAAAGCTTGATGCTCACAGACAGTTGGTGCTGCAGACAAATTCCACCCGCGCAAAGACTCTAGAGCTCCACATCGCACAACGCGTGGCTGCCGAGCTGGAAAAGATTAAAACCCACGAATCGAGCGCCCTCGAGGGCCTGCGGAACAAGATCGCCGCGGGTGAAGAGACAAGCCTTTCCGACTCGAGCAAGTCGTCTTCGAGGTCATCCTTGCTCCAGCTGCCGTCGATATCACCCAAAGACCTCATCCCATCGTTTGAGAGCAGCGAGGAAACGCAGCGCAAGCTACAGACCTCGAAGAAGGTGCAGGAGGAGATCGAGAAATTGAAGCAGACGCTGGGACAGCGGAAGATTCTGAAAGAACTCCCGAAAGATGTGGAATCAGCGTACGTGTGAAAATCCCTGAGGGTTTTAAATTTCCAAGGGAGGATCGTCCCCAGGAGGTTGAGATTGCGGAGCTGACCGTTGGAAAACAGGAGACAAGATGTCGTTTCCTGCCTGAGAATAAACGACCGAAAACCGCTCGACTGCTGGAAAGAGGTCGAGGTGTTCAAGCGCGAGGTTCGCAAAATGGAGGAGAATTACGTTTCATCCGTGCTCTGAATGTACTTGTTTGGCAATTATGGTCTTGCCCCGGGTCGGCAAGGGGATTGGGAAGAATGTATATATCAAAATGCAAGAATCGAAAGAAAGAGATCGGCACAGCTTGTCGGGACCGCTACACGTCTGTAACTGCTCTTTCCTGAGGGTACCAACCCGAGTCACCCCGCGAACATTCAAATTCAGACAAAGAACCTATGACAGGCACCAAGTCAATGGTATCGTGTGACCAGCATCAAGTTCACTTCCCGTCAAGCTCTCTCCTTACAATCCACGCACCACCGGGCCTCAACCTTCGATAATAGTGCTCGATCAACACGACGCGTTTAAACCCTCGTTTCGCGTACCAATCCAGCGCGTTCTCATTCATCTCCCAGACGTGCGCGTAGATGCAGACTGTCGTCTTATCCTGAGCGATGGATGAGGCTAAAATAGTGTCGAGAAGAATGCTCGCGAGTCCGAGGTCACGGTAGGGCGAGAGCAGAGCTAGAGCTTGGATGTAGATCTGAGAGAGCTGTGGCTGAGACGCTGATGCGGCAGATTGTGGTGAGCACGGCTCCAAACGGCACCGAATCCAACCGACCGGCTCCGAGTCGTAGAGAACGACGCGGGATAGTTGGGCGGCGATGAGGTCGCTGAGAGTCGACGTAAAGAAGGCTTCGCCGTACCGGACTGGAAGGGTGGTTGCCGTGAGGCGCTGGATCGACGGCAGGTGCGTCGAGAGGATGGGTGCCACCAGAGCTTGTGGTATGTGGGGGATTGTGACTACCTGGGATGTTGATTCGGAGGATTTGGGAATCGACATGGCGCAAGGCTGCGTGCTCGCAGACTCTGCATGGCCAGGTGGACTACTAGTAGTTTGTTTCGACACGCGTTGAACCGATGTCGGCGGACATCCCTTAGTAGTAGCCTGTCGCTGTATCTCGTCTAGGATCCTCAGTCCGGGATATTTCGATGCAGCCGTGGTGGAGTCTAATCCCTTATCGTCCGCGTCACGCTGTTCAGTTCGAGCCTTTGCAGCAGCGTTGGGCGTGGAAGCGGTCGATGCTACCGGCTTAGAGAAATAAGATAGGAGAGTGGCCTGGGGCATTTTGCACTCGTTACCTCCATCATATCAAAGCTGTTCAAGTTGTTCGGTTGGTCTCGTATTGACGGGTTCTTTGCAAGCCATGAATATGGGTGCTGCAATAATAAGTACATACCCAAAGCAAAGTACCAACAGGCCAGTCACTATTAATACTAACATGCCGGTGCATGGCATGTCCGTTGTTGGGCCTTGGCGCCAAGTGCCATCGTTCCGAGTTACTAGATTACTGACTTCGCAATCTAGTACTAAATTACTGGCGAGCCGGGTAGTAACAGCCGGGCTTCCAGAATACCACAATACTCAGCGGCAAATCTTGACCTCTCCAAAGTCCATTTCCGTTGCCAGTCCTGAGCATCCCACCATTTGACCTAAGTTATGACTAAGCCATTCTGAGCTGTGGCCGTGCGATCCTGAGCCCGGCTTGGCGACCCCTGAGGCGTGCCCTGGGTTGCGTGGGCTCAGCCCTGAGTCTATATAAGGGTCCCACAACTTGGCCCCGGGTTCCTAGTTTTTGCTGTTTTACATATTTAGAAGGCCTGAGTTCCGGGGTCCCTCTCGGTTATTATTGCCAGCGAAAAGTTTCAGGAGAAGGGATTGAGAATTACTTAATTATATCTTGTTCTACTAGGTACGCTCTCCGTCTATAATAGTCTGAGCAATAGGGCTGACGGTATATTACAGCACATTTTATTCTAAGATATCTGTCGCGATCCGTCGGCGGCTATGACGGACAGTCAAACTACGAGAAATGGTTAGTGGACGTCGACTAAGAGCCTAATGGGTCGCCAACTTGACAGCAACTTCGCCTGACTACAGAAATGTGACGGTGCCATACTTCTACTCAATCTGGGATGGTCTTTACTCTAGGAATGCCGGTCCGTATCTACTTGGCGACCAAGGTCACGTACGCCGACTTTGCCGTGTTCCAGGCTCTAGATAATGATGAGGCCGTCGGCTCTGCCCCAGTATGTCGACAGATGCTGAAGCCTAGCAAGTAGTGTGCTGATTGTGTGCCCCTAGGGGGCGGCTCTTGGGGCCTCAGGCTTCGGGACGAAGCCTCAAAGGGGGGGATAATTGTCACAGGATGCCAAGACCACACGTGAGCCTCTTGCTATTAGCACGCTGGGAGTAGGCTTATCACCTTGACCTTCTCCTAACGATACGAGTAGTCGATGTCGTATATAGACAGCCCTAGCTGCCATCTACTGGTTCATAGTACTTATTCAGTACGTTCTTCGCACCTATCGGTCCTAACCCCGGGCTCTCTGACAATTTGAGTCCAACAGGACTGCGCAGGGGATACAGCACAAACCACCCTTTTGATCTGACACCCCGTACCAGCCGCTGGAAGGTCCCCTCCGGGAGAACATCATCCACGACCACGGACCATGGGGCGAGCATGCCCGAGGTTTCGGCTCCCTTGGACTACCGAAAGAGACTGAACAGTACTTGGACAAAGAATGCCCAGGGGGGACCTCTTGGAGGGAGGTGGGAGGTGTCAAACCACCGACTGTGTCCCAAGCTGGGCTGCACCCGGAACATGACTCACCTACAAGACAAAGGCACGGTGGGCGACCGAGGATGCTTCCGGACGACCCTTCTGAAAGACCGACACATTCTACACGCTCGTCCTTTGTTTCCCTTACACAACAAAGGCGTCGACGACACCGTATCTCGCAGCTCATCCTTTGTTTCCCTTATACAACAAAGGCGTCAACGACACCGTATCTCGCAGCTCAGCCTTACCGGAGGCCATCCTTCCCCCTGTTTAATCGAGACACCTGGTTTTACGCAAAGACCACTCTCCTGTTCGATCGAGATGTCTAGTTTCTCGGAAAGACATGCGCTCAAGGCGGCTGCAGGGCTCGACGCTTTGGAGTCGCCTTTAAAGCCAGCGCGCCTGGAGAGCCTCCATCAACCGCAACCTCGTCGTCCGCCAGCACTCGCCACAATCCTCCGTCTCCCAAACCCTTCTCAGACCTCAAACGTCGAGGATTGGCTCGCATCTTTGGACCAGGACCGACAACAACACTCCAAGTCGGACAGTCACTTAACTCGGATCTCCCGTTTCTTCCAGTCGACAAGGATCCTGTCCGAATTGGAGCCGGAAATGCCCAAGAAGCCCACTTCACCAGACCTACCTTCAGAAACCTCTCCGGAGAGCAGAGCCTCATGTTCCCTGGTTGGAGCCCCTCGGTACCGGGAACGCAACCTCGTCCATAATGACATCCACTTCCGCAGCATGGGTGAGACACTGCCTAAGCATGTTCAGGGCCTTGTGGATGATATGTTTAAAGAACGCCAATCACCGGAACCGGAAGTTGAGGATATCAGGAATGACACCAATCTGAGCGACCTCAGCGACGTCGACGGCGCCGAGCCAGTAGTGACTAATCACTTCAAAAAACACATTTTCGAAGATCCCAGGGACTCCAGGAGACTCAAAGGTCTCGGGAGGACGGAAGCAATTTACCCCATGCGCAAATAACACGTTCCCAGCTCATACGATCCGGAGATCAGTCTTCCAGTGAGCCAGCCGAAGCCGGATATTCTTTACGGCTACTTCTGGGAAGCCTTCACATCGAGGCAGCAAAGACAATTTAGGACTATGAACGACACCGAATATACTGTCAACAGTCAAGGACTTATCTATCCATTTTTCGTCATAGAATTTAAAGGTGACGGGCCTGGTCCCACCGCGGGGAGCCTCTGGGTGGCCACGAATCAATGTCTAGGAGGCGCCGTAACCTGTATCAACATGGCCGAAAAGCTCAACCGATACATTGAACGGCTCCCGATGTCGACTGTTTCACCCGTGGACACCACGGTCTTCAGCATCGCCACGAACGGGAGCGAAGCCCGCCTCTTAGTATCATGGAAGGAAGGCGATGGGAGCGGCGGGATATACTACACCCAGCAAATCGAAGGGTTCTTGGTTTATAGGCCTAAAGAATACCTCCTGTTCCGCCGCTTTATCCGCAATGTGCTCGAGTGGGGAAGAGACCATCGCCGGGCCCAAATCGGGGCTTTTCTCGACGCTGTTCTGGAAGAGTCCCGGAAGAAGAGAAAGCTCGATGCCATGTCTCAAGATGCCATCGAGCGCGATTCCAAACGTTCGAAGCAATGATCGGCGCGTTGAAAGCATGGGGCAAAGCGTCTGAGACTCAAGAGTGGCATGCACCCGCCGCCGGAGGCAGGCAGCATCGATGGCAGGGGAGCTCCCTTTGGCAGGTCCAGAGGAGAAACCAATGCTGACGGATGACTGACCAGGAATACTACTGAGGGCCTCTCCGACAAGACTCCCAGAGTTTTCTGGGCTGTCTGGGCTGTCTGGGCTGTCTGGGTTGTCTGGGTTGTCTGGGTTGTCTGGGTTGTCTGGGTTATATGACATTATATAAGTTATAAAAGTTTTGTATAAGTTCCGAGTGATCTTGGTAATCCTAGATTAGTTGATCTTGGTTGATCTTTTGGCGGAGGGGGGGAATCCGGAGAAGCACTAATCATAACAACAGCTGTTCAATCGCCATTAGTAAGAACCAACGACAAGATCTCAGCAAGGGGGTAGAGCACTACTAACGCCGTTACTCGGGAAACACCATTACCTAGGTAATTAGGGTAGGGGATAGAATATACGAGAAAGGGAAGGGTGTACGATAAAGAAGGAAGAAGCCCGTCTTATTCTCCTTCTTCTCTTTAGATTTCTCCTCCTTGTTACTAGGTAGACTTGCTAGTTGCAGAATTCATTTCAAAACCTCATAGGGCGTACAGTATGCCTAGATTTTCTTCCCTATACGCACTGTTTGTACTGTTGAGAACACTGCTATAGCCTTCACATGCCCTCTGATATAAAGTAGTGGCCTCGACAAAAGAGTCTCGCATTGTGAGTGAGTGTACGAGACAGTATACGCTCAATAGCATATCCGGATGCTCCTTACTGAGCACCTTCTCCTTTAACGCTAGCGTCTGCCTCTCCATCGCCTCTGCCTCCTTGCACTTGCCCTGGTTGTTGAGCACGACTGCCAAATTGTTCATGGTCGTCAGCGTGCTTAGATGCTCCTTGCCGAGCAGCCGATGGCAGGTGATCCCATAAGTCCGCTTATAGGAACAAGAAAATTTCCTAGAAATAGATACAACTAGTTTAACTAATAAGAGTAAGAAGGTATAGAATCTGGATAATTCGGCTTCGAACCCTGACCTCTCAAATCATTGCTCACCAAGGATAAACTCCATCTTTATGAATCAAACTTCCCACATTCGCGTCTCTCCTACCCTGCACAATATCGAGCACAATTTGACCAGAGACTTCCGGATCCCCAGCCTTTCCCCAACCAGTCCTAGCCTCCTCGCTCTTGCCCCTCAAGTTTGATACCACAAACCCCGGACTCAAAGCAAAAACCTTCAATCCTTTAGGGCCATATTCACCAGCCTCCAACACAACAAGCATATTTAGCGCGGCCTTGCTAACTTGATATGCGCCACTACCCCTCACATTCTCATAGCCGGGCCGAGTAAAGACCTGCGCTGCATTGCGTAGAAGCGTTCGCTCTCCACTACTCACGTAAATCGAGTATGGATTCTTCGATTTGAAGAGCAAAGTCCGGAAGGCTTCAGAGATCATTGCTGGGCCTACCACATTGGTTTCCAGGCAAAGTTTGAATCCGGTTTGCAGATCATGGCCCATGCTTCCGACACCAGCATTGTTCATGAGGACGTCTAGACGACCAAATTCTTCTTTAACATTGGCGGCGGCTGCTTCAATGGACTCTCGGTCGGTTACATCGAGCTGGATAGTTGAGAGGGTTCCTTTGATCCCAGTTGCTTCGATTTCGGATTGCGCAGCCTGGGCTTTCTCGACAGAGCGGCTAGCTATGATAACATGGAATGTATTTGATGCTTTGACTAGTACTTTTGATGTTGCGAAACCGATTCCAGAGTTTGCACCTGTTGAGTGTGTTAGTTCATAAGCGTAAACTCGTGATTTGATGTGCTTTCCAGTTATGAGAACGATCGTAGAAGCCATAGTGAAACCTTAAGAAGGCGGGGAGCTTCGACTGAAAGTCAATCGGTATGAGAGCTTGCTGTACTAAAGTCGCATGTCTGGAGCTGCCCTAGGCTTTATAGATGAAAATGGAGGATGTTGTTCAGCTTATCGGCAGATGAATGGCCGACTCTGGAGGAAAGCTGGAGTTAACGACGGAGTTTAGGTAACTTATTATAATTATCCTACATAATCATGCTAAGCGTGTGGGTGGTGAACCTAGGCCATGCCGAGAAACTCCGAGTTGCACCGTCACTCCCTGCGTGGCGAGATACCCACCGTGCCGAGGAGAACGATGGTTTTAAGCAAGTCAGACTCTGTGCACACATCATTAGTTCCTATAGGTTCCCTGTTTTAGTGTTTCGCATACTCGGAAGGGTGGGAAGGCTAGGGGGGAATATGCGATGCCTGATGATGACGAAGACGAGAGGAATCAAATGGACTAGGACGACAGGTTAACGGCTAGCCTGGCCACCTAAACCGGAAAGTCTGGCGGGAATGGGATATTAAGAATATCGCCGGCAGAGATGGGGCATGGATCAGTTCCTCCCAAAGGCCGAGGACGGGTCGACGGTGCTTGAAGAGGTCGTCTTCTGGAAATCTTAAGACAGCGAAGATATATGGGATTCTTCGAGGAAAATGAGACTAAGTGAGTTATGGTTTCTATACTAAACAGTCATGTCGAATCAGTGTCTTATATCTAGACATCGAGTCGTCCCACCCGATTATACCATATAGACGACTAGTAAGTGATCGTCTGCCTCAGCACTTCCCAATGATGCAAGCTGGATGAGAGACTATCCAGCCTAGCCTCGATCCATCTTCCTTCTCGCGTCGCAGAGCCCCCAAGTGCCTTCCATGCCATCCGGAGCGGGAACAGTACCAAAAAATGACCTGTCATGAAATGTCTCCCTGCAAGTTGGTAGTCGATGCTCCTGCAGACTTCGATCCCTGCCTCTCGGGAGAGGCCTAGTGTGCGTTCTAGCATTGCGGCTTCTTCCGTCGAAGAAGAGCCTGGTGAAACCGACGTGAGGATCTCCACTGTCAGGATCAGTGCGGCGTCGTATATGCAGGCGCAGTTTGCGGCGTGCAGGGATGTGTAATTGATGGTGATATCGAAAAATTGGAAGTCGGCTTCTTCCTCGGGGCTGAGAAAGGCTACTTCAGTTATTTCGCCTTCGGGAGACTTGTTCCATGTCTCTCGCCATTTCAAGAGCTTGTCTAGAGATTTCATGGATTCAGATCGAATCTCTGCGAGCCTGATTCCTTGGTCTCGTTGCTGCTTCAAGGTTGGCAGGCCGGCGAGTGTATCAAGGAGGAAATGTATCGAACTCTTGGACGTAGGATTCTTGGACCATGGTATTGTCTTCCATTCAGGATCTGATAGGAAGGTAGTTTTGGAGACCGCGAGTGAGGCAAGGATGATGAGGAAGCGTGTGGTTTCGAAGAGGTCATGAGGTAGGTCAGCCATGAAGGCTTCTGGGCCTTTTAGTTCGATTATTCTTGCAAGACCGAGTGCGTGATTGATCCAACCATTGGAGCTGGAGAGGACAAGCATCTGCAATATGTAAGGAGGACACTCTTTCGGAATGTGGGTGACGGAATGCCTGTACACACCTCATACACTCCCAGAATCATGATTGACAGCATAGTATCGCTATCCCCCCTCCAGGTAGGATTGCCAAGCTGGGCATTTAATCTACGCAGAGATTGGGCGTACAATTTTGTTCCTTCGGTTGCAATGACAGGAGCAGACTGGACTCTTCCAAAATACGCTCTTGCAAGTGACTGCAAGCACTGGTAGGCTAGAGATGACTCGTTATCCAAGGCGCGCAAGCCAATCCACGGAGGAAGGTCGTCTCGAGCACCCACCACGGGGAAGTAACTGCTCACTAGGTGGAAAAGGCAGATGTCGCTGTGTAGTGGCGATGGACTGTAAGCGCGCTTTAGAAGAGCTACATTCTTTGCGGAAGCATTCAAATCCTCTTTCTTTAATGGCAGTTGATCTGCCCGCGGGAATCTGGTGTTCTCATCGATGAATTCCGATCTTGGGTAGCCGTCACATTCAAAGCCATTCAGTATGCAACGAAGACAGGAAGGCTTGTTCTCATCTACGGGCAGTGTGTTCAGCTTGAAAGACTGATTGAAAAGCAAGAACTCCGTCAGCACCTACCACACTTGAGATGGCGTTTCCGACAGCTCAGGCATCCTTTGGATCGACCTCCCCTTCCCACCATGATCCATCTAAGGCCTTCCACGACCTGGAGGCACAGATGGACCGACAACGATGATAGCTGAACCCAGGACCAGCAGATACAGAATCTCAGCTGGTTAGAGAGTGAGTGAGAAAAGTCTACTCCGAAAAATCGGTCGAGATTAGCCTTAGCCCCCAGCTACTCCGCACACAGAGGTTATCTGCGGCATAGCCCACTCCGTACTGGTTAGGTATTGGCACACAACTGGCCTAGTAGATAAATAGCCGAAGCTGACGCGGTACGAAGTTGCAGCCAGTCCGGCGGCAATCCGGTCGATCACTAACCTTCAATTCTGGAGCTCTGGCCAATGACTTCGTTTCCGCCGCAGATAGAGCCGAAAGAGGAAATGATGTGTGATGTCCCTCTTGGAGTGGGTCACGAACGAGGCTGAGGACACCCTTCTCGTGAATTTGGCCATACTTAGTATGGCGCAGCTGGGAGTAATATGTATTGTATCAGACATAAAAGCTCGTCTTCTGGGCTTCAACTCTGTCAATCTATAAACTACTATATAATCAGCAACAACTCAACTTATCACTATTTCCATGATGCAAACCGACACGTACACCGCTAAAACCCCACTGGTTTCTCTGGATGCCACCGAAGCTCAAGCGATAGCACAAACTCTGGCATGGATCCCACCACCCCCACCACCTCAGCGGTTTCCAAGACTGCCTGTACCGATTGCAATTCCCCAGATCGAGCCAGCCAACTTCAGATCAGGCCCGATGCCCTTCTACCGAGCATATTCTCCTTATCTTCGCGACCACTCGGTCTCTCCAGACGAATTTGTTGCATTCATTGATCACCTTGCAATTGCTCTCGCTCCGGCACCTCCTTTGCAAGCTCTCCAACTAGCTGGGACGGGTATCGGCTTTGTTCCTCATCACTGGGCTCAAGCAGCAAGTGGGGTCATTGGCATGGCCGCTGGTGCCGGGACTGCAGCTGTGAGTGCAACAAGGTCTCGACTGTACCTGAAAAAGGTCAACGAGGGCTTTTTCAACCCAAGAGGCCTCAATGTGTCGATCGTAAACGACGAGGGTTTGAAGAATCTTGTGGACGAGGATCCTCACCACTCACCGCTCGTAGCCATCAGTCAATCAGCGTCTGCTTTGACAATAGCTGAACGCAGACTGGGGGCATTGGAGAGATACATTGCCCCTTTGACCTTCAATGTACCTGCACCGACAATGCAAACCAATCTCGTCGATCGAATAAGTGCAAAACAGGTCCAGATGAAAGTCGACAAAAACAAGAAGAAAGCAATCAAGGAGTCACAGAAGAGGGTCCTGAAGGCACCAGACCAAGCCTTTAGTCCCACTATTCAATCAACATCAAGGCCAATGTATCCAGAAAACGATCGGTATCATTCTTCATCCGATGAGCTGGACCTGCCCCCAAGGTATCACGAACAGTCCGCAAAAGACGAGAGCAAGAAATCAAGAGAGCTGAATCTCAAAATGCAAGAAATAAACATCAGGGCAGAACGGCATATGATGAAAGAGGACAGTGCGCACAAAAGAGAAAAGATCCAAAGTGACAGACGAAAGGAACTTTCGAAGTTGCAAAAGGAGATCGAGAAGGAGTCAGAGAAATCTCACAGGAGAGAGAAGGGTGCGCGGCCGGGTCACCAGAAGACTGATTCGAAGTCATCGAAGATAGAGGAGAAGGAGTGGAAGCAGGCGGCAAAGTTGAAATGGATTGTTGTTGAAAGCACATCTTAGATGGCTGTAAATACAAGGAGATTGTTGTGCTTTAGAACAAAGAAGTGAGAACCTATCATGAATGTATCTCACAACTGGTCCCAGATATTGCTGCCAGTATCATCCATGTTAGTTTACCAATAAATGGGTGTAATAGCCTAGATATGTAAGTCAGTCACCGAGTCTTGAATCTTGACGGATAGACAGTAGTACTTACCTGATTAAGCACGCCGTCCTCAACGACAGTCTCGTTATAAGTCCAAGCCAGCAACGCATCCACCACATGCAGCGCAATATCATCTTGGGAGACCCCCTCTTGAAAACCTTCCTGAAGTAGATCATCATCCTTGAAACCTGCCCTCCCAATCTCATAACTCAGACTTTCAAAGTACGCCAACGTCGCAGCGCCGAGACAACAGCGCCAGTTAGAGCGCAATCGCTCGTCGTCGCTGGACAAGGAGGCATCATTGGCCTGAAAGTTAGGATTCAACTTGACGTTAGTAGTGGGAAGGAGCGTGGTAACCTCGAGGCCGTACGATAACGACGCGGGAAATTAGATCGATTCAGGTAGAGGTAAGGAAAGGGTAAATATTCGTGAGGGTACCTCCTAACCTATGTACCGGGATAAAGGTTTACCTTGTACTACGCGTCGGAAGAAACCCGGGGGGGGGGGCTTTTAAGCCAGATTAGAAGTAAGTCGAAAGCCGAGGAACTGCTGCCGGCGTCGGGCCTAGAAAAGGGCCCAGGAACTGCGCACTGGTCCATCTATCGATACTTTAGGCGGCCCATCCCTCCATGTCATGTCCGAATCCGCCCCCCGGATGACAGTGGGTCCTACAAATGTGGGAACGCTGCATTGAAAATTCAAGATGGCTGTTCATTAGGCTAGGCTTGGTGATTATGAGATGGAAAGGTAAGGTTGCTGCGTGTGATATACGGGAGCACACGTTGATTACCTTGGCTGGGCATATCTCGACGAAATCTTCTCCCATTACAACCTCCTCCCTCAGGCTCGTCGATATTTATGTTGGGCTGCGTAGTGAATTCCCAATGCTTGCGGTTGGATGGGATGGCATTCTTTCACATGATTGACGAAGCAGTTTAGGTCTTTAACGAATTTTCGCCGCACGATCAGAGAACTGCTTCTTCGCTGATAGAATCGGATGCTTGGAGCTTGGTGTCATATGACTATTTGTAGCACGCAAATGATGGCTGACGACGGTTTTGACCCGGGATTGGAGAGGCTGGCGCTTGCTGCCCAAATACACATGTCTCCCTCCAAAGGGTTGATAAAAGGCTGTCATCAGGATGAATCTGATCGACCAGCCGCCATTTAATCGTCTTCCATCAGATTAAACCGCTGGGGAAGCCCGAAGAACTGGCCACCAGCTGACCACATACTCTCACTCACACCCGGACCTGGACAACCCGCTCGATAGTTTTGGCCTTGACTTCAAATCGGTCGTCGGCCATTTTTCCAAATGACAATTCCCGATTCCAAGGCTAGAGAGCAGAGGTTTGGTGCTGATTCAACTGGAAAGATCCCAAGCAATTCTCCCACGTTGATCTTTTGCGTCCAAATCACCCATCTGGGTCGGTAACTATCGACGGAGACTTAGATCCATTGCATCAAGTACAGCAAGAAGGCCAGACTGTATTTTGCTCCGGATATCCTGGCGCAGAGCTGACTTCCAGCCTAGGCAACAAACCCGATATCAGTATTGAATTCTGGAGACGCCACCTCGGATCCTTCGCCACATTATACCTAGTGTGTATACACCAAGGTGTAATATTATCCTCCCGGTCGGGTCGCCTCTGAGTCTTCGGCCTAGCTCTAGTATTCCTATGGCATGTTACTGTTTCCAAATACAAACCCAATTCGCTCACCTCTACAAAACTCGAAGCCAGTCGTTTCTAGTCACTCACGTCATCTACTTAACGTTTAATCGATGGTGGAGAAGATAGCAAGTATGAAAGCGGCTAGAGTACGATCATCTAGGTCAACGGGCTATCCAACATGAATTTGATTAATCAATTAACGCGCTGCTCCCACCATACTAGCCTACACTAATCATCATCCGCATCACCCCTTAGCCCTGAAAAGCTAGAAGGGCTAGAGAAGATAGCACCAGCAACACTGAAAAGGCACGGGGGTTTCAATAGTAAAGACCATCATCGGTTGTTGAAATACCACCTGATTGCGGAATCAGATAGCCATTCCTCGTCAACGTGAGCAGAACAGACAAGCCTGTTCCTTTCACAGCCGCCAAGTTATCGCGGGTACTTCCGGCGCTACGACGACAGCGCAGAACTCTATCTGACTTTAATCTGCAGGAAAACGCCGCACTAACCCCGGAGCAAGTTAGGCGAGCACCAGCCTTTTTGCGAATTGTCCCTCATCATTGCTGCATCCTGCATCCTTGCATCACACCCGCACCTGCAGCGACAGCAGCAACAAACAAGCTGACATTCCTCCGTGCTGTTCGACCCCTTAGAGAGATCTGCCCTCCATTGCCCTTGGCCCTTGCTCTCCAACGTAACCCGTATCACCAGCTCCATCCCCTTCCCGAACGCCAACGCCGAGGTACCGATCGGACCACCACGAGCCCTTCGAGCCTTCCGGAGATCTATCCTCCGTAGCGACGTTTCTATATACCTTCGAAGCTAGATATTCTGCGGACTGCAACCTTAGACACTGTGAGCTCAAGAAAGAATACATGGAATGCTCGTCGGGTGAATAGGATTATTTGGGTGCGGCAGGGAGTGAAGGTGTTGAATAGCAAGAGAAGTGAATGGGCAGACACCCCATTCAGAACTGAATAATAGTAAGTCCAGATGGCCCCAGTCGTGAGAATATCGACAGCACTATTATTCCTCTCTGCCTACTATGTGTTTGTCAATACGCAGTGCAGTCGCACCGACATGTTGCCTTTATATCTTGCTGGCCTTCTTCCGCTGAACCGCGCTTGCACACAAACACACTCACACAGACTCTCTTCTCTTTTTATCCTCTTCATAACGAGTCAGCTGGCTGGCTTCTCACCTTGTGTACTTGTTGACTGCCCATCATGGCTCCCAGGAGGCCATATATCTCTTTATTCCCCGACAGCGTGATCGATCCGGACTTGTGGAAGCGTTTCATGGAAGACTCGGGCATCACAGCTGACGTACCACCTCCAGTCAACGCCCCACTTGCCATGGCGACCTCCAAGGCGTCTGCATTAAAGTCTCCCGTCAGTCTCTCCGTCTCGGACCAACATAAAGCGGTCAGTGGAGCAGTGGCAAACCCCCACCTAAATCTGCTAACACCCACAGATGGCATACCTCTTGGACCAGACAATCGAAAGCATTCTGCACGACATCCTCCTCGATGTCCATCAAGAAGAGAAGATCGCCCGTATGCAAACAGCCGTCGTTGAAGTTGAACAGAGAGCAGAGAAACTCGGAAAGAAATCAACCCATGATGCCCAAGATGGCGAAAACGTGGATGACGAAGCAGTTGAAACCAACGCTGCCATCCTCAAAACTGGCCAAACCCAGCTCAAGGGGAATCCCATGAAGACTGTCAAGCATATCAGATGCCCCAACTGCCGTCTTCGACGTCTTCAATATCCAAGAGTCGGCTTCAACTCCCGCCCGGTCCCAGACCCGACGGAACAGTACTGCAAGACCGAACCAATGATCATTGTCGACAAGCATGATGTTCATGGACAACGGAAGAAAGGCGTCAAAGTCAAAGGGCAAGCCAGGGGCAAGAACAAGAAGAAGAATGATCCTGCCTCCCCTGCATCCGAAAACTCCGACCCATTGACACCATCATCATCCATGCCAGGCGAGTCATTCGAATTCAAAGAAATCGATTATCCAGCGGCCAAGTGCCCCAACCGCGAATCTCATCTCGGTGATCACTGGAAATCAGTCAACGTCTTCGCCACACATCTCAACGGAAGTTGTTTCCTCAAGAAGGACCGTGCCGCTGGAAGAGAAGCCAACGCAAAGATTGGGGGCACTCCAAGAGACAGCCGAGCCAATTCCCCGAAAGCGAGCACCAACGGCGTCAAACGAAAGGCAGACGATGACAGCACAGGGGGCACCAAGAAGAAACAGAAGGTGGGGGAGATCAAGAAGAATGCCAAAAACGTCCCCTCGGGCCCAAGCAAGTTGAGAGAGACGAACAACGTCGATGACAAGGGTGAAGACAGTCCTCTGAAGGAGGCAAATGGGGATACGATCCAGGTGACGCCGACAAAGGCGAGGGATACGAGTAGTGAGCCGTTGTTGAAGCTCAAGTTGAAGGCAAATGCGGATGGCACGGCCAGGAAGAAGCCAGGAAAGGCAAGCAAGAAGGCCTGAAGGCCTGAGTTGAGAGTGTAACGAAGAAGAGAAGAAACGCAATTGTATCATATCATAAAAGCATAGCAACCGGCGTTCACTTGGGCCGTACAGCGAGGGCGAAGGGCGGCCGCCAGGGCAGCATGTTGGACTACTCGGATAAGCCTCAGATAGGAGCCCTCAATAAATGGAATGTAAATGCACTTTTCAGTTTGAGGAGCGCACCGTGATCATGCTTCAGGTTTAGGACTGGTGGTACTTTAGTGGGACTAATATTCTTTCCCTGAGACTGACTATGTATGTTACTATCACCTCGAGTGCTGTTAATACGGAGTGCTTCCTGTGCACCAAGGAGTTCTGTTAGTTATGTTCGACCCCGTGAATGCTAGAGCCTTCTCGAACTGAAACCAACCCGCCATAACAGGAAAAGCCCGATTCCCCCGGGCCCTTCTAGGGACACATGGGTGTCACTCTCTCTATTCAGAGCGGAAGACAGTTAAAGTGAGGGCACAGGTGCCCTTATTGAATCAGAGTTACGTGACTGCGTCTCTCTCGTCTCAGCGCAGGAGTAAACCTCCCCCAACTCAACTCTTTACTAGGTCAGGGTCGTCTGAAACCTAAGGGCTACAGGCATAAAAGAACATGAAGATTTGACAGTCTGAGAAAGTCCCAGACAGCATGAACCTCGTTATCCCAATCAGCGCCCGAGCACCGAAGACCCAGTGAGTACTATTTCCCCCCGAATACTCCTACCAGACCCAACTCCTCGAATGACTGTGCAACAGCGATAGCACTAATCCCATGCGCTGTTTTTGGAATATAGCAATGATGCACGTATTCCAGATGAATCCCTCTCGAGCCCCAACTATTTCAAATACGGGTAACCTCCCAACCCCCAAAAAAGAAAAATATGAATAAATGAGTGAACGTCAATTGCCAGCCACGCTGGGCCATTCAGCAATCGTAACTTGGCGAGTCCCTCAAATCTGTAGGAGTCGAGAGAGTCGAGCGGCCAGAGCCGAACGTCCAGTTGATCTGGTCGGCGGCAAGGTGTCCGACCCCGAAATGGACCAGCAGCCTCGACCTTTCTTCAATCTCTGGCCTGACAGTTGAGAGCCAAGATCGATCTCGGTCACCGCCGTTGCAAAGCCAGTGGGGACATCTTTGACGGCTTTGTGGCCTTTTCCCCAGGAAGCGGAACCAGGTCTCTTGGAAGACAGCTGTCTCCTCCACTGGGCACCGTGTTCGGCGTAATGGTTCCGGATTCCTTTACTGTCAGTAAACGCCTTCCCACACCACCATATCGAACAGGTTTGGGCTGGTATCAACCAGTCGGCTTTGTGAAGGTCGATATGGCGAGCCAATGTGCACGGTCTGCCAACGATATCGGTGAAGAATCTCTCGATCTGGGCATCCTTGTAGACGAACTTGGATGGCCTGATGGCGTCAAGCTGCTGCTGCGATTCGCTCTTTGTGTCGCTCTCCGGCTTCTTTATGATTTCCCAGAGGTTGATCACAATCTCATCTTCGGTCGGGATAGAGGTCACGCTCCCTATGGGGTTACCCACCGCGGGAGAACCGTCTAGAGACCAATTCTGCCTCCTTGTGATGGCCAGGGTGCCCTTTTCAGGGTCCAGTTTGATGGTCAGGCTGTCCAGAGGGGTCCTGGTGTTATCCATTCTCGTTGGCTGATCGGTACCGGAGTTCACAATACACCATTCTCTGTCCCAGATAGAACATACCTGGGCCGCCTCGGCAGAGGTCTTCCACATGCCTGTAGGCAAAACGGCACAAGGCAACCCTTCAATAGGGGTAATGGAAATTGCCGATGGCTCCGTGATCTTCTCGCGGTTATTTTCTATGCCTCTGGCGTCTGGACTCATTCGTAGACGGGATTTGGCCCCGACGTCTTTGTTCTCTGGGCTCCTTTGAACGAAAAACGTGTGGACAAATAAGATGAAGCTTTCGACTTCTTCGAAACTTGTCATGGCCCCGAAACTGATCCGGGCTATCCCGGTAGGCTTGCCTCCCAAGACGTCGAGCTCGTCTCCGCACGTCATACCAGCCGAGTGATTGCGTCGCAATTCCCAGGGTTCAAGCTCCAGCATGGTAGCTAGACCACCCGGGTTGCATACACCACCAGTGCGAAGCTGGATCCCACAAGCAATGGCGAGATTTTCTAGTCTGGACTTACCAATCCACTGGCCCTGAGCGTCACAGATGCTGAACGACATGATGGGACCTTGGGTTTTGCTGTCGCCGTATCTGGCTTGTGGCTCTTGATGGAATGCCATGACACTGACCCCGTTGTAATGTTCCAACGAGTGGAGCTTCTGGTACGCGTAGGCGGCCAGGGAGCTGACGTGCGTCGAGGTTCGCTTGGGAGAAGAGAATAGCCTCTTGTGAACTTGGAACGCGTGTTCGAGGGCCACAATGTTATGGAACGCGGGTGTTCCATCCTCCAGGACCTCGTGAAGCGGACCTCCATGCATGGCGTGCCAACTATCTTTGACATCAATCACCATCTCCACGGTGCCTCCGCCAAAATATGATCTTGAGCGGAGGACCTCGCCCGCCTCCTTGCGCACGATCAACGCCCCCAAATCGGGAAAGCCAAAGATTTTGTAGAAGGAAAGAGCGGTGAAGTCAGGAGATTTCCCAGCGTCGGAGAGGTCGAGGTATCCGGTGGTCAGATATGAGGCGGCGTCCAATAGAGTGTAAGTTTTGTTCTTCCTCCCTTGCTCCGACTCTCGAATTTGGTGTGCCCATGTGAGGGGGGGTCTGTAACCGGTCATGTTCGACTGCGCAGGCCACGCCACCAATCGAGCTGTGTCGTCGTCACGCCCGGCCCTTGAGTTCTCGTCAATCCAGGATTCAACGTCCTCGTCGCAGGAGAAGCATTTGGAGCCTGCACTGGCAAGCTCACGCACACCCACCAAGCTGGTGTGGGCATCCTTGTGGTACCCATACCAAAACTTCTTCTCTTGAAATGCATGCAGGACCAACTTGATGGCTGCCGTGGCATTGGCCACGAAAACCACGTCGAAACACGCGGGGTCAGCGTCGAAATACTCCAGCACCATACTTCTCGCGTTATTGATGCGCTCAGAAGTGAGCTTGGAGGATGGAGAGGCCGAATGGGGGTTTCCAAAGAGACTCCTCTTCATGTCGGTCGCGAAGTTGTCGACCAGGGACTTTGCATATAGAGTCGTTCCCGCATGGTCTAGATATATCGTATTTGCTAGTTGCGGGTATTCAGCTTGGCGGATCTTGTCCAGAGGTTGATTGTACACTCGGGGATCCATTGTGAGAGGGAGGAAGGGTAGATAGCTCTCTCGACTCCAGATAGACTTGACAGGGCGCTATTATTGCAGTTTAATGCGAGAGGGTAACGAGGACCACAGATGGAGATATTTCAGTGATGAAAGCACCGACAGGACTTGGAAATGGTCGTTGAAGTGTTGTTCCAAACTCACAGGGGTCGGAATCGGATTGGCCGATGTTGCTTGCTAGTCACTCGTTGTGGCGTGGCTGAGATGGAGATCATTGATGTAGAACCTTTGTTGTGTTATTTCGGTGTCTCAACCGGGAGTCTGTGCTTGATGTGACCGCGCTGGCTTAAGAGCCGAAGAAACAAGAAGTTGATTGATTGTATTTCAAGTTCTGTTTCATTCCCAGAGGCATCCAGGAAAGGTATATAAACCAACGGACGGAAGGTCAAGGGGCCCCGGGGACCAGGACACCGTCCCTTTGTGCTTCCCTCAGCTAATGCGTGTGCTTTGCTTGGCTAAGCCGTCGGAGACGAGACAAGGGTTGCTTCGGGAAGGATCAGGGCGCCTCTTTTCACGCCTTATTCGTACAACGCCTCATTCGGCTAATATCCTGCCTTGTTAGTTACTATACTAAGGTACATAATTTTCCTACGGCGCGAAGCGAAGTAGTAACATCTGCAAACGGCGTCGAGAAAGCCGCGATTCTGATTAGTCGAATCGTTAGACTCCGATTAGCCGAAAAAAGGGAATTCCCAATCAGATGGTCGAACCATCGTCATGACCACCCTCTCGGACGGGTCGCTGTCTTGTCGTAGTACAAGGAACCTAGCCTCGACGGTATTTGGGTTCGTCGATGAGATCCTCTAGCTCGGGTGCAGACACCAATGGAAAGACAGGTGCCGGCGACCCCGAGCACGCCGCCAACGGTGAACGAGGAGCAAATAGAACCATTCTGGCAGGACGCTCTTAATCAATCGACAGCGATAAATGAACAGCGCGCCTCGAATCGACGGAAATCTGGCGAATAAAAGCCAAAGACGCGGTTTCGAAGGAGCCCAGCTCGGCTGGGTCGGCTGCCAAAGCAAGGGTGGCTCTTGGGAGTATTGACCCCGTCGTCGACCTGGCACGCCCGGTGGCCTGGCTGTTTGCCGAGCTGTCAACTCTGTTACTGACTGTCCTTACTACATGTGTACATGTGTCCTGCCTGCTCTCACAGACTGGCCCTGGGATGTCAGCCATCAAGATAGCAACCCGTGCCCGTGGCTCGTATTCAGCCAGCCCCCATTGCGCCCAGTCAGCCTCACCGCATCCAGCCAGCCAGCCTCACGGACCCGTTTCTTCTAGACTTTGGGAGACTGAGTCACGCCGAGTCTAGCCCTATCTCAAGCGAGTTTTACCCAGTCTGGAACGTTGCCCGCTTTTCCCCGCGCAATAATTACCACACACACAGAGTTGAATCTCGTAGTTGCTGCCCGATTGCCGATATCTAGCTCGAGCACTAATTTTCCCACATACACCACATGCCCCCCGACTGCCGATGCATCCTTTCTATCCCTCCCAGGCCTTTTTAGGTGACGTAGCTCAAGCCTTTCTGGTTGGTTTTAGAGGGTTCAGCCTTTGATCTCCCGTTTCCCTAAGATCTAACTCCATGTCATTTCCGTACGTAAAAGAACCTCAGCTGCAGTGATTTAGTTTCCATGGTTCCCGAGATGGATGCATTCCTTTGTCCGACCCCGGAGTCTGGAAGCCGTTTGTTGCTGCGAAGGGCCAAATCTATTGATAGACCGAGGCCAACTTCGTAACTGCGACATCCTGCTTGCCACGTTATTGCCTTTTACCGCCTTGGTAAGTTGTAGGCTTGGACCGCTTGCGGATATCTACATCGAAGTAACCTCTTCGCTTACTTTTCCCCTGTCAGCATGGCTCGGGCGGTACAAAGATCCCGAAGCCTGGGACCGAACCTGGACCCGAGCCAACGACGAGGGGCCGAGGCGGAATTCTCAATCACTAGTTTTAATTTTGGTGACCTGATGGAAGAAGGCCAGGCCTCGATCGGTTCAAAACGGCATCCTAGTTACTGTGTCGGGCTTGGCCCGTAAACCACATAACTAACACTGTTGCCAGTCGTCCCAATACTTCACTTTGCTCAGATCAAAGCAGTACTCAACCCGACCATCCATTTCCCGGGGCTCATCTGTATCAGCGATGTGCATTTACGGCTTTGTAAAAATCTAGGGTGGTTGAATAGGTGATTGGTCGGGAACAACGCTGGTGAGAAAAAAGAGCATGAGTTGCCCTTGAATGATGCTGAAAAGACATTCAGATCATATCAGCCCCCCACAATTTCAACTTCGTCTGAGATCATGGCCACCCTGGTCGACCTATGGATATCTCTATCTATGATTTGCAAGTATTCTACAGTTCAAAGTTGCCCTGCCTCAGAGAGGTACGGCTACAACAATTGCTAAGCCCAAAATCCAAGGTTACATTAGCCCATCTCTCATCTAACATGAAAACACCCACAATGGGATTCACGCTCGCTGTCGCGTGGTCGGCAAAACCTGATCAAAAGTGGTGTCGCTATCTTGATGACAATTCATTTCCTACAAGCATATCCCCATACTCACCACTCTTGATTCGCCGTAATTGGAATTTGTCCGGGAACCAAACCAAGAAAATCAGCTGAACAGACCCCATGAGGAGAGCGTCGAAAATGTAAATTGGCCACTCGTGTGAGAGCAAATACGCATCCACACCGGTGATATACTCAACGACACGGAAGATCGATCTTACGATGATCAACGCACTGCAGCCGTAGAGCATCTTCAATCCTCGTCTCCATGGGAGATCTGGCCTCAGCTCAGACTCCTTGGCGACATGTCGTCGCATCCTCGTGTGGAAAACCACTGTGGCGATGACGAAGAATCCGAATATGATCAACTGGGTAAATAAGCCAACGATGACGATGATTTGACCCAATTTTTTATGCTTCCTATTCACGGTCAAACCGGCACCGTCCCCTTGCACGCTTAGCGAGAGGAAATCGCCAGCGACAAATATCTTGGTCATTTTGGAGGGCTTGATGGGGGAGAATCGCTCGCCATGCACGCTGCGAATGAGACGTCCGAGCACCATGTAGATAGAGGCAGCATAGAAGACGGGAGCGAGGAGGATGAAGGTGCTTTGGATCGCGTAGGGCGCGATCTGGTTCGTGTTGTAGTGAGCATATATGCGGGTGCCGTAGCCAATTATTTGGACTGCCACAAAGAAGGTGGTTAGCAAGAATAAATACACGTCTTTGGCTACATCAAATCCTCTTGCCGGATCACTGAGCGGAGACAAGGATAGAGCAGAGAATGGAAGAAGACATACACAGTCCACCAATACCAAAAGAGATGCAGAACCAGGTCCTTGTCTTAACCATGCGCCACCCGTGAACGCTGGTGGCGGCCGTGAAGAACGCAATGAATATGATCGCGGCTGGAATTGACGGAAGGTATTTCCAGAGGTAGTAGTCTGTTCCATCGACAGGCTTGAGTTGAGCCATGGCTGTCTTATGTAGGTGTTGATGTGTCGGAGAAAATGCTGGTTAAGTAGGAATTCGATACTTAGCCAGACGGTTTATGTTGATTTGTCTAGATAAATTGTTTCGCTGAGATTTAGATATTCTGACCCAGGAGAAAGACCTGGGATAATGAGCTGCAGTTCCATTCAAGAGAAGTAGAGGGTTGATATATATAATAATACTGTTCTGCCATTGCATACCGTAAGGCTCATTTTGAAAATAGCGTCGATTAAGAGATCCACAACTGCTTGATGCCCCACAACGTTATCGGCTAAAAATTTAGTGTACGTGTATACCGTCGTTTTGAGGTTAGTGTACACAGCCACCAATTCGGCTGGCCCCTCTGGGGACATATTGGGTATGTCGAGGGCGTGGAATGAATAGATCCACTTGCATCGGGAACGGTGCCACCGATGCCAATTCCCTGGCCGCTTCGGTTTCTTGTTTCATGCTCGAAGAAATTCGCTAGGCAACAGCATTATCTTCTGTGGCATTGGAAGAACAATGGTGGCTATGTCGGGAGACTCATCATGATATCGCAGCCTATTGCTACAAGTCAAAGTTCCTAGGCCATTCATCGGCACAAACAAGACTTTTGGGCCGAGAAAAATTGCAACAGATCCGCAACCTCCGGATTTCAAGCAGTCAAGTCCTCCCGAAGAGCTGCTCTGGGAAACGCCAACCATTCCTGCCAGTCGGAGCCCAAGCTTGCACAAATTGACTCAATCAGGAAGCGACCTCCCTCCCCAATCAACCACAAATGCCGGCCACGATGTAATAGTACGGCATAGTGAGCGAGAATGATAAGGGCCTCCGCTTGCTGTTGGCGCAGCAATCCGACGTATTCGGGTGAAACAAGTATCGGCCAAGCGAGAACCGCGTCGACTCGAATTTTGTGTTCCGAGACTGCAAGCTGCGCATCGAACACCTGCTGGAGATGGAATATTGACTCTTCATACACCTTTCGCGAGGACGGGGTTAGATCTGCAGCATTTAATAGGTCTCCGAGTGTATCACATTCCGTTCCAGTTGCATCCGTCCGTTGCATGAGGACTTGAGACAATTTTAGGCCAAGACCCAGCTCTGGATCACGCAGCAAATACCTGGATTGGTCGACGACGGCCTGAACACCACGATAAACACCAGCGCAAGCTGTGAACTTGTCGATGAAGCCTTCGAGACTGTCTCTTTGATAATGGAATATATCGCACAGGAGATGGACACCAACCAAGGACGAGAAGAGAAACATGGGAACGCAAGTGGCATTTGTCACTTCCAGGACCGGGTTGCTCTCGTTGAAGAGTGACAGAGCTCGGTTTTGCAAGCCTGTGGAATATTCGCGGTAATAGTTGTGAGACGCGGTAGATTTCGTACTTAGATGAAAGGCTGATACTGCGAGCATTTCATGCATTAGATATGGTGTCGTCAGAGCATGTTTCATGTAGACGGAGGTTGGTATCCTGTCTGGTTGGTCTAACCGCTCGACAGTGAGAAATTCTTCGCTAGATATATTGTGGAAGAGCTCGAGATGAGTGAGGTTTATGTTGAAAGGGTCGAGTGGTTCCTGGTTGCTATTGGAATTTTCAGGCCATGTGGGTGCCGCTGGTGTTGAAGTAGTGGTCGAGGTAGTAGTGCTGCTCGATGCTACTACCTGTGAATGGCCAAGAGAGAATTCTGGCACGATGTAAGGCGAGTCTCTGCCGAGAAACGAGCACCGTGTCTCCGCCGTGGCACAGTTGACACATATTGGGTGATTTTCGTCGCACTTTGGGACCGAGTCAGTCCTGAGGCTAAAGGGTTGATAGGAAGGGCCGACAGACCCTCATATGCCGTCTTTTGCATTCTAGGCACCCATTCCTCGACTTCTTGTGAGGCCGACGAGACATGGGTCAGTACAGCACGGAAAGAAATCCACTGGATTATCCAGCTCCTGAGTATGACCTGAAACTTCTGCGCGGTTGCACATTTCCCCAGCTTAGTAAGTCTGGCAAAGAAATGGGAACCGCAAAACGCTTTTCACCAGGAGTGCACGGCCTCACCCACTACTAGTATCATAGATGCCATCCGTGTGCGTCGTGGGAAAATGGAATTCTCGTTGCCTCCGCAGCGTTGACTCTCTGACTGTAGCTCTTGACAGCAGATTGGCCCCGACGGCGGGAAACGGCCTATATAGTATGCGCGATATTGTGGCGGAAATAACATGTAAGACGCATGTTTGTGCCATTCAAGGCAGCAGCATTAGGGGTGGGTGCACACGTGACTATAACACACGTGACCCTGGACGTTTTGCCGCCAAGGCAGACAAGGCTGAAGTCGGAAGACGTCACTCTGCAAGGCTGTAAATGAATTGCGCAGATAACTCGGTGTCTTGGTATGGGCGAATACATTGCGACTCACTTACTATCAAAGAGTCACTCGCGTAGAGTCGCGACCCTCCAAGACAGATGATCTCACATCTATGACAAGCGAATCAGCCATGACGGATTTCAAGCTGAGCGCGGCCCTTAGTGGGCACAAGAGCGACGTATGAGCACCAAATGAGCACCAGATCCATGGCTTTGCCCAGTTACTCACCGTGCTACAGGTTCGCGCCGTCCTCCTCCCGGACCCTTCCTTTGCCATCACAGCTTCCCGCGACGGCTCAACACGTGTATGGAAACAGATTTCAACCTCGCCCCCCACCTATGATGCCACCGAATCCTCACACGGGGCCAATTTCAAGACTTGCCTCGCATACGTCCCTCCCAGCAAGGAGTTTGAAGATGGCCTTATCCTGTCGTCTGGACAAGATGCCCTCATCGAGGCCAGACAACCCTCCTCTACCGCAGATGTTAATGCAGACGCTATTATGGTGGGGCACAGCAATCAAGTCTGCTCTCTGGACGTCTGTGCTGCAGCCAACTATTTTGTCAGCGGAAGCTGGGACAACACTGCAAAAGTCTGGGAGGTCGGTAAATGGGAGCCGACTTTCGAACTCCAGGGTCACACTGCTACCGTCTGGACCGTACTGGCATATGATCGGGAGACCGTGGTGACAGGATGCGCAGACCGCGCGATCAGAGTTTTCGACCTCCGAGGAAAGATGCTGCGCTCTTGGGACGGCAAAGACATTGTGCGAGCTCTCGCCAAACTACCTGAAGGACACCGTACAGGCGCCGAAATTGCCTCGGCCTCCAACGATGGGGTTATTCGTCTGTGGACTCTGAAAGGAGACCTCGTTGCTGAGTTGTTGGGCCATGAATCCTTCATCTACTCCTTGACCGTCTTGCCTTCTGGTGAGCTTGTCAGTTCTGGGGAAGATAGATCGGTCCGAATTTGGCAAGGCACGACCTGTGTCCAAGTCATCACTCTCCCCGCCATCTCGGTCTGGACGGTCTCCGCCTGCCCCAACGGAGACCTGATCGTTGGTTCTAGTGACAAGATGGCTCGGATCTTCACGCGATCGAAGGAGAGAGAGGCAGATGCGGAGACTCTCGCCTCGTTCGACGAATCAGTGCAGTCCTCGAGCATTCCCCAGCAACAAATTGGTGGTGTCAACATGACCGATCTCCCTGGCCCTGATTTTCTTCAACGCAAGGCTGGCACCAAGGAAGGTCAAAGCCAGATCATCAAAGAAGACGATGGCAATGCCAATTTGTACCAGTGGTCAATGTCGCAACAGCAATGGGTTAAGATCGGACAGGTAGTAGACTCTGCAGGGTCCAGTGCCAATAAAGCCTCCCACAATGGAAAGGAGTATGACTATGTCTTCGATATCGACATTGAAGACGGCAAACCCCCGTTGAAGTTGCCTTACAACGTTACTCAGAACCCATACGAAGCCGCGACCAAGTTCCTCCAAGACAATGAGTTGCCCCTCACGTATCTCGAGCAGACCGCCAACTTCATCGTCAGCAACACGCAGGGTGCAACCCTGGGACAATCCCAGCCTGCCGCTCCCGCTGGGGCCGATCCTTGGGGAACCGAGAACCGTTACCGCCCCGGTGAAGCCCCGGTCTCGACGTACCAACCGCCTCCAGCTCCGGCCAAACGAACTCTGCCGCAGAAGGATTATTTGCCGGTTGTGATCGGAAACCCTGCCAATGCAATTGCGCAGATCAAGAAGAAGAATGCCGATTACGGCACCACTGACATGAGTCTCTCTTCGACCGAACTTGATGCTTTGACGGCCATTGCCCACCAGTTGGGGCAGCACAATTTTTCTGGGAAAGCATCCGTACCAGCGTCAAAAGAGCTCGAGTCTGCAATGCCGGCACTGATGAAGGTTGCATCGCAGTGGCAACCAGTCGCGAACCGTCTTGCTGGGCTGGATCTTCTTCGCTTCCTTGCTGCTGCGGTAATAGAATTCCCGGCGACCCAGACGGACGGATTGGACGCGGTCGGGGCTATTTTGGGCAGTGGCATCTTTGACGAAGAGTTCGTCCGCGCAAACAGTAAGCTAGCGATGATTACTATGCGATTTTTCTCCAATTTGCTCTGTGGTTCCGCGTCTGGCCGCGAGATTGTGAAAGAACATCTGTACAACCTCGTGGAGAGTCTCAAGCCTCTGTCAACCGCCAGCTTAACCGATGTTTCGCTCTCGGTGGCCTTGACGACACTGTATCTCAACATCGCCGTTCTTCTCACCACGGACAAGACGCTTGACCCTGACGTGGCGGTCAGCTACGGTCTGACGATGATTGAAGACCTCTCGAAGATTCTATCCGCTTCACCCCCCGTCAGCCACGCCGCTTCCGCCAACCCCTCCGCACAAACCACCGAGCCGGCTTACCGAGCCGTCGTCGCCCTGGGTACCGTCCTTGTAGGAGTCAAGCGTGACGAGCTCAAGTCGTCAGCAAAGGAGATCTTTGAGGTCCCAAGACTTCTCACCCAACTCAAAGCAAAAAAGTACATGGAAGAGCCGAGATTCAAGACTGTGGCCGTAGAGATTGACGCTGCATTGCGCTGAGCTAAGGCGACATGATCGAAACCGAGTCGAGCTGATTGAAATCAAATGGCCTGGCTGACGTTCTGATTGCTCAACGCTCGATCGGGTTTCCACAGTTTGGCATTGTTTGAGCATGTATCTAGAGAGGAAATGGGAGGTGCCGGACTGGCTGCATAGCGATGGCGAAATCCGACCACGATGTCATGCCTTGATGTTATGAAAAGATGCCACAACGAGACAGAAAGAAGAGAGCATGAAAGGGCAAGGCGCATAGCCCAGGCTAGACAAGTTGGTACAGTACATAGACTTGGCTGTAGCTAGCGAGATATGTGAATCATGCGACCACGGTTGGAGGCAAGATGTCCTGTTCCCGTTGTGCCATGTTGTAGTTGAGTATTCTTTTGTCCCAGGAAGCCTCCTGCGGTGTAGTTTCATTTAAATGTACAGTGATTTCATCTCCTGTGAGTATCGATTCGATTCGGTCCTCTCATCTTCAAAAAACGCCAGTGCTATGCTTTAATTCTGCATCCGAGAGAGCAGATCGCTTGTTGGTGACAACTTTATGTAGCTCATTCCCGTTGCTGTTGCGGCGGCGGCGGAGGAGCTTTTACCCTCGAGGGTTTCGGTACCATCAGTCCAATCTGTGAGAAGAGCTAGAGTCAGCAAAAGGTCCAGGCAGTATTATGTTGATGGAAATGGCTATTCCCTCCTCTTTCTTCTTCTAGATGCGACCGACCAAGCCAGCCGGTCCTGACCCTGTTGTCTGACCAGACCACACCAGACCACAGCGCAACACTCCGACGAAACCAAATTACAAGAGCAAATACTCACCAAGCACAACAACTTCTCGACAGGCTCACTGGGCTGTGCGCCGACGCCCAACCAATATTTTGTCCTGGTTCCGTCGAGCCTGACGTCCTTGATCTTCTTGGGCTGGAATCTCTCGCCCGAGGGCAGGAACTCGGGTGTGAGGGGCGACGCGACAGGGTCCTGGGCGAGGGGGTTGTACGTGCCCAAGACTTCCAGGGGCTTGCTGTTGCGGGCGGATTTGGCCTGCGCGACCACGATGTTGTACACAGGCTTGCGTTTGGTGCCGAAGCGCGCGAGGCGGATGCGGAGGACCATTTTATTTCTGTTTGTTCTTCCTTGGGGTGGAGGAGAGGATGAGACTCGAAGTCGGCTGAGGTTAGGTAAGGGAGGGTGCGGCAGGTGGTGGTGGCAGCTACAGCTGGATTGGAAGTGTGGTGGTCGAGAGGTTCGATGGAAATGCGCCCAAGAAAGAGAGATTGATTGATTTGGCTCCTTCCTCAGCCTGACGCCGAACCAAAAATCCGAGGTGCACTCCGATTGGCTGGGATAAAGCGGCGCCAAGGACGGCGAGAGTCCGGGAAGACTTACTGCATCGGGACACTCTCACGACTCTTAATAGACCTCGCTCGACTAAACGTTCATCAATGATCTGATTTGGAGACGGAACTCTCTCTTGGGATTCGAGAAGCCCTCAGAACTCTCGGCCACAAGTGACCCCCTTTTCCCACTCGGCTGATTGCTCAGTTCTCTCCCGCGTTGGACACCCCTTGAGTCTCGGCATCAGACCACTCTCATGACGTAGCCTCTCCTCTGTGCCTCTCCTCCATCCTTTCGTTCTCTCCTCCAGTACAACTCCCCCGGCAAAGATCCCTCTCTGAATGCTTCGTACCTATCTTCCCAGAGGCGTGATTAGACCACTCCTAGCAGCACGGAAGGTTTCCAACATGGCGCTGAAGGTGCGTTCCAACCACGAGAACCCAAACTATTTTTTCAGATATCCAACGTCAAACAATCACCTTGGCCCTTCTGCTGTTTCCTTCTTCGTCGCCGAAAGGCTCATCCGCGAAGACTCGCAAAGTTCCCGGACGTGTCTAACCGAGCGAACAGACTCTCGGAGCCAAAGAGGCGGCGGAGCTAGACAAGGAGCTGATGAGCGAAGAGGGCGGATTCAGCATCGACCAACTGATGGAACTCGCCGGACTGAGTGTTTCACAAGCAGGTGAGTCGGCAGTTGTGGTTTGCAGCACCTGGAGGGAGTCTTGGGAAGGGAGCCCGTTGATCCATCCGACAGAGGAGCTGTTGGTTTCTAACGCACAAAATGGCATGTGTCATTTACAGTATATAAAGTCCACCCGCCCTCGAAAGGGAAGAACATCCTAATCGCATGCGGACCAGGAAACAACGGTTCGTAGACCCCTTCATTCCCCAATACATGTCCCGAATCAAACAACCCAACGATTTACAACCCAAATAGGTGGCGACGGCCTAGTTGCAGCACGACACCTGCACCACCTGGGCTACGAACCCGAAATATACTATCCAAAGCCGACCAACGCGCCCATCTTCAAGGGCCTGCAGCGACAACTGCACGCGCTGCACCTGCCGTTCCTCACGACTGTGGAAGACTTCACCTCGTCAGTGAGCCGCGCGAGTCTGATCGTCGACGCCTTGTTCGGCTTCTCGTTCCATCCACCCATGCGACCGCCGTTCGACACCATCCTGGCGGCCATCATCGCCTCGCCCGCGCCCGTGCTGAGCGTCGACATCCCCTCGTCGTGGGACGTGGACGGCGGTCCTCCCTCGTCGGCTCAAGGCGAATTGGGCTCCGACTTTATGCCGCGCTACTTGATCAGCTTGACCGCCGCGAAGCCGTGCGTCAAATGGTTCCGTGGAGAGAGGCACTTTATCGGCGGCAGGTTCCTGAGCAGTGACATCGCCACCAAGTACGGCATTGAGGTGCCGCGGTATGAGGGCTTGGATCAGACTGCTGAAGTCCCCGTGGATGTCTCTGTCGAGAAACTATGAGGGAAGGAAATGGAAGGAATTGAGGGGAGAGGAGAGGCTTGAGACAGAGCAGCGAGGGGCCAGATACAGGAAAGACGGTGTGCATACCATGCACTCACGAAGAGACATTGCAGAGCATATGTAGAACAAACTGGAATGAGGGATACAAGCAAATACCACAACCTAAAAAAATCTACAAACGAAAGCCCCTTGGGAGGCGATGAGGGGCACCTGGTGGAAAAGATAAAATTTTATTTCTACAAAAGACGCCGAGTCCACACCTCAGCTTCAGCCTTCGCTCATTGGTATCTTCTTTTCAGACCAGAGTCCCCTAAACGCCCAGCGAAACCCAGTCCATGCCACAACCAAAACAGGTTCATGGCGAGATGCAATGCATTATAATATTGCTCATGCAGGTCGTGAGAGATTTGTTTTCATTCAGTCCCCAGCCCGCCGCCGCACCCTCCGGCGGCTGCTCTTTTGGGCGGTGTTTAGATATCCACGGATACCAAGGGTGTCCGCTCTCCGGATTGCTCCCATGGTTGAGACGAGGCGTCCAGTCTTCCGAGGTATCGGGCCCGACAGGGCCTCAACACTCGTGTCAGGGGTTTCATGGGATTTCCAGATCGTGTGAGTCTTTCGACCACCCGTTGAGTATGGCGCATATCTTGCCAGTAGACACCACCCAGCCTCCCGCCACCCCGGTCCAACTTTCCTGTTTTCTAAGGTTTCCCACCTTGTCCTTCAAACAGCTTGCTCTAACAAAAGACATCTTTTAAGATAGAGCTTCCTTGATCTTTTGCTTTTGTGCTGGGGTCAAAGACCTCGGGAAAACAACCTTGACCTGGACAATGAAATCGCCTCTCTCATTGGGTTTCTTACTGATCGTCATGCCCAAACCCGGAAACCTTTCTTCGTACCCAGGTTGGGTGGGACCAGCTCCCGAGACGTTAAGCTGCTTGCCTTCAATTGTCGTAACGGTTTTCTTCCAGCCCGTGAGCGCATCCTTCAGCGGTATTTCGATGACTGTTTTTAGATCATCGCCCTCGCGAATAAGTGTCGGATGTGGTTTTTCGGTGACAATGAAATGTAGGTCTTGAGTTCCTCCTTCTTCTTGATCACCTACGCCGGTGAACTTGATCTTAGAGCCGGCCTTGAGGCCGGGCCTTATGTCCATTTCCAGAATCTTGTCCTCGGTTATCCGCTGACCTTGGGCATTGAATGTCTTTCTCTTGATCTTCATCTTCTTGTGGGCGCCTTTGAACAATTCTTCGAGGGTGACAGGTAGTGGCCGGTCGACAATGGTAACATCGGGAGTCTGAGGCCGAGGTTGCCTGGGAGAAAAGCCGGTACTCCTCCTGCCGCCCGACCCCCTTGATGTGTTGAACGCAGAATTGAACATGTTGAATATTTCCTCATCGCCATCAGCTCCACCACCAGCTCCACCACTTTTCCTGAAGTTGGTGAAAATGTCTTCTGGGTTAGAGAAGCTGAAGCCTTGACCACCACCATTTGTGCTGAAATGGAAGGATCTCGCACCGCCGCCGCCGCCGCCAGGCATTCCTTCAAAGCTGAACCCCCCTGGCATGCCACCTGGAAAAGCGCCACCGGGCATTTCTGATGCTCCGGGAGGCGGCGCCTGACCTCCTCTTAACAAGAACTCCAAGCCATATTGATCATAAACCTTCCTCTTCTCTGGATCTGAGAGTACCTCGTACGCCTGCGAGACTTCTTTGAACTTTTCAGAAGCGTTTGGGTTGTCTTGGTTCTTGTCGGGATGCCACTTTAAGGCCGCTTTCCGATAGGCTTTTTTGATTTCGTCTTGTGTGGCGGTGGGGGAAACCAGGAGGGCGTCGTAGAGTTTGGTTTCTGCCACCATGATGAAATGAGATTATGATTGGTAGAGGTTGAATTGTGTCGGATTGTAGGTACTTCTGTGGTTGAGAAGGACGAGGAGAAGAGTAGAGAAGAGGAGGAATAAAATGTGAGGACGCAGAAACGAGGCTGGATAGGCAGACGAAGTGGGAAGTCGGTTGCGGGATTTAGCGTGGATGAAGCGATGGAATGCTCGAGTCAAATCCCAATGCATCCGAGGGTCCGGTTCAACCCTCTAGTTAGCATGTGCGAGTGAATTTCGTCAATGGACTGATCTCACGACATGCTGGGATCGAGGGACGTTGTGAAATAGTGGGCAAGCAGAAAGCAGGTGAGGGCATGACGCATTGGCGGGCAGCTGCCCAGCGCCGCCGCATAGAAGCTGCTAGATGCTTCCAAGCCAAGCGCCCCCCACCTGCCGCCTTAAGTTGCGCCTTGCGCCTTCAAGTTGCCGCCCTGGTATTCTTGGCGGGTCGGTCCCGTACTATTACTAGCACCACTAGTAGTACGTATTACCTAGGTGTAGGTAGGTAGGGTACGGTACCTTATTACAGTCAGCGTCCTCCGTATTGTTACCTGGCTGGTTGGTCCAGATGTATCCGTACACATTCAGTTTCCGTCTATGTCAAGAGGTATCTAGGAGAGTTCTCTCAGCCCTCACCCTCAGTCCGTGATTCACAATGTGCCCACATGGCATCGAGTGAACATGCTTCAAAGCGCCTTTTCCAACCACAATACAGTTTCACTGCCATCTCACTGCCTCCACCTTCCCTCAACCGTTTTCTTAGTCACCAAGGGGCGGACTGCAAACACCCCGGCTGCAAGAGCCACCACCGTGAGCACAAGCTGGAACTTGTTGAATCCTTTACCAAGCACGTCAAATGCCATACTGGGAGTGATCTGAGTGCCGAAGACATCGTGGCCAAAAGAAAATACCACACTCGTGCTTTCGAGTAAACTCGGCGAGGCCATCACAATGTCAATTCCCACGACCTCTCGAGAATGAGTCAGGAAGTACTTCGGGTCCAGGTCGAGAACAGGTGAGTAACGCATGAGCCCTTCCTCCCGCTCTGTGCTTGTTGGGTCACGATCCACCGGTCTTCGTGCGTCCAGGATCTCGCGTGGAATCCCGATGATGGCGTTTGAATTCGGCAGTGTTGCCAACAGCTGTCGCGTAGTGATGCCCTGCGCAGTTTGCGAGACAGCGAGGTGCGAAATAGGTTCCGCCACGGTGAAAGCTTGAGATATCACGTGAGGCTGCACACCTGCATCGGCCGAAAACGATGAGAAATTGGTGCGAGACGACAGCGCTCCCCGATCGTTAGCTACTGATGATTCGTAGAGCTCCGAGATGATCAGCTGGGTAGAGAGTGCCGAAGTTGTTGGGTCTTGACTGGTGAATGCATATGCATACCAGTTCTCCGACATGACAGCGGGGATTTCTGTACCAGGGAGAACGCCTTCATGACTAGACGTGTGGAGGACTGCGCCTGTGACCGCGTCAATGAGGTATGTCGTCAGTGCCGATGCCGATGTAGCGGTAAGAAGGGCGATATTCGGCGTCAGATATTTGTAAAGGACCGATCTGTCACCAAGGACTTTTCCAATCGATGCGACGGGGTCGTTCTCTGCCCGTCCGGCGGCGCTGGTGAATTTGAATCCCGCTTGGGCTCGAAGAATCCAGGTCTTCTCGACAGTTTGGCCAATGCTCCACCCAATCGCTTTCCCATCATCGCTGATAGTGACCAATGTATTGCCCTCCAACGCATTGGTAGGAGCGATATCATCTGCAAGGCGAGGTGTGCCATCAGATGCGATCTTGATCACTGCTGGCGCAGGGGTGCCCGGAATATGGACCAATTTGGACGCCGGGATGGATCCCGTTTGGTGTTCGATCAACTTGCCCTTTGTGGTGTCTACAACAATCTTGGATCCATCGGACAGGTACAAGGTAGTCCGCCCATTGCTTTCAGTGATGGATTTCGTGTCGACATCCTGGGCAATGTAGGATGACAGGTCGAGCTGCCATTTCAAGTCGCCTGGAGCCGAAGCATCCAATGCAATCAGTTCTTTCCGGCTTGTACCCACAAGGACGACCTTTGTTCCCACCAAGTTTTTGCGTGTGGCGGCATCAGATTCCGGGGATGATTTGAGCAGAGTCTCAGGGAGACTCTGCAGGTAGGCGGGCAGACTTGTGAGATCGGTCAAATGTCGCTTGAGTCGGTGAATATAGGCTGTCAAGGGGTTGACCGTGGCTTCGACCTCTAGCTCTTCTGCAAGAGCGTCTGGGCCACCATTTTCCGCCCAAGCTGCGATCTTAGCATATGCCAGCATCTCAGGTCTTGTCCACTGCAGCTCTCCGTTGCGAACCAGAGACCAATCTCCGCTGGGTGAGGACTCGGCAATTCGGACGGCGAAGCTGGCTTTCCCCCTACTCACAACCTCAGCGACCGCATGGGATTGGAAGCTCCCGGCTGAAACTCTAAAACCGTCCCTCTTCCAACGACCAAGCTGCCCGTGCGATTCCGAAGAGTAGAGACCGACTTCTGATTCTGTACTGCGTGTAAAGTAAACAGTGGAATCACTGCTGCTTGCCGAGAAAGTACTGTCTTCTTTAGTCGCAGGTAGGGAGTATGCTTTGGTAGCTTCACCAGATTTAGTGTTCACATGATAAACCTCAGCCCACTGGCGAGTCTTGCCCTTGACATGAAGCAGGAAATGGGCTGGTGCAGCAGGATCACAAGCATGATGGACAGTCAAACTCTCGACTTCTTCGCCTTTGTCCTCCAGAGTGAGCGTGACGACTTTTGAGGTGCTGAGGAGGTTAAATTTGACCGTCTTGAAAGGCTTGTCGGCCGAGATCAGGAAGGGGAAATTCGAGCAAGATGCTGGGGAATATTGACCACCGGCTCCCAACGGTTCCGAATCAAGCACAACGCTGTTCTGGCCGACTTCATTTCCAGTCCCAATGTCTATCGTGGCGACTTTGGCCTTGTTGCTGGCCAAAAGACCATGGGACTTTGTGACGTAGAAGACATGCTTTTGCGAAACTGCGATCGAAGCCAACGAGCCATGCCCGGTGCTTGAATCCACATGTTGCCACTTGGAAGCACCCCCATTTCCGGCAACGCGAATGACAGTGGTGTGTACGTTAGCAGCCACGGCGGCAGCCAACACGACAACATCCTGGGCCTCGCCATTCGCACCAGCAGCCCCTGCGGGGACGGCGTGCAATCCTTGGACCGTGGTGCCTTCAGGAACCGAGTACTCCCATATCAATCTCCCGTCCAGAGCGTCCCAGCACGAAACAATCCCACCATAACCGCTTATAAGTTGGCCATCTCTTGCTCCGCCGACCAGGAATGAATTCGCGGCATTGTCGATCGGTTGGCCCGCGAGGAACTGTCGCCACAGCAAGGATCCACCTCTGGGGTTGACCGCACCTAGAACAGCCTTGTCTGAGATGGTGTAAAGAAGGGAGGCATTTGTAGAAGACTGTGGCTTGTGGAAAAAGGTGGCGTGGGATTGCGGGCTCCCAAGGAGGGCGTGGTGGTAATCTATGTGGAAAGCATCATCGGCAAAGATTGCGTTTGTAGGGGCGGCGATGAGCAGAGTCGTTAGCACGGATGCAATTCCATACCACCTCATCCTGCACTTGGATCCTGGGGTGTTTGCTGCAGGTGAGGGAACTTGATAGTTCCAAATGGAAATCCTTCTGGAATCCAACAACTGGAGTTGCGCCTGCGATCTGTCATTGCGTCGACGCCAAGATATTGTAAAGACTGTAAAGTACCTGTATCCATGGTGGTATCGGCGAGGCTATAAAGGCTATCTGCAGAAGTCCAGGTATTGGGAACCGGGCAACAGATATAAATTACACCAATACCTAGATTCGATCTTGCCTCAACATCTAATACCTTGACTATAGCCTCTACCCATCCTTAGATGATTGCTATGCTTTCCTGTTTTCGGCCTGGAACTAGCCAAATTCATACAGTGTAATTAATCGTATATATTCATTACTAAACAGTCAGTGCCAACTAGGATGATTTATAGGGTGTTCCGCCTCCTCTCTTTACGGATATCCTTCGGCCCCATTCATGCGTCCGTTGTGGAATATCCGTGTTTAGACTGCAATGTCTTGGTTTCTGTATCTGCGTTCCACACCTTGATTCTGCCGTGTCCTGTGGCTTTGGTCTTCCTGCTGGGTTTGGTCAATTGATTAGCTGCCCCCCGGGTCTCTCATCATGATCTCTCTTCCCTGTCCGGAGACGGGCTCGAGGAGCGCTAGCCGGATGGACAACGCTGTCAAGTGGGACAAAGCGTCCCTCCTGGCTTTGCAGATCCAGAAGACCGCTTTGCAACCGACGCCAATTGACCAATTCCCCAGCCCATACCACGACAGTTCGATCGGAAATCTGCCCATCTTCGGTTGTGGGGGACGAAGAAGCATCTTCTCCGGATATAACACGCACAGAACCATCATCGTTCCAGATCTCGGGCAGTATATCCATAAGCTTAAAATTGGGAAAAGACTGGTAGAATTTCAAAGCCATTTTTTGGACACGATCCGCTTGCGGCGAGTCTCCAACCTCCATCACCAAGAGGTCTGCACTGATTCGATGAGCGATGCAGGTCAGATAAAAATAAAACAGGTCCATTGGACGGGTGTGTGGAGCATTCTCCAATAGTGTCTGGTCGGGCGGAGGTGGAACAAGTGCCCGTTTAGGCTCATGTTTGCGGACGCTCTCCTCCGTCTTCCCTCCAGGGGCGTAGTCTTCAGCAGAGACATAAGGAGGGTTTGATATAACCACATCCCAGGGCTCGTGTGGGTCATAATCTGGTCTGGCGTCACCCTGGGCAGTCATCATACTATTCAGCTGTTGACGCAGAGCAAAGGAATTGTGTAAGGCAGTCTTGCCTAGACCGAGAACGTCTTGTCTCATAAAAACAATGTCGTGAGCCGCATCGGGGTGTAGCAACCCCTGGTTTACATTGTGCACAATGTTTGCACCAGCCGCCCGGATGGCAGTAGGGTCATCATCCAGGCCGAGGATTTCCAGACTGATTTTCTGAGTTGAGTTAAGCCCCGAAGTTGTGTGCGACGAAGGCGGTTTAAGGATAGAGTGAAGGAGCAGCGCTATGCAACCTGATCCCGAACACAGGTCTAGGATGCGCAGCTTCTTGGGCTTTTGTAGATCCGAGGCGGTTCCGTTGGAGCCAGTGCAGAAAATCGACTGCAGCAGTGTGGCCACCTTCTCTGTATACACTTCTGTCTCAGGTCTTGGAATTAGGACCTTCCGGCTGACTTTAATCTCCAAGTTTCCAAAGGGCTGGGTGCCAATGATATGTTGAAGAGGAACGCCTCGACTTCTCTGTGTCACATATCGGACAAGAGATGTTTTGAACTCTGGAATTTCGCCACTCCTATCGCCTTTTTTGGTCCGTTGTTTACCAATGGCCGTATCGACGTTGCGAAAGACGGGCTTCTTGCGCTCGGAGGGTTGGAGTTTGGGTGCGCTGAGACCTCCGGCTCGCGATTCGGACTCGGAAGATACGCGGATGTGGGGGGTATCAGGAGCACGGCTGTGGTGTCTCTTCGCGACAAAGGCGTCGCGGGCATGTTCTTGTAGCCATCGAAGCTCGTTTCGAGCCGAAGGAAGATCGCGGCACACGCGCAGGAGGAGAGCAAGATGGGGACTTTGAGACGCAGCCTGGCGGATCAAAGCTAGCGGGAGTCGCGGCATTGAAAAGAGAGACAAGAATACATGTTGGGGTCAGATCATTGCTGGCACTGCTGGCACTGCTAGTGACGGTCCAACCTGGGAGACGGAGGTGCGCGGTTGATCGGAGCATCTGGTGAAGGGGAAGAAACTCGAGTTGGAGAAGAATATTTGAGATAGGAAACTTCTCCGCAGTCTCTCCTGCTTACCTAGGAAGCCAACTACTCCCGAGTCAACTCCCATCTCCGTCTCTCCCCATGTCTCCCCCATCTTATCTCCCATATTAACGATGCATGGGATCCCTCTCGGTATCTCGAGAAACAGTTGCGAGAATTATTATCGAGGTAAGAAAGGCCGTTGTAGGATATTCAGCGACTTCTCCGACGCTCCTCCCTCCCTTCGTCAAACGGCTTCCTCTGTCTGCGTTGGCCTCGCTGCAATCCCCTTCATCTCTCCACCCTGAATAGGACGGTCATGGCCAAGAAGATCCTGGTTGGATACGGTGTCGATGTGGATGCCGTCAGCGGCTGGATCAATACACAAGGCGGGCACGCAGCAGACGTGACTAACATTTCCCGCGGTGTCTTCGGGGCCACAGTGGGCACGGACCGACTCCTTAAGCTATTTGACCAGTACAAGATAAAAGCAAGCTGGTTCGTGCCAGGCCATTCGATTGAGTCATTTCCCAAGCAGATGTCCAAGGTTCGAGACGCTGGACATGAAATGTGAGTGGGCGCCCGGTCGACCCCCGTCACCGCTTGTTTGATGCTGAAGATCCAGTGGTCTCCATGGGTATACGCACGAGTTTGTCTCCCAACTGTCGGCCCAACAGGAGCGGGATGTTCTTGAGAAGTCAATCGAGGTTATCTCTGCCTTTACCGGCACGAAACCCAAAGGATGGACGGCGCCTGCCTGGACTCCCAGTCCCCAGACCGTCTATCTGCTGGAGGAGCACGGTTTGGAATACGACCACTCCTTCATGCACCATGACTCCCAGATGTACTATCTTCCCTATCCCCCAGGCGCGTACAAGGAGACCGACTACAAGAATCTCTCGGCTGGCGACTGGATGTCTCCCATGTCCACCCTCCGGCCATCGTCGATTGTCGAAATACCGGCCAACTGGCACGTCGATGATTGGCCGGCTTTCCAGCCGCTACGCGGGCAGGGATCATCAGGATTTGTTGATCCCCACCAAATCGAACGGTTCTGGAAAGAACAATTCGAGTTTTGTTACCGCGAGTATGACCACTTTGTCTTCCCCATCAGCATCCATCCCCAGGTCAGTGGAAAGCCGCAGATTGTGCTGATGCACGAGCGACTGATTCAATGGATCAACCAACACGAGGGTGTGGAATGGTGCACCTTTGCCGACATGGCCCATAAATTCAAAACGGGGGAGATGCAGGGTGCGACGGTCGAGGGCGGTGTTGACATGTGAGCGAGCCCAACAAAAAAAAGGGCAGAGGGCGCGTGTTCCTTCCGGTAGCATGAGGGTTCTGGACAACGAAGAAGCATGAGATCTCCGACAGTCTGCGACGTTGTTGGCTCGCGTTGCTTCATTCTGCAGAAAGCTGGGGCCCCTCGCAGACGGCACTTTCCAGGAGGTCCATTTCACCAGAATACCTGTCGAGAAAACATAGTTTAGCACATGTGTAGTGTCCATCCTGATTCTAGCCTACTGCTTAGTCGTTGTCTCCGTGTTCTGGGAGCGGTTCTGGGTGCGGTTGTGGGTGCGCACTGGACGGCTGCGGTACCTGGCACCAGGCACCATTCTCCATTTCTTCATTCTTCCACCCTGGCCCCCTGTACCATTGTCTGTCTACTCCCTACCCGGGCTCCCGGCATCGACCATCCTGCGCACGCACCAGGATCAATGTGGCCAGGTGACTTGGAGGCATCCATTTCTTTGCACCCTTGCCGCCAGTACGCCAGTACGCCAGTACGCCAGTACGTGTGCACACCCACGCCGCCGTACCCTCACCTCGCTCCCTCTGTCGACGCTCTCTCCCTCGACCCCTCCACCGCCCCCTCCACCGCCGTTCTTCCTCGTCTCGCCGCCGCACTCAACGTAAGAGAAGGAAAGCCCGGGTAAGAGGAGGCCTAACGAGGGATGGGAGAGGCGCAAAATCTCCGAAGCGAGTCGGCCACCAATGTGCTCGAGGCAGCCCCCTAGGCTAGATGCAGGTCGCGCGTGGGAACAAGGAACTAGGGCGGCATCTGCAAGCTGGCGTCGCCCAGGCTGTCAGCCTCTTCACCGCAACTTTGGACGTTGGGACGGACGCACTGATTGCCTCCCTCCGCCTCAGCACACTCCACACTTCCGCTGGACACGAGAAGATCCCCGACCGTCTCGACGACGAAATATGCCGGATACACCGATGCCTGACGTCCCGGAAGCACGAGGCGCCTCTGCCGGCCACCAGGGACACCAAGGACACCAAAGACGCGGGTGTACCAAAGCTGCCAAAGCTGCCAGTGGCCGAGGGCGAGCACCGTCTGGCCCGTCTCCGCTGCTAGCCTCCCAACACCGAGTTTCTTGCTCGTCGAATGCCCGTCGAAGCCTTCCTTCTCCTGTGCGTGGCCCTGCCTTGCAGCCTGCATCGTCTCGCATTGAAGAGCACCCGAAACGACGCTGGCCTATGCCTCATGCGTGCTGGTTTTCGCGCTGGGCTCTGGCGGGCACACGTTATCCCAGGCGCCACAGTCACCGCATTTTTGACAGCTGCCACAGACGGAAGCCCAGATACTGATCCTCAGGAAAACATGCCCTTTGGGGTCAAAATTCATGTGAGAGGTCGACAGCCAGTCGGCCTGACTGGTCCCATGCAGTGGTGACCGTGCCCCTCCGCCTCACCAGCCTTCGTATACCAAACACCTACGATACGGCGTCACCGACGCCCGACCGCACTTGCATAAAAAGCTCTCCTCCCTTTGCCTTGACCTGCTTTCCCTCTTCATACTCGCCTCTTCTGTTTCCCATCTTCTCTACCACCGTTGTTCACGCCTTTTGGAAACGTTCCACCTTGAATCTCCGTCCCTGTTCACCCCAACCGTGTCCTCTTATTCAGCTCCTCTGTCAATGAACCCACGCAACATGGAGTCTCCAGTCGACATGGGACGAGGTCATTACGACGTCACTGGAATCCTGAAGCCCATTGGGCCTCAGCTTCCAACAACAAAATGAGCACAATCACACGACGGGAGTGAGGGAGTCATACCCCCGGTCATCTATCTCGCTGCCTTGCTCCCTCCGATCAGTCCCAGTCGACCACCTCCAACCCTCTCGCTCGCTATGTCAATGTCCAATCGAGTACCTCTCATCGAGCCAATACCATCAGCTTAGGCATCAGCCTAACCAGACCAAATTCTAGAGAAAACACGACTCGGCTCAGTGTGACCAAGGACTCGTCACACGTTTCGCAAATCCAACCCAGACAACTTCAGACAACCCAACGGACCCCTTCTTATCGAGGCGGTCAACCACCTGACCAAAGACCAACAAATTATAATGTCCAGATACACACTTTACGTCCCGATTTCACTTTTATTCCGATAAACCAAACAGACATTACTCTCCGGCCCCCGTCATCCATTGCCTCATCCCTCCTCCCTGGCCCCCAATTCCACACCTCCTGGTGCCACACAGCCCATACATAATATCACCCCTCGCCACCGGCCTCTAGCCTCTCGCCTCTCAGCTCCATTCTCAGCTCCATTCGGTCAAGCATGTCCGGCAACCAAGAAAACGACCATCACCGCCAGTTCGTCGCCTGCACGAACCGGGCGTGGGCAGCCATTCAGCGATGAAACGCCATGTCATGTGCAGGACGAATGCATGCAGTGAGACCAAGAAAACGCAACTGATGAGATGATTTGCATGACCTTTCTCCTTCTTGGGCCGACTAACCGACCGATCGGACCAACACCGACCATTAGCAAATCTCCTAATATAACAGGACCCGTACAGTGTCCTCTCTTCCCTTACCCCGTAACGAGTAACACGTCAAATGCAACACAGCGAAGGAGGGAGGGAAAAACACTTGGGCCTGGACGAATCAGGCGCCCAGATTGTCAGACCAAAGCCAAGGAGCTGAATCGAGTCTGGGACTCGAGCTGAAGCCCATGACACAATGTTGCATGTACGGAGGACATCTTGATGTATGTAATATCGATCTTTCCAATGGCACCCGGGCCCGAGAATGGCGTCATGGCGGACAGCCCGCTCAGCCTCATCTCGTCTTGCCTTGCAGATCCGGTCTTTGTCTACCGAGGTTGAAAATTGCAGTTGGGCTTCTTTTTTTCTCAGCGGGCGTATGGTTTGGTTGGGATTGGGGTTAGAAAATTGGACTAGCAATAGGATCAGGATCACATTTTACTTCGTTTCTATCTGTTCCTCCATACCTGCCTCGCTGCTGACGGGGCCGTGAGTGGACTCCCAGGCTAGAGGAGGAGATATCTCCTCCCCGCAAAATCACATCCGGCTCACCTCCAAGTCCCCATCTACATGAATCATTGTAGAATGACCCTACTCGGTATTAGTTTATCGGCAACATGGCCCCTCTCCTGGTGACATGACCTCATTAAAGTTCCTCGCAAACCACATCTCGCCAGTTGTAAGTACATTTATTGAAACGCCTCGAGTCGCGCACAGGGGTATCTCTCGATCTAAACCAACGGTATCAAACACCGGTATCCTGTCCCTAAGGTCGTATAACATGTCCAAGGGCGGGGGCAGGCAAAGACGAAGATAGCCGGTTAACGCCACGCTGATGAATTGCTCCTCCGTCGCCGACGAGCCACTCTTACCCGGACATGGACTCAACTCGTCTCCAGCTTTGTAATCTCACTTCTCAGCATAACCAGGACACTCTCGGTGGCGACCTCGATCTTGTTGCGTTCCAGGTGGGTCAACTGTCCCAGGACCCAGGCACTGACTTCGTCACGCTCCCTGGAGGCCGGGCGTCCGATGCCGATACCGATCTTGATGAACCTGTCGCCCATGGCGGGCAATAGGCCCCCCGACTTGAGCGACGTCTGGACCGACTTGACCCCATTGTGGCCCTTGGGGCTGGTCTCGCCGTGCCGGAGCTTGATGGTGCCGGACGACGATTCCAGCTCGTCGTGCAGGACCACCAGCGCCGTCACTACGTCCTGGCCCTTCTGCTGTGCATCGAACGTCTTCCACGCCTTCATCGTCCCCGCGCCCGACACGTTCATCAAGCTTGCGCTCTGCCAGAGCGTGTATTCGGGAGTGCCGACCTCGACCCCCGAGCTGACGCTGCCCGAGCCCAGTGCTTTGGATTTCGCAAGAGACGGCAGTCTCAGCTGCTGCGCCAGGCACTTTAGCAAGACGTGGCCCGCCGAGTGCCGCGTCGAGTGGTATGGTGCCGGGTTGCCCAGCGAGGCGATCAACAGCCGCACCGACCGCGCCGGAGGCATCTTCGCAGGAAAGACCTTGGGCTTGCGGATCCGTAGGGGAGATGGAATGGTTGGCGAGAGGAGAGAGTCCTTACTGGGGTTGGTCGGTGAAGGGGCGGAGAGGATTATCGGGGGGACCGGCCGGCGTTTGGTGACTGCGGCATGTTTTCGTCGAGGCTGAGCGTCTAGGGATTGGGATTGGGACTGGGACTGGGATTGGGATTGAGACGGAGACTGAGGCTGAAGGGGGAGGCCGGACGAGGTCGGTTCGACGGGCTCAGCCCAGAAGATTCCCTGGTCGTCGTCGTGGTATTGGTTGTAGGCCTGGAGAGGCTGGTCGTGCGACAGTGATCGCCTGCGCTGGTGCTGGTGTATGTGCTGAGCTGCGCCTCGGTTAGCCATCGCTCTCGTTCTTGTGTTCCAGCTGGATTTGGGCGCAATGAGAAAACGAGTCAAGAACGGTCGTACCTTTTCAAAAGAGTGTGACGGGGGGGCTGCCTTTTGATGACTGTCCTTTGTTTGGTGAGTTGGAAGTCTAACCAAGCGCAAAGTGACAAAGCCAGAGAGTCTGTCCGCAGCCATCGAAGATTCCACTCTGGAAGAAATAATTATTATTGTCTCACTGCGTCATTTCGAGTCATTCTGAACTGCCAAGAGACGCTTGTCTCATTTAGGTCAATTCCGGCAGAAGGCCACACTGGCAACGTCATGCCGCCCTACCCCTACTACTATGCCCGTTGCTCTCACTCTGCCAAAGTGACTGGTCCTCTAAGCTACGAAGTGCGCTCGCCGGCGTATCTCCAGACGTAAACTCACATTTTTCAGGCAGCATTCAGAGCCACTAGCTGAAATGCTTTTCGGAAACAGCGAGGCCGCCGTCGACTTCAACCTCCCCGAGTTAAGGTAGAAGTGGAGGCTGAACCTCAGCCACGGCGTGCTTTCTTACCGTTGCTATCCTCCAGACCTCGAGCTGACCCTGTCGCGGTTGGCTTTGATGGACATGGTGCGGGGCAAGGCGGTGGACTTCGAGATCGAGGTCATAGATAGGTTGTTGGCGCTGACTCGGGTCCAACATGGCTCAATTCGAGACCCGAGCCAATCGTAGGTGGGTGCGCTTGAAAGAGACAGGACATGGAGAGATCTCAGACTATACAATTGATATGTAGATTGTTCTGTAGATAGAACGTGTTTCGGCCACATCCATCCACTACATCTATGTCTACTGTTGAAATGACGGATCAACACGCTGGGTATAAAGGTTCATCCAGGGCTTCGAGGGGACAAGACACCGCCGCTACCACGTGTCCAACGGGGTAACACCGAGAAGGTCAGCGGGAAGAAGTCAAGCTTCTATCCCTGTGTTCATGTGAACAGAAGAACCCAGGTCGAGAATCCTGTCAGGGGATCAGGATCTTTCCGGCAGCCCCATTTAGTCTCCTTCAGCCACCTGCTGCTGCCCGGACTTTCACCATGGATCAATTGCCGTTCGACTTCGGCACCTGTGTAGATGAGGATCGGCCACAAGCAATGATTCCGATGCAAGAATCGCATCCCGGAATCTTAGATTCACCGTTTGCATGATCGGTCAGATGACTCGATATTTGAGAGTTGTCACTACCCTCATCGTTGCGCATTTGCTGGGCGTCCGCAGCGGTAGCTAGCACTGAGCGCAGTATCATCGGGATACTCAGCCTCTTGTAGTCAAGCCGCCTGTCATGACTAGAGGAAGACCGACCGAGGGATCAGTACTGAATGCTCATCGACGTCGAATGGTCTTTCGGGGATGGGGATGTTGAGGACCGGATTTGGGACGTGGCAGCCTTGTTGGCTTGGAGGAGTGTGACACAATGGGGGGGCCATAGCTCGATAAGTAGTAATTTAGTGACTGGTGACTGGTGACTGTAGAAGTAGGCCAATTGTCTGGTGACGTGACGCCACATCTTGGACAGGGACGTAGTCCGTACATTAGGGAAGGGGTGCGGCGATGACTTTAGGATCTTAGGTCACACCAGTCCACCGGGCCCAAAGCGGTAAGGGGGGGAATTATCACCATTGAGTCGGTCTCGGCTCAATGAGGACAGGGAGACTATCCTTGCTCAGCTAGTCGACACAGCTGCTTGGAGCTGATAAGAGGACCCATGGTCAGCTCACGTCGTTATCGGGAATCGCTGATAGTGGCGAGTGGCAATCAGAAATTGCTTTTTCGGCTTTCCGTTTGCCAGGTAGGGGGGGGGAGAGAGAGTGATACTTGACGCTTGGTCCTTATCACCTCATGCCGAGTTCTTCATCGTCCAAGGGGTACAGTCGATCCAACGTCCAATCCGTGTCTGTCCCCGGCTGCGGGGACTTCCGAACCGAGCCAGCAGCGCTACTGCTGTTACTCACGGCTGGCAATACGTGCATGCTCATTTCCTTGTCTTCGCCTGTATCCCCACTTCTCCATGAGGCCTTGCGAGGCTGGCTGACCTGATGATTGGTGGTCTCGTGCTTCATGTGACCCTTGAGTGGGTTCCAGGAAAAGCCGGGGCCGTCAGGGGTCGCGTCGGCGTTACTCGCCAGTCGAGACCGTGGCTGACTCTGTGAGGCCATGGCCCCGGCGCTACGGCCCGTCAGCTCTCTCAGTTGGCCGCCCTGCATTCGATCCACCGTCGAGTCGCCGAGGAAGGAACGAAGGTTGAACACTCTCCGGACCAAGCCCCAGGTGTACGGCATGTTGGCGACGATCATGGCCGTGCTCGCTTCTCGACAGTACCAGTAAACCCATTCAGCACTGTACGGGTGGGTGAAACTGAGGTGCTTGCTCAAGATTGCACAGAGAATGGTGAACAGGCCCAGACTGAATGGGAGGATCAAAAGAATCTTTCGTTTGAGTTCGAGATGCGCCTTGAGGAAGAGCGGGAGGGGAATCGACATGATCAGAATGTCGCTCGTCAGGTTGAAGATCAGGTTGGTGATCAGATGGTGCAAGGCCGTGGTGCATTGCACTTTGTCCGTCGGTGTCTGCCAATAGTCATAGAAGGGCCGACACCAAACCCCAAAGTAGAGGATTTCCATGATGACATAGGTCGCTCCGACATATATGGCGGCGAATTTGACCGCCAGGTGCTGTTCCAGGTTCTGGGTGAGGCGCCAGTAGAGGAGAAGGAGACAGCACTTGGTCCCCCATTGCACGGCGCACATGCATTGCTCAACGAGGAGAACGGTTTTTGAGCCCCAGGTGCGCTTCTCGATCTCATGGGGTGTCAGGTCGACAGGATGGGCGGGGTCGATCAGGTTCGTCGATACGTTGAGGTCGATGTTGAGGAAGACGATAAGAATGGTATACAGGCACTGCAGACGGGTCAGCCGATTCCCAGTGCCAGGTTATACACGCCGGTGGAGGGGACTTGCAGTGAGGAATATCATCAAAAAATCCTCAACTTGCAGTCGCAGCACGGATTTGAGGAGCAAGAGCCTTGCAAGCCTGTGACGGATTTTTAGCCAGATACTCGATACTTTCGAGCCAGACGGCGCGACAGAGATCGTACATTCGTGAAGCGACCATGAGAATGACCACGGCATACCAAATCCATGATTCGACGTTGAAGGCGGTCATGGTGTCGGCTGCAGTCGGCCGCGGGACGGAGGGCTGTGATGACGACAGCCGTCCCGTCGCAAGGCAGGACTCGATTTACTGAGAGAGAAATTTGGCAGTGGTTGGAGGAGGTGGATCGCTCGAGTTGGCATGGTTGGAAGAGGTCAGTCCGGTTGGTTTTATGGCGAGGACGAGAAGATAGGAGCAATCGGCCGCTGGGTGAGAAGTCGAAGTAGCGCTCTTAACCTTCCCTGATTGCAAAGGGTGAGAGAAGAGTGAGGAACTGCACGGGAAGGGTGGTTATCAGGCGCCACCAAGCCCTGCAGGGTGGAGGACCAACGCGGCCAGCGCGGGATGTGATAACCGTAGGCAAACTCAGGTCTAGCTGAGGAGATAGCCCACGATAACTGTTTGCCAGCCACCAACCTTTCCCATTCGTACTTACTGATGGTGTGAGACGGCTGAAAAAGCCAGTGACGCCGTCGAGCCAGGCAGGCCCCTCGTGGAAGTCGAGTGGGGATTAAGCCTGTCGAAGAGAAGAAGATCTGCAAGACAAACCCCCCCCAATCGGCCTCCAAGCCAGTGCAGGCCTCAAGGTTTGACCTGGGCCTTTAGGCCCCTTCTGGGCAAAGGAAAAACCATCTGGTGGCCGGGAGAAGCCTACATACAGAAGTAGAGCCATCCTTGACCCCGTAATTCGTCGATAAGCACAGCTGGAGGCTTCAAGGGCCTGCCGGGCGCAACATGAGCGGCCCCTCGCGCCCCCCTTGGGCCCTGGCTCGCTCATCATCGCGGGGACCCCAGGGGTTTTTGGACGGAAAAGGTACGGGCCTCGGGCCAGCCTCTGCACCCATCTGGCACGTGGAGCCCAAACCTCGATCGATCGTTGAAAGATTGGCAAAAAAAGTTGGTGGGGAGGTTTGGGACTGATATGAGTTAGAATTGAACATGAGTTTCTTTGTTGACCGGAGGCTACCGCCGAAAGTTTGCGCCCCAAAAAGGGAGCGAGCTGTTCCAGGCGTCACCACCTGGCCGCACGCCGCCCCAGCCTCGCCGCCCTGTCAAACCGCCGTAGGCGAGTCCAGAGGTTGGTGGTCTGTTGAATCAACCAATAAACAGAATACAGACAGGGCTACGATGCCCTCTTTGCATGAAATCGGCCGATGGGGTTGAGCGCACGCCCTATTGCTGAGCCAATTTCCACGTCACAAGGAATTTTTACAGAAAAAGAAAGCTGGAGCCTTTCAGAACAGAGAAAAGCTCTCAGGAGCAAGATTTTAATTGCTGTAATTTAGTTATACAGGATTAGTTGTATTCGTCCTTCTCCAGTCGGGGTATCATGTTCTGTGTTCTCGTCATCCTAGCTCTGTGGCCGTGTAGCCCTGCTCTTCTAGGGATGTCCCATGTGTCCTTCACAAGTCTCTAGTAGTTCGTCCTTATCCACAAACCATGTTTTAATCCTTCATTTTGGGCCGTATTAATTTTCCATACCGAAATCGTTCAAAGAAATAACGAAATGGGTGGCTTGCGCTCAGCCAGTCGAAGTTCGGAGCTTCTTGTTGGCATTCGCTTGCATTTTCCGCATTGCGTCCCGATGCAGTTCCTGCATATCAGGTCGTCGCATGAGCTGGTCTATTGCCTGCTGTTTCCGTTGCTGTGCGTTTCGCTGATATTCCTCGGCCAGCTTTTGGTTGTCCATTTCTGCCTTCATCTGGTTCATTCCCGTCTCGACAGATGCGCCATTAGCGCCGGTGCTGGAGGTGCGGTGCTGCTGCGAGAGCCTCCACTCGGCAAGAAGGGACTGTCGCCGTTCTGCGTCGCTTTGGCTACTATTGTTTCGTCGAACCGGCTGCCGAGAATCGTAGGTTCCAAGCCTAGTCTGGCTTACGAGGCCAGACGCATAGGCTTGCTGGCTGACCGGCCTGGGTATCTGAGGTAGATTCTGGGAGCTCTGTGTATATGGATTGGCACTGCCATGTGAGGTGGAGGGCCGCACTATGCTGGAGCCCAGTAAGGGAGTCGACGAGGTCCGCTGGGGCATCATGTATGGCGATCCCCCTGATGCCCGGCGATTTGCCCCCTTCGGAGCCGTAAATTCCGTGGGGACATTCTCATCGATCGGTGTGGTCACCAGGGATGTTGTAGAACCGGGAATAAAACCGTTCCGGCTTGCTCGATTGCCAGCCGCTTTCAAGGATTGCGTGGATGCAGACCTCGATGGGGGTTTCGCCGTGCTTTTGCGCCGTTCCTGATCAGAGAAAGACCGTTGATTAGCAGCAGGATTGGCTGCAATCCCAACTCCTGTGCCCCCGGCTCTGACGGATGGAGAAAGCGCCACCGCCGGAGGAACTTCAATTGCAGACTCCCGAGCTAAAGGTGCCGGATCGCCCTCTGGTGTTGGCGGAACTAAATGGGTGGGCAACTCGTCGTCAGCGCCATCCATAGCCTCAGGCTCGTCGTATATCGGTGTCTCAGCCGTAGTAATATGCTTCGCCCACTCGTTCGTCCGGTATGACAGAACGACATTCGACAGCTGGCTCGGAATATGGGCAAGGGCGATCTGGGTCAGGGTATCGGCGCTTGAGGTCGTGGTCTCGGACGCTTGGGAGCGAGATTTGCCCTTTTGGCTCTGTCCCGTCTCATCCTTGGCCTGGCTTTCATCAGGTCTTTTTGATTGATTGTTAGCAGCCGATTTCTCGTCTGCTTCCTTGCCGCATGTGTCTGAAGATGGCAAACTTCCCGAGTTTGGAGTCTGATTTTCTTGATTGAACGACATATCCAGTGGTCCGTCTTCGTTAGGCGCAGCTGGAGAGATGACGATCTCTGGTGGTGGAAGTGCTTGTGCTTCAGCCTCGGCGTCGGGCGTCTCCATATCCAATTCTTCATTCTCGTCGTCCACGGTCGCAGCTGCTGAGGATGCCCTGCTGTACGGCCTTTCAGTGTCAATGAGATGCTCTTGAGACTCTGAGGCTGCTCCATAAGACGGGCTAAGCCGTTTCGCAAGGCCTGAGATCGAGTGCCGAGAGAGCCGTTGGGACGGCTTCGGGGGCTCGGTGGCCTGTGAGTTTGCCACTGGTTCGCCCTGGCCTGACGAAGCGCCGCTTTCGGTACTTGGCTTCCGTTCACCTGAGTATTGGCCCTTTTCCAGCGCTTCAAGGGCCTTTTGTCGTTCGGTGGTAGCTACTACCTCCGAGTCTTCTTCGACTTCTTCGATAACATCCACTGTCACCGAGCTTTGTCGCACCAGATTGTTCTTTGACGAATACGCCGATAGAGCTCGTTTCGGGCCGAAAGCATTCATTTCCAAGCTCTCGGCAGTCGGTCCAGGTCGAAGGGCAACTACCGACACACTTGAATATCGCTTCTCGGGGTGTGCATCCTGCCACATGATTGTGTTCCGTTTACTTTGGAGGCGGTCGCCGTATTGCGTCTCCCATTGTGACTTCTCACGTTCATTCTGGCGCTGGAGGTGACGCCCCAACGCAGCCTCGACAGCCTCATTCTGGCGGTCTTCTTCTGCCTTGTCGGCGACTTTCACGCGTTCCTTGGACCTAACCACTTTCCACAGTTTGATCTGGGAGAGGACCCCGATGATGGTACCAATAACAATAACGGCAATCTCGACACGGATTCCCCTGGTCATCGGATACGTGTTGGTGTTCAGGGGAAATAGGTTGTCGTTCAGGTTCCAGATGTAGAACCAAAATTCCTTCATTCCAGCCCTGGTGAAGCAGTCAACCCCGAGAGCAAAAGAGGTTGCTCCACTGAAAGACGTTGACCCGATCAGGGCGTACGGCCGGGTGAAGTGGCTCCAGGAGAACGCCCAGGCTAACAGGCAGAAGATCCCAATAAAGGCGCCTTTCCCTGCACCGCTGGTGATGAGGCCGCCAGCCTTCAGAGTCAACAACCACATACTGAAACAAAACCCTCCGAGGAGACATCCAAACCCTTCGGTGAATTCTTTGAAAATCAGAGCTCCACCTCCGAAAACGGCTCCCGTCATGAAGATCGCAACAAAGAAACCTCCTTGCATGGCATCTGTGAGTGGAGGGCTCATTACATAGTCAACCAGTACTGTCGTTGCGATGCTGGCCAAGAAACCTGTCGACAGAAAAATCTGAACCCATCTGCTCTTGACGCCAATCAATGCAAAGGTGGCTCCTAAAACGATGAGGATAGCTCCTGCAATCCCGAGAGCCGGGGTGATTGTCGGTTGGAGAGGCAGCTCATCCTCAGCCTTGCTGGCCGTAGGCGCGGTCGAGTTGGTAGTAGTCGTATTCGATGCGGTTGGGCTGGCTGATCCGACGGTGATTGAAGAAAGTGTCGTTGTCGCTTTGTGAGTAGAGGTAGACGTAGTAGCGGATGACGACCGGGTTGATGACTGGGGATTCTGCGTCGATTTGGTGGTAGTAGACGTCAGCGTGGCGCTCTCTGAGGACGGTGACCCTGTTGATCCATTGGGGTCGGCGGTGGTGAGGCTGGGAAGGGTTGTGTCGGTCGTGTCCTGTCTTTTCTGTATGTCTGATCCATCTTGCCCATAACACCCCAAGGGGAATATGCCTCCCAACAGCGTCAAGGCGAGGATGAAGGATTGACGCATGTTCGGGTCGTTGCGAGGATCGAGCAGAGGTTCAGGTCGCTTTCACAAGGCGCTATGCGCGCGGGAGGAATGCTTTCAGCGCATCAACAGGTGCAGCGACGGTTACACACCCACGTCAGAAGGCGCCGTCTTCCGAGAACTGACAAACCCCCATCAACGATGTTCCGAGTCAATGTTTGATGCAGGAAATGGGTCGACAGCAACAGGTACAGCAGCGACGACAGTGCAGGAGCGTGATAGTCGCAAAATCCTCACCTTCAAACACCCAGCAAAGGCGAATGCCATACTTTTGAGCCAGGGAAACCGCCTGGGTTTAAAATGGGACATACGCCTCAAAACTGGGGACCATGCAGGCGAGTGGCAAGATTGACGGTGAAGAAGCAAGCCACCAGCGCCCGCCATGCCACCATTGAGGCATGATGACCTCCGAAATGGCAAAACCGCAGGCGAGAACAAGCGGAAGGGAAACGTGCAAGCTAGTGTCCGTGGAGGAGGGCCGCTAAGGAGGAGAGAGTGGCAAGGATCTTGAGGAGCGGCAGTAGGGATTTGAGGCGGGAAATTTGTTAGAATATCGACTAGGACTTCTCGGAAGAGGTGTTTGATTGTCCGAACACCGGACATGCCCATTACGTGGTCGACAGTGATTTGATTCTTGCTCGAGCAAGCGGTAGCCCGCTCGCCTGTCGTCGCTATTTTCGTCCAGCATGCTGAGCCTGGCCTGCATGGCCTCTGCCTGAGAACGCACTGGCTTTCTAGGCAACGAGTGGACGAGAGCGAACGAGTTTCAAGGCCTCATCAAGGCCCTCGCATGGCCCTTGGGCCAGCCATCGTGCTGGGTCGAGAACCAGGCGCAAGAGCCGAGGGCCAAGTTAGAGACTGAGTGATTGTAGATTGGACGGCTAAGGGAGTACCTAGACTCGTGGGGCCATCACTGGTAGGTATCCGTACAGTAAATTAGATGTGATGCAATCAATACCACAGGGGATGAGGCGCAAATCACCAGCCGGAAGAGCAGGAAAACTCAGACTGGACAGGCACGGTCAGGCTGCCAGCCCCGGCGGAGTCTAAGGCTTTCGTAAAACTGGTTCCAGCCTAGGCACAGCCAGCCTGATTGGAAGCATTCGCAGGGTGATTTTCCGGGGATCGTCCAGTGACCGAAGACCCTGCGTCGCCCCTCAAAGCCTTTTAGTCGATGTGGAAGCAAGCATGGAGACGCTCCGGTGCTCACTTGATCTAATTTGGTATCCGGCTTTGGGCCACGACGGACTATTTCTCCACCAGACCAGGGGGGCTTGGTCTCGTTCAGGGGCCAGTCGACGCCTGCTGGGCTAAAACTCCCGCACACTTGTCAAAGTCGTATCCGTTGGTCAGTCTCAGGCACTCAGGTCCTCACTACCTCAACTTCCTCCGTCGCACGGACTCAACCCTCACGCTGGAATCCTGCGAGGACTTCTGGAATGTCAAACTCGAGAATCCGCCAACTCGCTTCGTCCACGGCATTATCAGTCTGGGTCTTATCCCGCTATCGATAGGTCATCAGATGACGTGCTGGAGACACAGTGGGCTGACTCAATCGCGGGCAATCCGAAGGCTATCCGAGGATGCAAACGAGGATGGATGGAGGCTTGGGACAGCTCCCCTGGCCCTGGCCGTTTCTTTCGTTATTTTCCGACTTGGCCAGAGATGTTGGACGTGCTCAGAATGGTTGCAGAGGAAACAAGGCCGGGTTTCCTCAACAGCTGCGTCTTCACAGCTTGAATTGGAGGATGGAGATGCCGCTGCAAGCGAAATGGACGCGTTTGAGGCAAGAACACGGAGCGTTCTCGGCAGACGCTGAGCGAATCTACTAAGTACTCGTTTCGTCGACCTGTGAACTGACTTGTGTGCCCCGTGCATAAATTGATATTTTGTTAAGCCTTCTCCGGGTCTCGCCGCGACCACCGAGGCGACCAACTGTGTCAAAACTGTGAACTCTCCGACGTCGACAATCAGCTAAGAAATATGAATAAATTGTGAAAAACTCTTATAATACCGCCAATTTATTTTTCCCCAGTTTGAATAGCATCCAAGCCATCGGCCTCCATCACCGGCCCATTGTAGACCTTCTTGCCTCGTACAAAGTAATAGATCGCACCACCGCCAACCCACCCCGCAAGCACAACCGTAGAGTAGTTCATATTCTGTGGTGTGACAGGCTCGAAATTCGGAAATGTACTGAACACCATGGCGATAATCAGCCATAGAATCGCAATCGTGTTGATCACCATGCCCCCGACCCTTCCCAGCTTAAACGGACCGTAGTCGCTGACGATAAGTCTCGAGCGACCGCCTAACAACATGTATACAATAGGTAGGATATAGGAGAGATACATGCCAATTACCGCCATGGAGAGGATCGCGTTGAAGGCCGTCGTATTGCCAAGGTAGATGAAGCCGAGAAGGGCTTGCAGCACGAATACCAGCACGACCATGCGAACAGGTACTTTGAGGCTCGAATGCACATGTGCGAAGTAGCTCGAGAATGGGGCTGCATCGTCACGGGCGAACGCCCAGAAAGTGCGGCTTGTCGAGGTCAGCCCTGCAGCGTTGGCAGCTACGGCGATTAGGCAGATTATCAGTGATAGAACAGTGGCGCCGGCAGGGGAATTGGTGACGTTGAGGTACAGTTGCATGAAGGGGAACCCCGTGGGAGACTCCAGAAGGCTGGTCAGATCGCCGAGGGAGAAGAGAAGAACTAGGCAGTAGACGAAGCCGATGATACCATTGGCCACCACGGAGCCTACCATCGCGAGTGGAACGTTGCGTGCCGGGTTCGCCATTTCCTCGGAGAGATGGGCCGCAGCGTCGTACCTGTGAAGCTTCCCATTAGAACTGTTGGGCGGAACGGAGGTGCGGGAGGATAAACACAGACTTACCCGAGGAAGGGATAGACAGAGCTGAGGAGACCGACGAGCCATGCAACACCATCACTGCTCCAGCCACTGGAATTGGAGACCTCGACAAAAACATAATCGGCAGAGTGCTTAGGCGCCATGACACCAAGGACAATCACGACGACTAGGAAGCCGACAATATGCAGGACTCCTAGAAGAAGTTAGCAAGGCCATGCTGGGGTACCAATCAAAAGAAGAGGCTATTCCTACCAGAAGCAAGATTGGTGTGGGGCAATATCTTTGATCCCCAAATATTGACGGCCAACGAATAGAGGAGAACAAGCCAGTAGAATAGCATCCCATGCCATCTCTGAGGGACGTATGTGTCGGGGTTATTCAGAGTGATGAGCGCTTGCAACTGGAGACCAGCAGCGAATGCGGCGGACGCTGTGAGGACAATCTGGCCTCCAACAGAAATCCATCCTGTGAACCAAGATGCAACCACTCTTGTGCTTGTAGGGGCCAGAACAGCGACCCAATGATATTGACCTAAGAGACTGTCAAAAAGAGACCTGGCGTCTGATAGAGTCGCGAGTCTTACCGCCAGCCGTTGGCCATATGCTCGCGATTTCAGCGAGGGATAGGGCGATGGCGAGTGTCCCGAGGAAGGAGATGATGCTAGGTCAATGGTCAGTTCAGAACGAGAGACAAAAGAGGAATGGTGCCATGTGTACTAGTTGTAGAAGAGACACGGTGCTCCTCCACTGACCAACGCAGTCGCAACAACCGAGGAGAGTGCCTCCCATGTTGCCATCAGGCAAAGGCAGAGACAACCCAGCGACCATATTGAAAACTCTCGCCGCAATTCCTGCTTGTGGCCGAGAGTTGCGAGGAGCTGCTCATCATTGAGCGCTTGTCTGTTGGCTGGAAGACCTGCTTCGTCTATGTAGCGCGCCGCCTGAGCCTGCTTTTCAGAGTCCATTTCAAAGCGTGGTCAATGATATGACGAACATCAAGCACGGACGGGGTGAAGGGAATAAATATATTAATCTTCCAGAGACCTACCGTGGCCAGCCATCGTCAACAGCACCTCCCGAGACGTCCGAGTCGGGTTGGTTCAAATTAAGTTGATCATGGTCATCTCCACGTTTCGAAGCGGGCTCAGTGGTCGACACGAGTTCCCCGGACAATCTTCCACCGCCAATTGGTCGAGATGGAAGGCTCCCGATCAAGGGACCGATGGAATATGGCCGTTGTAGGATCCAAAGCGGGCATAATTCCACAACACAAAGACACGGGCCACCATGGTCTTGGTAAAAGGCTGCCTGTTGGAGCCCAGAGCAACGGGGAGGTGCTGGAAGGAGAAAGATCCTCTCAGGGGCTGAGGAGGGGGGCTTTGGGGGGGGATGGACGAGGTGTCACGGGGCGGGGGGGTTCCGCTGGCGGGCCAGATCCGACCAATCACAGATACTTGCGCGGCCAGATTAAACCTCGACACTTGTGATTCGAGGAACAGTTCCTCTCTCCTTGTCCTTGTCTTCTGCTTCGACGGAACACGGTCGCGCAATGGCAAAAAAGGAAACATTTAGCAGAAGCGGAACCAAAGGAAGACTTGAAGACGTTTAATATGGCATTATCACTGTTTCAGCAAAGACCCTGAGTCTTGGTCAGCTCCTCGTCGGGCCGGAAATCGCCAGTGGGCTTGTCCTCAATCATGTCGAGAGTGAAAGGATACCGCCCAATCCGGAAGCCGGAGCCGAACCCCCTCGCTGTCAGTAACCTCCTGGACTAGAATCATGGCCACGCCCGGCTTCGCAAACCCTCATGACGCATATCAGTGCGTTAAGCCCTTTCAATTGGATCTGCTCGCCTTTCTTAAACCAGGAATCCTGCACGACCATGCGCGGGAGGACTTCGGCTCCAGCCAGGTCAGATTTCCGGTCAGATTGTCTTCTCACTTAGGTAAGAGAGGTTGGTTCAAGAGTAAGAGTATAAAGCCACATGGTGGTCCGGGTTCGTCATTTCCAAATCAAATTCTCTCTCTCTCCGCTACCACCATCGATTGTCTCCTTCCTCGAACCACCCCTTCAGAATGGCACTTCATCCTTTGGATAACCTCTCTGCCCAAGAGACAAACCGTGCTCGCGACCTTGTCCTTGCCCTTCACCCTGATGCTGTCATCAGCTTTCGGGAAATATACCTGTCAGAGCCTCCCAAGGAGCAACTCGTCCAGTTTCTGATAGCCGAACATGCTGGCAAGGAGGCTGCCCGGCCACCTCGGACTGCCCTTGTACAATACGACGTCATTGGGTCCGATCGAGTGCCTCAATCCCATGAATCGGTCGTTGATCTGGATGAGAGTAAACGGATTTCACATGTTGTTGTGGACAAGTCCCAACATGCGGGTTTGACGCTGTGAGTGGGCAGCCTGGCTGGCCTCTGAACTGAACTGATCAAACGACTCTAGATCTGAATTCGACACCCTCGTCCAGGTGTGCACAGCCTCACAGATGTTCAAAGACGTTTGTGCCGAGTTCGAGCTTCCAGAGGGTTTTGAAGTCATTGTCGAACCCTGGCCGTATGGCGGGCTCTCCCCCGAAGAGGAGAACAGACGCTACTTCCAAGGTCTCTGCTTTGCTCGAGATACGCGATCTGGGAACCCAGATTCCAACTTCTACGCTTATCCATTGCCATTTATTCCAGTGATGGATGCACATAAGCAAGAGATCATCAGGATCGACCGGCTCGCTACCGGCGGCAAACAGGACGGTCTTGACGCAAGGACCCATTCGAAGAAGATCCTCGACCACTGCAAAACGTCAGAATACGTGCCGGAACTTCTCGAGAATGGGACGAGGAAGAATCTCAAACCCTTGAATGTGCTTCAGCCCGAGGGCCCGTCATTCTCGGTGGACGGGGGATTGATCGAGTGGCAAAACTGGAGGTTCAGAGTCAGCTTCAACCCGAGAGAAGGCGCTGTGATCCACGACGTTCACTTCGCCGGCCGAAGCGTCATGTATAGACTCAGCATGAGCGAGATGACGGTTCCCTACGCCGACCCTCGAGGGCCGTTTCCACGGAAGCAAGCCTTCGACTTCGGCGACGGTGGGGCAGGCAACTGCGCCAACAACCTCTCCCTAGGCTGCGACTGCCTCGGTGTGATCAAATACTTTGATGCTATCACCACTGGTCCTGATGGGACAGCCAAGCCCGCACCGAACGTGGTCTGTCTTCACGAACAGGACAACGGCATTGGTTGGAAGCACACGAATTGGCGGACCGGGCGTGCTGTGGTAACACGCTCGCGCGAACTCGTTGTCCAGTTCATCATCACACTCGCCAACTATGAGTACATTTTCGCCTATAAATTTGACCAGGCAGGCGGCATCACAGTGGAAACCCGAGCCACGGGTATCGTATCGGTCGTCAACATCGACCCGGGCAAGAACAGTGCGTACGGCAACGTCGTCTCGCCTGGCGCATTGGCGCAGAACCACCAACACATCTTCTGTGTGCGGATCGACCCGGCAGTCGACGGGTACAAGAACACGGTCCTCGCCGAAGAGTCACACCGCGTGCCGATGAATAAGGCGACGAATCCGGGGGGCAACTTCTACGAGGTTCGCCAGACGGTTCTGGACAAGAGTCAGTTCCTCGACGCGGCCCCGCAGCACAACCGCACCATCAAGATGGTGAACAAGAGCAAGACGAACCCTATCAGCGGGAAGCCCGTCGGATACAAATTCACTCCGGCAGCGACGCAACTGCTCCTTGCGGATCCCGACTCGGTGCAGTCGAAGCGCGCTCTCTTCGCGCATCACCATATCTGGGTGACAAAATACCTAGACGGCGAGTACTATGCGGCGGGCAGATACACAATGCAAAGTCAGAATGAGATTGGTGGCGTAGCTGATGCCATTAAACGAAACGAGCAGCTGGACGATGAAGACGTCGTTGTGTGGAATGTCTTTGGGCTGACGCATAACCCGAGAGTCGAGGATTGGCCGGTCATGTATGCAACTCCCCTTCTCCTTGCTGAAACACCAGCTTCCCAGTGCGGTTGAATTTGACTGACAGAATCCAACAGGCCCGTCGAGATATTTCAACTAAATATCAAGCCGGCTGACTTCTTCTCGGAGAACCCGGCCATTGACGTGCCGTCATCAAAAAATGAGTCGTCGGTGCTCACAGAAGGAACTTCTCGCGCCAACGGCACCAGTTGCTGCAATTAGCAACCGCGACTTGCCACGTCAGATTCATTGAAAAGTTGTTTGTTTCCGAAGCTAGCTGGGCATGACGCCTTCATGACGAATTAAGTAGATGTATGATGCTGGTCAGCACTTTGTCGGCCACCAGCCGTCCACCGGGCCAGATGATCAGGGATTATCTGGAATAGAATGACTCTTGAGTCCTCAGCGACCGTGTGTGGCATCAAATATGTTTTATATCCCAAAGGAGAAAATCCTTGCCAGTTTAAAAATTATCCCGGAACAATGCTATGCCGACACCACAACGGGAATAGACCGCATTGCCGCCCTAATCAGAGCACGTGCCAAAGATAGAAACACCACGAACCACCCAACCACCCAACCACCCCACTCCCTCAGTTCTCTCTCCTCCACCAACCATCAACCTCACTTCTCCCGAGCCGCACCTCCTCGCTTGTGCGGCCTGGAACCTGCGTCGCCACGACTAATACGGATCTAGCATTCATCCACCCAACCTGCCAACACTATCGCAAAAGTCTCATGGATCCATTGTCCATTGGCCAGTGCGTCTCTCCCATGCGACGGCAACGCCAATTCAGTTCTCGCCTCGCCCATGGCAGCCGCTCGAGACACCCTCCTCAACCAACGCTTTGGCCACCAAGCCCAGGCGGCTGAAAGCGCCACAACGACACTTCTTCCTCGAGTGTTCTTCGTCAGCTATGTTCAAAGCATTATCCGTACTCCTTCAACTATCCCACTGTGCCGTGACCAGGCCATGCCTCAAGTGACTCCTCGATGGAGAAATCCGGTCTCTCGCCTATATCTGGATCTTACCCGGCACCCTTGATATTTAGCGACACCATTTCGCCGCCGGAGACTCCACGAAGCCCGACAAAGTTCGTTCCTCTGAGCTTACGAGAACCCTGGCGACATTCAGTCGCGTTCGATGACCCTTCACTGACCTCGCGGACCGTCCGAGAATTCAAGCCTCCCAGCCAGCGATGGAGACTCTTTTTCCAGGGCGTCTTCCAGTTATTCATCACAATAGCCCTCTGTGGCCTATTGGCAGCATGTCTCGGGGCCTTCGGAAACATGCTGCGGATGACGGTGCCGCAGATCAAAGCCTTCAACGCCCTCATTGTGTTGCTCTCGGTCTTCCTCGGCAACAACCTGACGAGTTCGCTGAGAGAATATGCAATGATGATGAGATGGAGGATACTGGCGGGCAAATATCGCTCGCTTGACGAGTTCGATCTCATCATGCACTGCGAGAGCATGCGTAAAGTTATGAGGCTGTTTTGGGTCGCGAGGACGCCCGGCAACATGTGGTGTTGGCTCAACCGGACGCAGTGGCTCTGCGCGCTGTGGATTGGTGCCAATGTCATCATTCAGGTTCTCGTCGCCCTGCTTGGCTTGACCTACAACCTGGACACGTCGAAAGTCCCCGCTGAGAAATTCGGCACCATCAGCATTGCCAACCTGACGCACATTCGAGATGTGTGGGGTGCTGTAGATGGCACTTTCGACTCCCAGCTGGGCTCTGCCAACTCGTACGGCATCCAAGGCCAGGATTACCTCTTCGTCAATGAATCACCGCCTGGCCAGGGCCGTATTCCGAGTTATGGAAATTCGGCCAATCCCACAATTTATTCCAATGACGCATGGACGACCATGACTTATGTGTTTCAAGATCTAAACCCGGACAACCCCAACCTCAGCCTCCTCACCCACCGAAACATCAGCGTCACGGCTACCTGCCAGTCGTTCGAAGTGGTAGGGGGAGGGAACGGCACCGAACGTATTGTCACCTACATCAACGAACATGGCCAGCGGGAGACACTCGACGTGGTCCGTGTCGGACCGGGTGCGACCACGTATGTGGGCGTGCTGAACTCAACTTGCGGACCGCGCTGCTCGGAAATCATGGCACTTCAAAGCGCCGACAACCACACGATCATCAAACCATCCTTCTACAAATGTCAGAACAACCTCTCGCTCGTTCAAGGCATCGAAGAGTATCTCAATTCCGGCCAGGCGTACGAAACCTTCCAGTTGCCTGACCTGCAGGCCCAGATCCTTTCTGGGGCGATCGGATGGACCGGCTTCAACTACACCGAGGGCGACCTGTACCAGTATGTGCGCTACACGACCGACTCGTGGTGGAGTCCGGACTACCCGGCCAACGTCTCGCACATCGCCGGCCGGATCATGGAGTTCAGCATCGAGGCCGTGGCGGCGATGGACTACAACGGACCGCGGATCAACGTGAGCGGCTGGTACCCTGTGGCGGCCCAGGTCGTGGAGGTGCAGTGGCGGTGGTCGATCACGATCTTGGTCATCGTTCCGTTCCTCCAGTTCCTCGCTCTCCTCTGTGTCATCGTGTGGGGAAATTCGGCCATTATCCGAGACTCGAGCTGTCTGAGCACGGCACGGCTACTGCGCCCGATTGTCGAGAAGCTGGGCGACAAGGCATGTCTGCTCTCGGGCCCGGAGATCGCCGAGGAGCTGTCGCATATGAGAGTCAAGTACGGATGGAGAGAGCCGCCGGCAGACCTGACGTTCAGGAATGAGATCGATCCCGATGTCGTCAAGCACGTCGACATCCTCGAGGAGCAGGATGGCTACGGCATCCAGGGGCCTATGCCGCCTGGCAAGTACGACGGCTTGAGCCCATTCGAGCATTCCTCCGGGGAGAGAATGTTGACCGAGAGGTCGAGATGGCTGTTCCGGCGTAGAGGACGGAGATCGATGAGTTTATGAATTGATGGCCGTGGTCATGTTTATTCACTCAGTATAAAATAATATATCTAATTCTAACTTTTACTGTGTGCAAACCAAACATACGGGCTAAACTAGACTTTATTACCCGCGGCACACTGGTTTCCCTACAAGCATTAAAGTATCGCACTTTTCCTCAAGTTGGCAGGCCGCGCGTGGAAGGGGTAAAATAAAATCGAGGACTTTGTCCGTCTCTCCCTGCATCTCAGAAGTCCTCGACTCCCTTGTAGGCCTCAGGACATGTGTGGGCTGGTGTCGGGAACGTTCACACAGGATCATAAGATAAACGACAGCTTTCTGGGTTTATATTGATACGATTGTATGTAAGTAATAGAGACCCAAACCGGTCCGACACCCGAGATCAGATATCTTTATCGCATTCGCAATGCTGATAATGAATACACGTTGCTCTAGGATCAAACCACCATTCCAACCCATGTGCTCCATCCTACCATGGAAAGAAGCATCCCAACATTCAACACCGTGCCCGAAATACCTGAGTGCATCGTGCTGGCCGGAATGCTCGACTGCATAGTGAGGTTCATCTAAGACTTCTGAATGAGTTCCTCGAGCTCGGCCGCAATCTGTTTAAGTTGGGCCTTAAGCTCGGATGCCTTCTCGTTAAGGTAGGAATCTGGGGAGAAACCATTGTTGACGGTGTAGCCACCATCGTTGATGATCTCGGAGTAGTTGGCCTTGCCACCACCGTTCCAGGCGAGGATGTTGGCCGTGTCAGCGGGGACGTCGGTTAGAGCGCCCTCGGTGGCAATGCCGATGATGTTGGCCTTCAGCTGCTTGGGGGTGATTTCGGCAACGGCATAGGCGGAGTCGCTGGATGGTTGAAGAGACAAGAGATAGGCGAGAAGACCGCAGATGTGAGGAGAAGCCATCGAGGTACCGGAGATGATGTTGGTGGCATACTTGCTGCCAATCCAGGTGGAAAGGACGTTGAGACCGGGAGCAAAGATGTCGTTGCAAGTACCGAAGTTGGAGAAGTAGGCACGCTCATCAGCCAAAGTGGATGCACCGACTGTGATGGCCTTCTCGGCAGCAGCGGGCGAGTAGTTGCATGAGTCGGCATTGTCATTGCCAGCGGCAACAGCAAAGTGAAGGCCGGCATCAACAGCGGCGTTGACAGCGAGATCAAGAACTCTAGACTTGCCACCGCCCAAGCTCATGTTGGCAACACTTCCCTTGAATCCCTTCTTCTTTCCCTTCTTGGCAGCGCTGATAGACTCTGAGTGTGCAGTAGCAGCCCATTCAACACCCTTGACGACATCAGACATGGTGCCGGAGCCATTCGACCTCAAGACCTTGACGGCATAGACGTTGGCCTTTTTGGCGACACCAAACTTCTTGCCTGCGATGGTGCCAGAGCAGTGTGTACCGTGTCCGTTTCCATCGACATCTTCATCGCCGGTAGGAATGGTCTTCCCCCAGCTGGCGCGGCCTTCAAAGTCAACATGTTCAGTGTTGGTGCCAGTATCAATGACGTAAGCGTCGACGCCTTCGCCACCATCGGCAGTGTAGAGGTATTTGTTGAAGTCACCAAAGCTCAACGCATCGCGGTGAGAGATACGAGCCAGACCCCATGGGGCGTTCTTCTCGAGGGATGGGGATTCTTTCATGGTATGGACTTCCGAGTCTCGTTCGATGTACTCAACCTAGACGGGTGTGAGCATGGGTTCCGACATGATAACGACGATAGCGAGTAACGAGGGTAGCCACAGAGGAACGAAAGCCATGCACAGAATCCAGTGATGGAGTTCTCGAGATGCAAGCTTGATGGCGGCTTATCTGAAGGGCGAGAGGAGATGAAACATGGGTAAACTCACATCTGGGTGCCTGCGCACCAGCTCGATAACACCTTCATCGAAGTGACCAGCATAGCCCAGCAAACCACCGGGAATGTTGTAGGTGTGTCTCAAGCCCTCAAAGATGGTATCATCTGAGAATGCGAACTGGCTGCGCTTCCGGAGCTCTTGCTTGCGGGATAGGTGGACGTCCTGCACCCAGCTGTGGTGATTGGATGCATCCCGCTCGGTGACATGCTTCTTGAAGACGACCATGTACGAGTTGGGAATCTCCTTTGCATTAGAAGAGGAGATCAGGGGAGCAGCATCGTTATGGATGGTGTCCACAAGAACTGGCGAGCCTGCCGCCAGCAGTGGGAGGAGTGTGAGGCCGAGGAAGCCCTTCATGATGATAGCGAGAGATGATCAAGGGGAGAAGGACAACACAGTTGGGAGTGGCTAAGGGATCAACCGCTCGGGTTCGACGGGCAGTACAAGAGATGGAAGGTGCTGGGAGAGATGGAGAAGACTGAGAGAGGACAGGTAATTGATGGGAGGATGGGAGGATGGATAAGATGTTGGGATGGATGAGAGGGAGGATGGACAGAACGGGAAGATAGGCGGGTGATGAATGATGCGATTTCGGTCAGTCGGCGGGCGGCGTCAGTGAGTCAGTGCCGTGGCACAGCCACTGGCAGAGTGCCAGTGTGCCAGTGTGCCAGCCTGCCAGCCTAGGAGAAGTGGGCAGTGGGTTAGAGACTAGAAGATGCCATCAGGCAGGCACATGACTGCACCCGCTGGTTCCCTGGTCGCACTGAGGCTTGGGAGCCTGCTGCAGTGCCGCCATTGTTGCCCGGGCGAAACCCACACACGCCCACACTTGTCGGCCACCCACGGTTAGCTTGAGACTCGACCACGGCTATTGCCCACGCTCTCCGTAGTGCTCCGTAGTGCTAGGTTCCTCCAATATTGATCCTCAGCCCCCACCATGCATTATCTATCCAGGGCCGGCGCCACGACTGGATGACGGTGCTGACGCTTGCAGTTCGTGTGTACTCCGTTCTCCGTACCATACTGGCAGAGCTGCGGCCTTGCAAGACTCGCAGTATCCAATGCATAGGTAGAGCTCGGGGAGTACTGATCACCGCTATTAGACTGTTAGATTGTTAGACTGTTAGACTGTTATACGTGCACAGGACCTGAGGTGACGCGGAGAATAAATAATATGGGCGGCTGACGGCCGCACGGATCTGTGAATGTACCTGGGTCTCTCTGGTCACCGCAGTTCCGTCGCCTCGACCAGCGAAACTCGTGTATCCTGCACTCAACGAATATTGTTCCTTGTATCGTCAAGTAATCAATCACCATATCCAAGTAACGAGATTTCATCTTCCGTCACTCTACCCACCGTGACCGTTAGTGTTGCTCTGCCTTCCCAAGGCACTTCCTTCATCTCTCGTGCCTTGGATGTTCCTGGTCCGCAAACCTGCATCTGGAATCTTTACATGCCCCTCGATGCTGACCAGCCTGCCCACAGAGCTGATTCACTGACAATGCTGCCTCCTCCCTGATCCCTATCTGAGTCCTTATTCCGTCACTCCCTATGCGGCCGGCTCGAATCAGAACCACGCCGCTGAGGCCAGATAAGAGGTGGTCAGAACAATATGGGCCTCACCGGGAATACTCGTCTACGCGCGGTGTCGACGGCAGACATTCTGCGGCCGGAAGACAAGGGTACTGCCCTGTTGGTTAAGAGCTTGGATACTCTGGACCGCAGTTCCTACGAGTCCCTGCAGAACAGCCTGGACCAGTCGACCTGTCTGCAGCAGCTGCGGCATTTCTTGAAAGACGACAATGACATCCACGGTGCCCACAGTGGCTTCAGAAGAGCTGGCGGTTTCCAAGCTCTCTTACGCCTCCTTCGTCTGTTAGTCGATAGTTTCGGTGCTAAGGAAGATCCCTCCACCAACATCAAGGCCTTCCTCCAGACACTATCTCAATGGTTTGCTGTCCTTGGTGCTGCCTTGGAAGGCCACGATGGGAACCAGAGATACTTCAGGACAAAGGTCGACAATGGCGGTTGGCACTCTCTTCAATGCACGCTTGAGCAATTTCTCTCCGTCTTGTGGTGTCAAAAGGGTGACGATTTGTATGTCGAGCAGTTGTTCGGTATCCTCTTTGCGACTGCAGCTGGTGTGGAAATGATTGACGATATCTACACGGCGGTAGAAAGAGCCACAATTACTCAAGATGGCAATGCTATCTCAGACGAAGCTGCTACTTCGGCACGCACGTCGATTGCAAAGTCCATTTCCACCGTCGACGAACTCGCGGTTCCCGAAATGCTGCCAACCACTCTAGCGCTCTGGACCGCCGGGGTAAAATTTGGATCTATACCCCAAAGACTACTTAGAATCGCTCTCCCGCTCAGTTTCAATGCCATTCTCTCGGTTTCCCGGCAGAGCGTTGTCGCCGCTCATACTGCCGGAACCCTTACGGCCATCCTCAAGCTTGTCTATGAGGAGCAGCTTTCCGCAAGGGAGAGGATTCTGTTCAAAGAAGCTGCCCTGGTTCTATGCCACGAAGGTGTTTCGAGCCTGGACGATGCTCATTTCCTCTTCAGCCAGGCAAGCATATCTTCTGACGCCGCAGCATTTCTCCTCGAAGCAATCAATGCCTCCCGGCAGCCGCCCAGTCTACAATTCGACCTATCACAACAAGGATATGCCTCCGCCGAGCTTGCCACTCTCGGCCGGCCATTTCCTCCTCTCGATAGTGGTGGATATACCTTCAATCTGTGGGCCCGGTTCGATTCCTTTGACAGCCAAGCTCATACGACACTTTTCGGCGCGTTTGATAGAAGCCAAAGTTGTTTCATCTTAGCATATCTCGAGAAAGACACTCACCATCTTATTCTGCAGACCGCAATCCAGGGTAGCAGGCCGAGCGTGAGGTTTAAGTCGGTAGCATTTGAGCCCGACCGGTGGTATCACATCTGCGTGGTCCATAAACGACCCAGAACCACCTCCTCATCCAGAGCATTTTTGTTTGTCGATGGCGATTTCGTTGAACAACAAAAGGCAAATTATCCCGCTGTTCCCCCCAATGATCGTGGTCAGACCCCTGCCAAAATCCAGGCGTTTTTCGGCACCCCTCAAGATCTATCTCCCAACCCTTCTGGGGCAACTTGCTTGTCAAAATGGTCGTTGGGATCAGCGGTGCTATTCCAGGAGGCGATGAGCGATGATTTGGTCTCTGTGTTTTATCATCTTGGTCCCAAGTACCATGGGAATTTTCAAGATTGTCTGGGTTCTTTCCAGACATACCAGGCCTCGGCTGCGCTCAACTTGAGGAACGAAATGCTCCATCCGGGCAAAGAGGAGCAGTCGGACCTCATTCTGGCCATTCGACAAAAAGCTAGCAATCTCATCCGGGAAGACAAAATTCTTGTCAACGTTTCCCCTGCTGCTATCCTAGATAACGACGACCGCAACAACATTGATGAAACACAGTTGGTCAAGTCATTGTCGAAGCTCGCGGCCAAAAATCTGGTTGCGTATACGCGGTCTGGAACCAATGCCGTGGCAATCAATGGTGCTGTTCCTGCTATCAACGATGCTTTGACACAAGCCCGAGGAGTCTTTATGCTCATGGGCGATCCTACAGTCGCAGTCCCTCAATCGCTGGATGATGCCAGCTGGCGCCTGGGCGGTTGTGGCGCCATCGGCCTTGGACTTGTTCAACGAGCTCGAACTACCGATGACGTTGCTATTGCGGTAGACATCCTGCTAGAGACCATTCGTCACAGTTGGAGAAACAGCGAAGTCATGGAGAGGGATGGCGGTTATGCCATCCTAGCTATGCTTCTAAAAGAGAAGCTCGCCCCTCCGAATCAGAGCAATGGAGAAGCCGGTAAGACGGGGATTGCCATTCCGACATCACGGCTCGATAGAAACGGGCTGGGGCTTCGAGTTTTGAAATCCATCTTGTCTTTCACGGGCTATGACGCGGAGGATCTCTCGAAGTCTGTTATTAACAACCCCCTGGCCTATAAAATCTTGATAGCGGACACCAGCATCTGGCGATGTGGACCACCGCCAGTTCAACAACTGTACTTTGATCAGTTCTTGGTGTTCGCTGAGCATAGTGAACATAAACGCTTTAACCAGAGAAGACTGTCGAGAATGAGAGTGTTGAAGCGACTCATGGAGGCTCTTAAATCAGAACCTGTTGCTCGAGCCATCATGCCGATGTATATGGCCGCCTTCAAAGTCCTCCTGCCGCAATCCTTGTCAGCTGAGACACTCCGGGCACTCGCACTATTCGTTACCTTCTCCGTCAACAAACGCAATATGGGGTTACAAGTTCGGAAAGTCTCCCGCCGAGAAGCACGACAAAGAAGCTCATCGACCGGCTCAACAACGAGTGGCAAGGATGATCCGACAGCAATTCTGTCTCATTTCGAGATCGGAGTGGAAGTCCTACGGTTGTATTCAGAATTGCTTTGCCGGAAAGATGACAACAGCATGATCAAGAAGTTTGCAAAGACCGTCACGAACAAATGGTTACTGTATTTGCTCTCTGAAACTTCTCCAGAGGTTGTGGTCCTGTCCATGAGGATTCTGGCCAGGTTGCTGGTTGTCCATGGTGATGCCTACGTTAAAAAGTTCAAAGATGCCACCAAGACCTCTGGCTTCACGATCATGGCACATCGTCTCAAGAGATGGTGGCATCTTCCGGCACTGTGGCCAGCATGCTTCGCAATCTTGTTTGATATGGATGTTGCAAACCTGGACCTAGACAGAAATTTCGACCTTTTTGGATTCGTCGATCTCTTTGCTAACACAAAGGAGCTCTCGGTGGTCTATCCTGAAATCCTCGAGGTCATTATGGCACTTCTACAGAGCGGGCTAAAAACGATTGTTTCGTCAAAGCGACATCAAGCGGCCGCCCATTTGGCACCGCCTGCGGAAGATCCAAATCAAGCCCCCGAAAGACTCTCCATGTCGACGATGGCACCGCCGAATCCTCTCCTCACAATAGTGACAAGCCAACACATCGAGACCTTCGACACTGTCATTCACTTTCTCGCAGATCTGCATAATAGATCTCAGAAGTTCCGAGATTATGCAGCAAATTCGTCTTATATCCAAGATCTACTTGCGGCTCTTTTCCCTGTCGTTGTTGGCTCTGATATCGTCGAGGCAAAGACAGAGCTAGACGCTCGAGACTCGACATTGACGTTTGACGGAGGAGATGTCGTTGTTCATCCGCTGTCGACGGCACCCCCCATCATCCGCACCGCTGATGCCTCGGTCATATCCACATCAACAAGGGGGAAAACGCTGCGAAGAGGGTCATCTTTCGTACTTGTCACAAAAGAGAAAGCGCACCAGAACGGCAATGGCGCAGGTTCCCCTCACACGGGCGGCTCGAATTCTGCAGTCGGCAAGATGCCAGAACTCAACGAAGGACATTCGATTGTGCAAAGCTTGCTGGAGATCGTCATATCTGTGTTCCTGGACCAGATACTGATGAGGAAAGACTTTCCCGGACTTGGTCTTTTCTTGAAGACACCGCCAGGATTTATCGAGCACCAATCTTACTTTGAAACGTGGATTCTAAGAAACACGGTCTCACAGCTGTCAAACCACATAGCACTGGATCAGAAAGTTCTGGTCGAACCTCGGGTGCTCCTTAATTTGGCACGCTTATTTGCCCATTTCGAGGGAGCGCTTTTTGAAGGGTGGTTCATCGGTGGCGCAGATCCAGTACTCGACCTGTCAGGATCCATTCTTGAGTACCTGCAGCGTTCTGATATTGCAAAGTTGAAAAGCGTCCGACTTTGTGCTCAAACGATAGCTACCATTCGAGCAGTTGTTTTCCGCACCGTTCTTCTCAGTCTATCCTCGATTCAAGACGACGAGTCCTTGCCTTTCCTAGAAAAATTGACGTATTGGCAAACAGTGTTACTCTCTGGGGAGGAGACTCAGTCCGCACATTTGCAACTCGTTTGCTACTTGCTTTATGCAAGCCTTGTATCGTCAACCGAGGCTGTTCGACACGCTGCTGCCAATTTATGGCGGATCATCCTGGTTCAGAAGCCTGACGAAGCAACATCAATACTTGGACAAGCAGACACGACAGAACAGAAGGGGCTAGCTTCCAGTTTTGAAAAGGTGGTGGAGCTTGACAACGAAACATTCTTGTACTGGGTCGATGAGCATCGAGTGGCGCTGGATTCTCTCTTCTTTGATACATTGTCCAAGCAGTGGAATGCCTTTGTCACAAGTGAGAATAAGAAGACGGAAGAAAATGGACGCAGTAGGATATCTCGTCGTCGAGAGAAGGTGAAACAGTGGGCACGCGAAGAGGCTGACCGCAGTGATCTCCTACGGCGACATGAACTGGCCTTTGAAAATTGGACGGCAAACATATACTCCTCGGAGTATCTCAAGCACCAAAGACTCCTTCAGGATCAACAGGATGACTTGGTCTATACAGAGACCAGCTTCAATCGGATGCAGAGAGACACCAGCAGACCCTCTGGCCTGTTTTGTGTCGACCGGTCTCGAAAATGGCGGCTGGATCAGACGGAAGGACGTAATCGAATGCGGATGCGACTTCACGAGGACTTTTCCAAAGCAGAGGATGACCAGCCAAAGAGGAAAGGCTCCGACATGCCACAACTCCGACTTGATACTAGAAATACCAAAATTTCAACCGTTGAGGCAATCGGTGTCACTCCTGGCGGCATCACCCCTCCTGTTGTGGGTGCTGATGCTGCAAGTGAGCTATCCACCGAGCCGTTCCCTCAAATTCAGGAAGAAGAGGACAAGGGCGAACAGGAGGCCGAAGAAAACGACGACACCATGGAAGGTGACGACAGTTTTGAGCTCGTTGAAGATCCTAATGTGGGGCTGGACGACTTCGAGGACAAAAACAGAAAGGTGATGCGCAGCCTGCACCGCGGAGATCAAGTCAAACATGTTGCCAACATCTCGCGGATTCTCGGTCTTGAAGCGGTCGAAGGGCTTCTCATCCTCGGCAAAGATTACATCTACATCATCGACAATTTCTTCCAACGGGCAGACGGCGAGATTGTCAATGTCTGGCAAGCACCTCCAGACGAACGGGATCCATATGTTCGAATGATTTCAGGCCGAGATGTCACCGATCGGAGGCAGATATCGCGAAATGATGAGCATGGGACTCGGAGTTGGAAGTGGTCCGAGGTCATCAGTGTTTCCAAACGACGCTTTCTCTTCCGTGATGTGGCGACAGAAATATTTTTTGGTGACGGCAGAAGCTATTTGCTCACGGTGGTCTCACCTCAAGTCCGAAATGAGTTGCACAGTTTGATCAGCACGAAGACACCTTCACCAAGCGGATTGGACAGTTCTCATTCGGAGACAGCCTGGCGTTACGAGACGCTGAAGAGCGTTGATGACGAGCCTCAGTCGTTGGGATCCAGATTGACCAACGTGTTCAGCCAGCAAGTGGGTTCTATCGCCGCGACGCGAAAATGGCAAAAGGGTGAAATGTCCAACTTTCATTACCTGATGCTCATCAACACGATGGCGGGCAGGACATATAACGATTTGACGCAGTACCCGGTGTTCCCCTGGGTCATCGCCGACTACACCAGCGAGGAGCTCGATCTCACGGACCCTAAAAGCTTCCGAGATCTTTCCAAACCCATGGGGTGCCAGACTATCGAACGAGAACGGGAATTCCGAGATCGATATCAAACATTTGCGGAGATGGGAGACAACAACACTCCGGCTTTTCATTACGGGACTCACTATTCCTCCGCGATGATTGTCACGTCGTATCTCATCCGGCTGCAACCATTTGTCAAGTCTTATCTTTTGTTGCAAGGCGGCACCTTTGACCACCCCGATCGCATGTTTTTCTCCATCGAGGGAGCTTGGAAATCCGCCTCGCGCATGAACATGACCGATGTGAGGGAACTCACACCCGAGTTCTACTACCTCCCCGAGTTTCTGGTCAACCTCAACGAGTTTGACTTTGGGACTCGACAGAATTCGTCCAAATCGATCGGGAACGTCGAACTTCCCCCCTGGGCTAAAGGCGATGCGCGAATCTTCATCGCCAAACAGCGCGAGGCGTTGGAGAGCCCCTACGTCAGCCGGAATCTTCATAAATGGATTGACCTGATATTCGGGAACAAGCAGAAAGGAGACGCGGCGGTGGAAGCGGTCAACGTATTTCACTATCTGTCTTATCAAGGAGCCAAAGATCTCGAGACGATCACAGATCCATTAGAGCGGCTTGCCACGATTGGAATCATCCACAACTTCGGACAGACTCCATACCAAGTCTTCGTCAAAGCGCACCCAAGCAGGGAGCAGACGCGGCATCGCTACAAGCGGCTTGATACTGCGGCGGAGTCGCTGACACGAGTGCCGTCGACCTTGTTGGAGACCGAGGAGCGAGTGGCGTCGTTGAGCTATTCATGGAAGTCGGACCGGTTGCTGTGCTCGGGGGCGTTCAGACTCAACATTCCTCCCAACTACGACATGTACATGGAGTGGGGATTTGCAGACAACAGTGTCCGGTTCTATTCTGCCGACAGCCGGAAACAGATAGGGCTGTTTGAACACCTGCACATTGGACAACTATCCTGCGCGCTTTTCACGGATTCCCGGACGTTGGTGACGGCGGGGAGCGACTGCACGGTGGAGGTGTGGTCGGTCCTGGAGAGCGGCAAGGGTGTCGAACTGCATCCTCGGGCGGCACTCTTCGGGCACCGCAAGCCGGTGAGTGTCTTGGCGATCTCGAGGTCGTTCAACGCGCTGCTGTCGGCCTCGACGGACGGACAGGTGATGCTCTGGGACCTCAACCGATGTGAATTCGTGCGCAAGCTGGAAGATGAACTGTCGGTGGATTGTGCGGCCATCAACGACGTGACGGGCAACATTATCCTGTGCCACGGGCACCAGATCAGCATGTACACGTTGAACGGCGACCTGCTGCTGCGACAGGACTCCGGGGACCGGTTGCAAGAGAGCATCGTGTCTTGCGCGTGCTACGAAGGCGCGGGCAACGAGTGGCTCGAGCGTGACCTGGTGTTCACGGGCCACAAGCGGGGCCAGGTCCGTGTCTGGAGCAAAGTGATCCGCGGGGGCCGGTTCGAGCTGGAGCTTATTCGACAACTCAACCATGCCGACAGCAGTCGTGATGACGGAGCAAATGTCAGTGCAGGGATCAGCTGCATCCTGCCCATGGCACAGGTGGTGTACACGGGGGATGAAGACGGGCTGGTGGTAAGCTTTCCCCCCTCCATTGGGACCCATTGGGACCTGTTTGCAGATGGGAGCATGTTGGCTAATCACGATTGCAGTATGAATGGAACTGTGTGCAGCGACACTAAGGCGCAGAGTCGACGGCGGGAGCTTTGTTCTGCTGCGGGTCAGCCGGGCATGACGACCGGTGCAGGTGATTGCAACGCATAGCGAGGCGCACGTTTGGCATGGCAGGCATTCTCGGATACGACGAAGGACCACGACGATTGAACGACGGGCGACGAGGATGTGGACGTGGTCGAGGGACGGTTCAGTTATAAAAGTTGGTGGTGCATTGGCATTGATGCACGGGATAAACGAGCTACAAGTACGGTGTAGAGGCTACGAGCTAAAGAATGATTGAAAGCGGACATGCTTGAGGATCACGTACGAGAGAGGACGGCAGAGTAGAAGATGGTCGAAGTATTCGAGCAGGTGCGTGAGAAGCCAGGCAGCCAGGCAGCCAGGTAGCATTCTACTCGGTAATAATAGAGATATGCTGCAGGGCTGCCAGCGGTGGACGCGTACAGCTACAGTCCCGTAGCTGCACAAAGCCGAAGCCGCAGCTGCGCCAATGCAGCCTGCCTCCAGTGAAAACAAACCACTGGCAAGACCCCCCAGCCCAGCTGAAGCTCCGGCAGGGCGTCCGTTTGACGCGTCAAGATTCCTGCTCATCCAGCGTTATCATTTTATGTCAATAATCCATACCAGAGTGTCTCGATTTGTGTACCCAGTAGCGGCGGCACTGGGCCGGGGGGGATGGTGCACGAGGGTGGTTCCGGAATGCCCGCCAAGAAGGATCTGAATGGGTGGTCGGCTGCGTTGGTCAGGCTTCAAGGTAAGACGGAGCCAATGGAGGGAATCCACGATCTGACGCGGTTGGGCTTTGGCCCTTTGGGGCTGGGTGGCTTGGGATGCCTGGGTGGACGTGGGTGGAGAGGGAGGAGGGAGGGAGGAAGGCAGAGGAGAGGTGTACGTTGAGGGCGCAGGCAGCGCAGGGAGCGCAGGGTGAGAGGAATCGAGTACTGGGTAGCAGTGGCAGCTGCAATTGTCCACTCGTCCACTCATCGAACCTTCCTTCTTCCTGTTTGTTGACCATCTTCACCTGCGGCAGCAACCTGCAACCTGCTCCTCCCAGCCACCATCCTCAGTCCTCAGTCCCTCTGTCTTGTGTCTTCTGTCGTCCTCGTGGCCTTGTTGATCCTGTTGATCCGAGGTTGGCGATGTGATGAGACAGCCACTAGACTTCATCGGGCTGGCGTGTCTGCTGGAGAGCAAGATTGCCGGGTCAACGTTGGACGTGTTGTGATGTTTGTGGATTGTTTTGGGCCCAGCGGTCTCCAATTTGCCATTTTGCCTCCAGTCTCGCAGGCTGCCCAGCACCAGTCCCCCAGCAGTCCAACCACCAGTCCACCACCAGCCCCTGCCCTGCACCGGCTGCTGAACAAACGCCCGCGGCAGCTGCCCACCTGGCCTTCCCACCTGGCCTCCGTGCCTTCCCTCTCTCCACTCGCTCCTGCCCAGCGTGCCAGGGCCAACTTTTAAAAGGCCCTCCTGCGGCCCCTGCTCATAAACCTTTCTTTTCTCCCTTTCCTCGCTTCAACCAACTCCTCCCTACCCAAATCCAACCCCCAAAGAACCTCCTGCGTCTTTGTCTGTTGTGTCCAGCTTCCCTTGCTGCCTCGATTCCATTCTTCAGCGTGCATCCTCCTTCTACACTGCGTTGCCGGCTCCCACTCACGCGTCTTCCCTCCCCCCGAAGACCCCCCTTTCCCACCCCCCTATACAGTCTTGACTCTCGACTGCCGAAAGGTATTAGAGAGTTGAGGCGCCTCCCCAAACGTCAATCTGGACTTTGACGCCCGAGTCCCCATTCCGATCAGTGTCTTCCCGTCTACGTACAGGAGTGACGCTTCTACTCAAGAAACTACCACCACCAAGGTAGAAGGGGAAGTCCAACTCCCCACCACCTCCTCGCGCGTCGGACGGGAAGATACTCGATTCTCCAAGGAAGAAGTCGATATCAAATATTCGCAAAGCCGTCCACGCCGCGACCAAGACCGATTCCAGCGAGAAGACGTCCGCATCCACCAAGAACGCGACCGAGTCCAAGAACGAGACTCTCGATACCCCGAGGTAGAGCTCTCGCGTGAAAAGTATGTCCCCTTGGCTTCAATGCGAACAAGATCCCCCGAGTCCATGTCATGCAATTCTGCACCCCACTATGATCCGTGCTCTATGCTTTGACGTCGTCTTCGACGCATTGATGCCCCCGAACACGTGGAACTGACGCGTTGCTTCTTCCCCACAGCTACCGTGCACCTGCCGAGTACAACAGGTCCACCAATCTTGATATCGAGGTCGACCGCCGAGATACCAGAGACCACGTTGAAGTCGATTTCGACCGACGTCAGACCTACGATCAGTCCTTCCAGTCCCAACTCGACATCACCGAGCGTGACTACCGCCGCCGCACCACCGACCCAACCTACGACGTCGAATACGAACGCCGTCGTCCCCAAACAGACGTAACCGTTGAAAAAGCAGAAATCAAAGTCGACCAACCCATCCGACGCGACATGGGTTACTACGACGACGAAGGTCAATACCACAGCTTCCGCCGTGGCGTGGAACGCGCTGCCGACCGCATCATGCACCCTTTCTCCCACCACCACCACGGCGGCGGTGACCGCGAGGAGGTCGTCATCACCGAGAACGAGACCAGCGCACCTACCCGTCTCCGCGGTGGCACGGTTGAACAAGTCCGTCACGTGGAGCCTCGGTTCAGTGGCCGTGGGGTCCCCATCCAATGCCACTTCATCCGCATTGGCGACATCCTTCTCCTCCAGGGCCGACCCTCGCAAGTCATCCGCATCAGCACGTCTAGCCAGACCGGCCAATACCGATACCTAGGTGTCGACCTCTTCACTCGCCAGTTGCACGAGGAGAGCTCATTCGTGAGCAACCCTCAACCCAGCGTCATTGTTCAGACTATGCTCGGCCCTGTGTTCAAGCAATACCGAGTCTTGGACATCGGCGAGGACGGCTCGGTCGTTTGCATGACCGAGACTGGCGACGTCAGGTCGGGACTGTCTGTTGTCGACCAAGGTGGCCTGTTTGGTCGGATTGAACGTGCATACGGCGCCGGACGGGGCAGTGTGCGTGTGATGGTCATCAACGACGGTGGAAGAGAGTTGATTGTGGACTTGAAGATCATCCACGGCTCGCGGTTGTAGAGTCATGTTTGCCTGGCGAGTGTGCGAGCGGGGTAATGCGGGTGGAGGGGGGACAGCGAGGTGAGGCAAGGCTTGGAGCTGATTGATCTTGAATACTGGGTAACCTTTGTGCGCATCCACTTGGACCATCAAGTGCTTGTATGTAGCATGTTGATGTACATTGAGCAAGCGAGGTATGGGTCAGGACACGAGTAGATAGCTTCCAACTTTGGACAGGGTAGGGAAACAGGAAATGGGAATTGGTATTGAACTGGATTCTGTCTCGACTCGTGGTTCATCATGTGCTTTCTTCTGTCACTTCACGGTTCCCTAGGGATCCTCTCCGTGGAGACAAGTACGGTTGTTTCATCCATGGTCTATCGAGCAAATGAAGATTGGTTTGAACCATGCATCAGATTCGTATTGTTTATCCCTTTCCATTTGCCAGGTCATCCATCTGGTCTGGTGCGTTCCTATCCAACGCTGACTATTTACTCCGTTCGCTTACTCAATGCGATGTATTAATTAGATGTAATATATCATATCCGGCTGCCACGAACGGCAGCCGGGCCTACAGATGAGGCTGGTCATTCAACGTCGCGAGACGTAGATGCACAGATAGAGAGAGAGCGCCGTAATATGGAGACGAACAATAAGGCCCGTTTGACGGGAAATTGCCCCCCCCCCCTCTCCGCAGTCATTCCTAGGCTTGGTGGCCCGTCCTGGATGTGAGGGTTACGAGAACAGATGAGAAATTGGGTCCCTGTGGCTCATTGTCCGGGGTCTTGGTGCTACTTCTGGCGACCCAGGAGTCTGTCTTGAAATGGTCTTTTCCCTCAAGGACCACCGCCCTCAGCTTGTGTGCAGTTTCAGTCGGAGATGGATGGATGGGGGACGGACGGCGACAGGGCGGCTTCTCGATCCCTGCACGGCGTGGGGTATCATGTCAGTAGATCTGACGTCGCTGCTTCGTCTGAGTTCTTGGTTGTCGTAATTTCATCGGCCTCGGGTTGCGTTCACAGCATGAGCAACCCGAGCATGACGACCAGAGCGGTGGTCAAATATCCGTAGCGATTCGTGGAAAATTCGACCACTGCTGCGGACGATTCGTCCTCTGCCAGAGATACGGTGGTGAAGACCAAGGCACTCGACAGTTGAGTCGAGTTGAAGCAGTTGCTGGCATTGACCTCGGGGACGTGTTCCGGTTCGGCGAAGGTGATGTCGACACAACTGTACAGAGCGGCACCGTGGACGGCCGCCTCGATGACCTGGATCGTGGCGTTGTCGCCAGCTTTGACGGTCAAGTTGGCCGGCAGAGGAACCTGAGGGAGGCAGAATGTGCCTGGGTAGGGATTCGAGCTGGGACCGATGATCTGGAGGCCGTTCACCATGACGTTGGACATGTTGGGAGGAATAGTCCCGAGCCCGAGATTGATATAGATGAAGGCCGTTCCGTGGCCGGTAAACCAACCGGGTTGGAATGCAACCGCGCCGCCTTTCAAGGGCCAGAGAGTGCGGTTCGTCGATGTGGGCATGCCACCGCCTAGAAGATGAAAGAGTCAGTCTTTGTGTTCGGTGGGATGTTTTCTCGCTGCTCATTGGGACGGGGCCACCGTACAGGGATACGACCACTGCATTCCGTAGGGCCACAAGTAGTCTTGTCCGTCATTGGTAGAATAAGATCCCAGCCCGTTTGTGTCTTCGACTGTGCCATTCGAATGTAGATTGTCGCCTCTCCATCCTGGGTAGGTGATGACAACATGCGAGGAAACGAGGCCGAGGAGGGACAGCGAGACAAGCGTCAGCGCGGATATGGATTTGGAGAGCATGGCAGCTGTGGCGGTGGCTGTGGTTGTGGCTGTTGTGGGGGTGAAGCCGTCGCTGATGACGAACTGGAGGACAGCGGTCTCGAGGAAGAATGCACAGTCAAGTGGTCTTCAAGCTGAGGCTGTGTGCCTTGTATTTGGTTGGGCCAGAGGTGGTGGTGTTCATGAAGGGGTCTTGGAGGAGGGATCGCAGGCAGCTTGTCGAGATAGAGAGGACAGAACCGGACATGGCGACGTTAAAGAGGGATTTCCCTGGCGGCCCAAGTGAGATGCAGAGCACACATGAACGGGGGGCCTTCTCGACAACCGCCCAGTGGAAACGCTGAGACCGGACATGATTTGGTGGAGAAGCAGATGTGAGTGGTGGCAGAGGGAGCTGCGAGGAGTAGCACACTGCCAACAGACGGAACAGGGTTGGCGTGCGGTGGGCAACTTGCCGTGGACTGTGATGCGCCGTTTGATTCGTTTGATTCGAGAAGAGAGAGAAACGAGATGGAGGAGATGGGAAGAGATGGACGTGTGCGAGTTGATCCGGGCGGTTGCGAAGCAGGTCTCGCAGCTGTTAAATGTCGCCCATTGGCTGGTGAGACTCGTGTAAGCGCCGACGTGGACAGGGATGCTGGGACAGCACGACCAATGCCCGCCGCCCGGGTTTTAACTGGGCGGCCTGCACCTTTAACTGGGCAGTGGGCAGTGGGCACCTGCAACTTTAACTGGGCGGCCTGTACCTTGCTCCCGGCTACAACCTCCCGGGCACTAGCCTCTGCCGAGCACTTGCTTATCTGCCGCCTAGGGGACCCCTCGGCCCCTGGCCCTGGCAGGCCTAACCACTCCTAACTCACTCGGTAGAGCTCTCCCCACACACCCGACGGCCGGCCATCGTTGACCGGCGACCAGCGATCAGCGACCAGCGACCAGCCTACTCCGGACTTCGTCACCTTATCCTGCGTCCTCATCATCCCAGATCCGGTGCCTTCTCTCATGATCCCATCCTTTCGGCGGCTCTGAAGATTGTGTTGCTGTCCAAGGTCTGAATAACTGTCTCGCCCTGGTCCCTCACCAGAGCATTCTGCCAATCATTCCAAGGTCGCTCAGCGGTAAGTACGCCCTCTCTGACACCACTGGCGCCCGACACCATGGAACAGACCCAGCAACCAGGTCTTGTCAACCCGGCCTGGTGTCCTTCACGGGAAACATGGCAGTCTTGAGTTCATCTCTTTCAAACATGCCACGGTGCTCGACCCAATGGATCAAGTCAGCCGGTTCAGCCGGTTCAGCCGAGTCTCATGACCGTCAATTTCCCGACGTCAACAAGTAGAAGAGACCGAATTGATCCCTCTGCATCCATCTTCTTCATAGGCGTATTTGGCCGAAGTAGAGAGACCCACCCATGATGGACGATGGATGATGGATGAAGGAGGAAGAGATGTTGATCGAAAAGCATGAATGAATGGATAGACCATTAATCCCCAAACGGAGACACATTCCTGTAGAAATGGCAGTATACTTTATCTCTTGAATATCCGACGAAACATATGTTCATGTTTAGGTTCTTTGTCTTCTAGCTTCTTCATCATGGGTGTCTTCCTATCAGCCTTGTCCTCAGCCTTGTATGGTGCTTGTCGGCTGATCTTCGGTATTAATTTTCTCTTCATGGAAACCCCTCCCGTGCCCTCCCAACACAACATGATTGAGCAGTCAAGTGTCAAGACACAAGACAACGCAACATGGCTCCAACTGTGTCAGAGGGCGATCAGAACCCGAATTGATCGAGATGCCTTGGTCTTGCCTGCCTATGAACCTCTCCGGTCACTCCTCGGCCACACCAGACCACACACACGTTGACCCCGAATCCTCCCACGCTGACCACTGACCGCTGACCGTTGACCGTGTCCACGTTGTCCTCCAGTCCCTTCCCTAGCGTACCTCACTTCGCTGCGATGCCTCACACAAGCCACAAGAGGAGGAAGAACACCCCCAACAAGAGGAAGGAAGTTGTGGACGACGACGGCTGGACTCGAGTCACGTTGTCCCCGTTGTCGAATGCAACACGGCCGCCTGTCCCTCTCACGCCCACCATCGGCGAGGCGGGGATGATGTTCAGTTGGGAGGTCGACGGCAAGACGGTGGCAAGGACTCGCAGCGCTGCGCTGCGGCCACTGGACCCGGCCCCGGGGACAAGCATCAACACCATGCAAAAGCAGTACCGCCAGATCGAGGCCAAGTGGCTCAAGTCGCCGACCTGCAAAGCCCTCCAAGACATCCTGAAGATGCAGATCCTGACATCAACCGACAAGATATCCACCTGTGTGACCTTCGGGTCGGGGAGCTTTTGTGGTGACGGAGCGCCGTGGACAGACCGGCACGAAAGCGCCTACTACCAAATTGCCGCGTTCATGACGACCGTCGCCCTGGTTGAGCAGATCCAAGGCCATCGCCCGCCGGCCTATGCCCAGGAACCGTGCTACAACGACTTGGATACCGCTTTCCTCGCCGGCCTCGAGGTCACCCGAGTCGACCACCCGGAAGGGTTTTCCCTACTCGACCATTCCTCGCTCGCCTACTCCCCTTGTGCCGAAGCAGAGGTCGAACTCCAGATCATGTCCGGCAACCCGGCAGTCTGGCTGCACCGATCTCTCGAACACGTGCACGATGAGCCGAGATCTCTTCACCTGGGTTTCACCAGAGAGGACCACAAGACGAATGCCCGCATGGCGAGAGCCTTCCAGAACTCCCACGACCACTCGGGACGACTGCCCAATCTCGAGGTCAAACACTTCCCCTTCTTCGAGTCGATGCTCTGGTGGAAGACGACATCACAGGGACCCGGACATGACCCCATCGAGCCATAGTCACTACTCCTCTGCTCGCGACAAGTCAGCCACTTCTCCTCGGCGATAGCCAGCTCCTTGACCTCGGCATTCTGCACGACTGTGCCAAACAGGTTCGCCAGACCCCCTTCAGCGTCGCTGTCATGGCTCACCCACACGTCCGCAATGTACCCCGTGAGCAGGGTTTGGTTGCACGCCTCACCCAGCCCGACAGCTACTTTTGCAAGTTTGTTGCCTTTCTGGACCGGAAGAAATGAAACATGGATAAATAGTATGTCGATATGCTCACACTCGGCCAAGTGATACTCATTTAGCACAGTGCCTTGTCACTAGTACATCCTCGTGTGACTAAGTACGGAGTGGGTGCCTGCAGCCTAGTGTAGGTACTTAGTATCATTCCAAAAAAACCACACGAGTGTCACGATTCCGGCATTCAAGTTTAGGTAGTCAGCCTCGTCCATTCTTCAGTTCTCTCCTAGTGCATTAATTAACTCTACCTGCTTGTAATCGGTTCATTTGTGCCACCGTCACTAATCATGCTTGGTCATTGCACTCCTCTCTTCCAATCAAGCCTGCAATGGCTCAACTCTTCCCTTGAGCCCAGGATCGGCGCGCTGTTGGAATCATATCCTTATTCAATCGCGTCCCAGTCTTCTCCAGCAGATGCAGGCGCACTTGTCAGCCCCTGGAAGGGAGAGTCTTCCAACAGCATCTCTTCATTGCTTGCTGAGCCCGTTCTCGTCAGTGCAAGCTGGTCGTCTCCAGTATTACCTGCTTCGAGTAGTTGAACCCCATTGTTTTGTCTGACTGTGTAGTTGACGACCTCGCCACCTGCGTTCTGCGTCGTTGTCTCCACCAGCGCCCACTGTTCTCCTTTGTCTTTGCTGTGTTCCGGGTTGGCCTTGATCAAGTCCGTCTTGTTGGCCGCACCAGATTTGCGCATGCGTATTGGTAGTGGAGTGCCATCTTGGAGACGGGGCCTGCCTCGCTGAGAAGGAATCTGACCTCTCGGACCAAGTTCTCTCTTCGTGGCTAGTCGCTCGCTTCGGCGCATGCCGACGGCTCCGCGACGCTTTGGAGCGTGCGGTCCGTCGCTGTCACTTGCTGACTTGCCAACCTCGCTCGAACTGTCGGCGTCATCGCTGGACCACATTTCATTGTAGTTGTGAGAGCCGCTTTCTGGCTCGTCCCTATCCATCGTTTTGATTCGCTTCAACGGACTGGCCTGAGAGGCGAAACTGTTTGACCGCAACGCTAGGGGGCTGCCCGCGGACATCGGCAGTCGTTGATTGGTTGGTTTGCCATCCGGAGTGCACAAACCTAGATTGACCAGTTTTTCCCGTCCCATGTACTGGAAGATGAACTTGGCGTAGAATGCCTCGTCAGTCTTGTATGGTATCCCGTGGAAACAATTGTAGGGGATGGTCTCATGGAAGCTTCCGTCCGAGCGAATGGTGTGCGTGCCGTCTATTTCTCCAGGTTGGCTCTCATCTTTGTTCCCCAAGTCTAGAGCCCAATTGCGTTTGGTAGTTTCCTGCAAAATAATGCGGCGGTGGACGCGGATCTCGATTTGGCCTCCTCTGCTTCTGTTGGTCCATGTCAGAGTCTCGCCGGCTAGGGCTTGGGTGACCTCGTCTAGTTCCTGTTCTGCGGTACTCCGAGGGATATCAGGACCGGCAGAAGCAATGTCCATTTTTGCCAACAAGACTTCGATGCCCACAGGCGTGAAGAACCAGCCCCATACTTCACCCCAGGCGACGCCCATTCTTTTCGAAACCGGCGGCTTGTGGCATTTTCGGCGCTGGCCTCTGATAATAAGGACTTGTCGGCTGGACAAGCGCTCATCTTTAGACAGGTTGAGAATCTGGGAGCAATCGGGTCTCTTCCTACCGTCGATGAATACTTCAGCGACCAAACTGAACGGAGGAATTATCTTGCTGGCTGTTCCATCAGTTCCCATGTTAGTGTCACTGTCAATGGCATCATTCAAGGACTCTGGCAAGTCATTGGGAGTCGATCTCAAGTTGTATCGGGATGTGGGGGCTGCGCCTTGAACCTGACCCCAGCTTTCGTTGGCTGGACAGGGAAACGGGTCTTCTGCTTGGAGTTTGATGAAGAATCTCTTGTCATCTTGAGCCTGGATCTTGGTTGAGACGATTTTGCTTCTTCTGCTCGCTCCGCCGACCGCCTGATTGCCGTACTCGGTGAAAGGTGTGCCATCCTCGGCGGTTATTGACACCTCCAGGCCGTGGCGCCGCATGTTGACTCCCGAGTTTGTCCTGGTGACAAGGCTGAGCACAAAGGTGTCGGTAGTTGATTGCAGGTTTGATTCAGGTCTGAACAGGAGTATTCGCGGTTGAGTTTGGTTTTGGACTCAGGAGAAGAAACAATTTTAATCCGTAGGTGAAATCTAAGTATGGCTAGAACATTCAGTGCAAGCTGGCGGCCATAAGTATGTCATCTTTGGCGGCAGTTCTGTGATGCCACGCAGTCTGCGCTACCTGCGCTGCCTGCAATGCTTGCACTGCCGTGTGTTAATATCCGGGTCGATTTCCAAGGTGGTGCCTATCTTCATTGTTCTTCAATTTCGCGGCTGTCGCTCCAACCGCCTTGTTAGCTGCCACGAGGTCAGGGGCAGTCGCTTTGTCGATGGCAGTTCCCTTTCACAATTCCTTTGTTCCCAGAGGAGACAGACCGGTCAGTTGCAACACCACTCCGAGGGGAGGTGCTTCACAGTTCCCAACGTTGATCATCGGTTTGGTACAGAAATTTCATATCCCAAGAGTACTTCGGTCGATACACCTTCCCAACCTCGGTTGCCTCCTGTCGTCATCATAAATCGACAGGCTGGGTCAAGATAGAGATGAGAAACTACACCGGTCCGATGACCTGGCACAATCAAAAATGGCACTGTGGATCTTTGCGACTGTGTCTCTTTCAGATCATACAATCTCAGAATATCATATGAAGCACTAAAAAGGTCAGAAAGCTTCGGCTGGGCCCCGAATCGAACATACCAGATAAGATGGCGGCCATTTGGCATCGCCTTGACCGAAGTAACTGCGCCACTCCCGTTTGGAAATCGAAAGACTCGTTCTGGTCCTTTCAGCCCTTTCCGTAAGTCATACTCCTCGACCGTATTGTTTCGTCGACCTGCATAGATGAAGTTGCCATCAGGAGACCAACAGGCACTGAGGCACCAGGGTGGTGTATTTCGTGGCAGGATACGAGCTACCGGGTTCGGTTGTCTTCGATCCCATACTCGGATTGCTCCATCGATGGATGTGGCGAGAAATGTCGAGTCGGACGTAGGTGGGGCCTGTGTGTCTTCAGTGCTGTCCATTCCACCACTTGGCCTTTCCAGGTCGTCTGCGTGTGGTAGACCGTTTGCCAGTACCTGATCAACAGCATCAGGCGCTCCTGTGGTTCCCTCACCAGCAGGGTCTTGCGATTCTGAAGTCTCTTGTTGTAGTGGTGCACCTTCGACGGTTGGCTCTGTCACATCGGCCATGTCAACGTCGAGCAATTCCTCCGGCTGTGGCCCATTTGCCATGGCACGAGACATTTCGTCATCCTCCTCGCCAAAAGCATCACCGAGGTCTCCATTTGCCATAACACCACCACCTCCATCGCCAAAGAGGTCATCGTCGCCGGGATCGCCAAACAATGAATCGGGGGTGGCAACAGGTGCCTGTTCGTTGCTATTTTGACTGGGCAGCTCGTTCTTGATTCCATTGACTAGCGGCTTGTTGTCGTTGGAGGAGAACGTGCCATTAGTCACAACGACTTCGCCCGACTCAGCAGGAACCGCAAGAGAAGATATGGGGCGCGATTCGATGGCCGATATCTGACTAGCACTTGCAGCGAAGGCGGTGCGAACTTGACCGGTGTCCAGGTCCCAATCCAGAATGGTCTTGTCCCAGCTTCCAGAAAGCAAGCTTTTCTCGTCAGAGGAAAGTGCAAGAACCGAAACTGCCGAGGTGTGTTTCCGGAGCAAGTGAATTTCTCTAGCTTCGTCATGTCTGATGGATTGCAGACGAATGGCCCCCGAGGAGGTTCCTGATAACAACCACAAGGCCTGGCTTTGGCAGGCAAGAGAATACACGGGAGACAAGGCCTGCTGGCCTTGAGGACGAGCATCCCAGTTTTCCCAGTAAGTCATGAGCACTCCAGCTTTAACGACGCTGTCAACAAATGGGTGGCGTTGTGCGACGGTCAGAGCGAGTTTGTTGTTGACCGAGTCGACCCAGTTGTACTTACGGATATGGCCGTCTGAGCCTCCGGTAAAGACCCAGCGCATATCTGCGGTGCTGCAGACGGCATTGATGGAGGTGCTCTGAGGTGCGGCAATGGTGGGGACAATGTCATATGTGGCGGCGTCGAGATACTCGGGGGGAATGTTGGATCTTGCGGCAGCGCCTCGTGACAAACCTGCCTGTGGCGCGGAGGATTGCTGAGTGGCATCTTGAGTTGCGCTAGGCTCTCCCGAGGCGTCTTCATTGTCGGAAGCATGGCTGCCAGCAGACTGGCTCTCGGCGTCGTCGTCGTCATCGCCATCACCATCTGCCTCGCCGTCGCCGTCGCCGTCACCTTCAGGATCTATATCTCCGTCTCCATCAACGTCGGCGTCGGCGTCGGCGTCAGCATCAGCATCGGCATCGGCATCGGCGTCATCGAGATCTCGCATAGTCTCGTCGGCATCGTTGTCCGAACTCCCATCTTGGGAAGCGCGATCCTCGTCGTCGTCGAAGGCAGGCATTCTGATGTTACATAGTCCAGGTCGAAGGAGAGGTCTCTGGACAAACAGCGAGCGGACACAGCAAGAAATGAAGGTGGCAAGGAAAAGGCCTCTCCGGAATAGACCGAGGAAGGGTATACGAAGTTGAGAATTCCGATCGACTAGACGTGAAGAGACAGAGAAGAGCGCAAGTGCGGCGACGTCAGTCAAATTAATTGCTAGCCCACGCTAGCCGTCGTTAGCGCCTATGCCCCGATACGGCGGTTCTTTGCTCGTCGTTGTGCAATTTTGAGTGATTGGGTGGAACATGTGAGCACACGTGAGCACACGTGAGCACACGTCCACCACACAACCACCACACTGATTGTCACATCTATCTTCGGTAAGGAGACGTCTGGGACACAGCGTTGAGGCCATTCCCGCAGCAATCCCGTGGTCCATCTGGTAGCTGGGCTGTGTATAGTCTCACTCTCCGGGCACTCAAGGATACGCACTTGCCAACAATCTGTCGGGGACGAGGCTCTTCGGGAGATAGCCTGGCTGTTCTCAAGACGTCCTCTCCACGACCGTTGACAAGTAACAGGTGACAGTCGATGAACTCTGTGAGACCATTCTTCCATGCCTGGAAAGAGTGTAGGAGGCTGTGATTCTCCTCTCAAGAGGAGACCGAGAGTGTCCTAAGTTAGGTTCTCAGACCCTGCGTGGCCTTGACCTTCACACAGAACAAGGCACAGAAGAAGGCGCAGGTCGGGAGCAGAGTGCAGACATCTGGCCTCGCAGCAGCGGCAGCAGCAGCAGCATTCACGGTAACGGCTTGGCCGACTTGTCCTACTACTACGCCTCAGGTTCCCGCTCCCCGCCGCCCTTTGTCCCAGTCGCTTGGCCTGCACCTGCACCTCCCTCTACCTTGATCTTCAAGCCCACTAGTTTGAACCCTCACCAACCCTCCTCACCCGCTTTTCCCGACTCTCTTGACCTTCACTAGCGGTCGTCATGGCATTTGACCAAGGGAGAGGCCGCAACAGAGGCAAGCGAAGCTACCATCCTCGTGGTGGTCTCCCCTCCGCCTCTGGTAAGTCGATGATTACACTCTAGTCTCAGCTCGTTGCCTAGACCTGGCCCTTGTGTTCCTTCTCGGCGTTTACTGACCGATTGCTTTGACAGCCGAAGGCCATCCGTCTATGAATAATGGCGGTAAGCTTCTCTATCTTGTAACGGCGATTCAACCTTGGAACCCGCTAATGTTCGATCTCTCGCCCCCCAGAAATGAACGCAAATCTTTCAGAGCGCTTCAGAGGAGGGAGGAGTCGTTTCCCTAACACCCATCACGCCCACACCTCTGGCCCTGACAATGGACTCGATCTGACACTGAACATGGGCATCCGTGAATACGTCTTCGCTCAGGATAAGATTACAAAATCTTCAGACAAAGATGCTTGGCTTTCCCAGCCAGAAATCCCTACGCGTGATGAGTTAGCAGTAGAAGAAGCCAACATCATACCCAACAAAATCGACGGTCCCTACAGGAACAAAGAAAGGTATCTAAAAACACAGTATTTATTGCTGCGAGAGGACGCCATAGGTTCCCTTCGAGATGCCCTTCAAGACTTCTGTGAGAACCCTGCAACCGGTGACACTCCCAAGTTCTCCATATACGATCAGGTAAGCGACCCTTCATGCCGGTGAGACAAAAGTTTAACCAATAAATAAATAGGTTTACATTATCGGTTTCACTTTTGCACGACGAGGTTTGGCTGCGCGCATTCGGTTCTCTACCAAAAGGGCTAGCAAGCGCATCTCCTGGAACACTAGTAAGAGACTTGTCTCTGGGTCTATTGTGGCCTTGCTGCCTGCAAAAGATAAAGCCGTCAACCTGAAACATCTGGTTGTCGCCACTGTTGCAGCCAGACCCTTGGACGGCGTATGTCATTACCCTCCCGAGATCGATATCTACTTCAGCCAACCCGAAGACATACAAATTGACCCCCAAGAGGAGTGGATTATGATCGAGGCCAAGCAGGGGTATTTCGAAGCCTACAAGCATACCCTCCGCAGCCTTCAAAAACTCAGCCAGGAGTCATTCCCCTTGTCCAGCAGCATCTGCCAGCTCGCCCCTGCCGTTGACCCCCCAGCATACGTCCAAGAGAACCCAGTTCTCGACCTAGGCGCAGCAGCGCAACCCGAGCAAAAGCAAGAATATTCCAAAGTCGATGTGACACAAGAATGGCCGCCTGCTCCACCCGAAACTCTTGATGACACACAATGGGAAGCGTTGCGGGAGATCATCACAAAACCCCTGTCGATAATTCAAGGTCCTCCTGGTACTGGAAAGACCCATTTGTCCAAGATCGCGGTGGAGATTCTGCGAGCAAATCGGAAACTGGACGATCCACCCATCATCATCGCCGCGCAAACCAACCATGCGCTGGACCAGCTCCTAGGTCATATTTCTCAATTCGAACCCAACTACGTCCGTCTAGGCGGACGAAGCGGAGACCCAGAAGTCAAGAAGCGAGCCCTTTTTGAAATCCGACAACTAGAGAGGATCAATCAGATCCCGGGCGGTCTGATGAGCAAATCAAATCACCTCATAACTCAGCAATCGACGGAAATGAGTAAAATTCTCGAAGCGTTCGTTATGCCAGGCTCGGATCCATTTTCTACGGACCTGAAGTCTGGAACGGAGATTTTACGGTCACTGGGAGTCTTGTCAGAGGAGCAAGCGAAGTCACTCGAAGATGGCGCCTCTCAGTGGGTGTCGACCACCAGCACTATGGACGGACCGATTCGCCTGTGGCTTGATAGAGAAGTGACACCCTTTGAGGTCCAGTATGCGCAGGACAGTTACGGATTCGAAGAGATTGAGGACGACGACCTCGAATTTGAACAGCTCAGAGAGTTTGAGGGTGAAAAGGGCGTCAATGACGAAGAAGATATCGAGTTGCTCAAAGGTCCCTGGATATCCCTACGTGATAGATTCACAGTTCGACAGCTTACTCCGGCGGATGTGGCCAAGGCCAACAGGTTGCTAGATACTGTTTCAGATTTGTGGGAAATCCCAGAGTCTCTACGTGGCCCAGTATATTCGGTCATCCAGTCAAGAGCCAAGTCAGTCATGACCTCAAAATTCCGCAAGTCTGCCATGGTTTACGACAAGCTTGTCAAAGAAAGTCTGATCGGCAAATGGGAACAAGATGCGGTGTATCTCCAACGTGCAACTATCATTGGCCTGACCACGACCGGCTTGAGCAAATACCGGCCGTTGATCTCAGCTCTAAAGCCCAAAATCATCCTCATTGAAGAGGCAGCCGAGGTTTTGGAAGCTCCAGTCACCGTGGCATGCATCGATTCTCTTCAACACCTCATCCTGGTGGGGGATCACCAGCAGCTTCAAGGACATTGCAGTGTCCAGGAATTGGAGGGGGAACCATTCCACCTCAATGTCTCGTTGTTTGAGAGGCTGGTACGGAACAGGATGCCTTACAAAACCCTTCTTCGCCAACGTCGAATGGACCCTGAGTTCCGAAGACTGATCGCTGATCTGTACCCCGACTTATCGGACCATCCAGTTGTCGTCGACAGGCCTCCGCTTCAATGTGGCATGGGCAAGATCAAGTCATTCTTTTTTGACCATGAATGGTCCGAATACAAGGATGGTTCTCTCTCGACATACAACGAGGAAGAAGCCAGGTTCATCGCAGGCTTCTATAGGCACTTGCTCAAGAACGGGGTTCGACCGGAGGTGATTACCGTGCTGACATTCTACAATGGACAACGAAAACGCATCCTTCGCGAGTTGAGGGCTTGTGAGGATATCAAAGTCTCCCACCCAAGAGCCTATCACAATGTCAAGACGGTGGACTCATATCAGGGCGAGGAAAATGACATCATCATTCTATCTTTGGTCCGGAGCAACCAAGACGGGAACATTGGATTCCTGTCCAATATCAATCGAGTCTGCGTCGCCTTGTCGCGGGCCAAATATGGATTCTACATATTCGGCAATTCCAGTTTGCTCAGAGGTCGCAGTGAACTTTGGTACAATGTTGCAGCGCGCATGTCGAACGGCCCGAAACGTCTCGAAAAGGTGTTGCCCATCCACTGCCAAAAGCACGGAACTACCACTCTAATGCAGTATCCGGAAGATTGGCATGGCACTGAAGGCGGTTGCCACCAGCGCTGTGGTGCCGTTTTTAAATGTGGACATCCGTGCCCTTTCCCGTGTCACCCATATTCTCACGACCAGGTCACGTGCTCAGAGGAGTGCATGGAAACGTTGGTCTGTGGTCATGCTTGCAACAGCAAATGCTCAGAGCCATGTACCTGCGTCTGCGAGAAATTTGTGCAACACCAGCACGCCGAGGCGGTCAAAGCCCAAGAAGAAGCGTGGTCTGCATCCCGTGCACAAGGTGTTGCTACCGGATGGCGTGGAGGAACTGATATTCGTGGTCCCCAAGGAATGAACAACGGTCAGACTATTCCCTCTTTTGGCAGCGCCTTATACTCACAGTCACAGTTTCCCAGCCACCGTAGCGCTGAACCCACACTCGGGGAGTTCATTACCGTCCTCAATCCGAACCCTCCCTCGCCCCCAAAATATGGTATGCCCGGCCTGAGAGCTGAGGAGGTTTGGAATTCCAAGGGAGAGCAAGCTGTCAAAGCCAACGTGATGCTATCCCCCGAGAAGCAAAATGAACGCAAAGCAGGTTGGAACAGTTTTGCGCAGGGTGGCGTCGTTCTCGATGATGAAAGCCGTGGAAAGGTGACGCAATCAAATATCATGCCAGCCAGACGCACGGAAGACACTGACGATATGTCTCAGGCCGCGCTTTCCCCACTTACCCGTCCACCGCTGGCAGCTCTCAATCTGCAGTTAGAGGGCGAGGCAGGTTTGAATATGCCGTTGATTAAGAATGAAACGGTGACGGTCATGGGCGAAGGAAGAACCCGTTTTGCGCATGAATACATGTTCAACACTTTTAGCCAGGCTGAACCTTTCGTAAGCGAGAGTGCGCATCTCCATACGACCATCCATGAAGGAACTCTCGGGGGCGAGGTAGCAGGATCGAATCACAGGGCACAGCGTGGACAAGGCTTGGGGCAATTCGGAAATGGCAAAATGGTGACAGTGACACAGGACAATGACGATTCCTCCTTGAAGACAAGATGCGAGAAGAAATCGAGCAGGGGTACTATGGAAGACCTGGTGGAGCTGGACGAGTATTATCGCAGCCGGTCGCCAGAAAGCACAAGGTGACGGATTGGGTTCGAGACTATGGCAGGCATCCAAAAGCTGTGGTGATGGATAGACTATGTACGGAGTACCAGATACGGAGAGGGCGGCAAAGCCAAAGGCGCCAGGCGTCAGGCGTCAGGCGACAGGAAGGACACCCCTCAGCCTGACCGCCTCACATGGACAGAGGCAATTCTGTCTGACAGAAACCTGGCGAGGCTGAGACACACAGAATGCCCACAAGGCCTCGACGAAGGGCCCGAAGAATGTCGACAGACAGGGCCAAGTTTCCAGGCTTCTGATTGGCGGACTAGAGCCACGATGTGCGGTTGTCTCACCAGCAACCACTTTGCGCCATCAGGGATCTCACTGCATGCCACTGGAGCCCTTGCCTCCCCATGCATCCAGTCATCAGTCCCTAATATCACTCCCTAAATAATACCCCGTAGTAGGTATACCCTAGGACTTATTTAGGTACCGGTGAGGCTCACGGAGGCTTTGACATGACATGCCACCCCCCTCCCCCCCGAAACTTTTTAGTCGTAATTGTTGAATAAGGAAGAATCCTTATGACCTCCTCCCTCGTTACGGGCCCAGCTGCAGCCATCTGCGTTTCTCTCACGGAGTACTCTAGTCTCTCGTGCCTCGTCTTCACGGTGCCTCCAATGTCCGGCTGACCGCATTGTTGTCCATCCCGCCAGTCGCTTTCGGTCCGTTGCTCGTGTTTCAGTTGGCCCGCATCTAGCTGCGCCCCCTGCGGAGTACATGTCCAAGAATACTACCACCGCCGCCACCTCCACCACAACAAGAGCCTGGCCTTCCTCGCCTGTCTGTCCTGCGCCTTGTCTCGTGTTGTGAGCCGTCTCGACTCTCTACGGATTGGTTCTCTATTTTCCGCCCTCCAGCTCCTTGCCAGTGCAGCCATCCCCTACGCGGCCGATCGAAAGCCCTCTCGTTCATTTCGAAGCCATTCACCGCCGCATCATCACCTCTCCACCTGCGAACAGCCGTCTGGTTTCACCGTCCCTCCTCTGAATCGTCTGTTCAGCACGAGTTCTCCTTCCAAAACAAAACAAGAAAAGGCCCTAGGCCAGCCGCAGCCCCAATACCATGTCAAATACAAGGTCCTTTTCCTTTGAGCCACAAGACGACCATAACCTGCATTCTCACCACCAAGATCAAGAGCATGGGCAGCAGCAATATCAACCTGACCAACTATATCATGATTCCCCCTCCAGAGATTTCAATCCTCCACCACCTAGATACATCTCTACACCTCCTCCGCAACACCTTCCAGATCCTGTGTCCCCTTCTACCTCACCGCGCCGCCGCCCCGTCCCCCCAAACACCCATCTCCTAAGTGACCACTCCCCAGAACGGAGTTTCTCTAGGCATCCAGCCCACATGATCGACGACGACGACGACAGCCATTCACCTGCTCCTCCCCCACCACCACACAGGCTCTCCCCGACTCGCATTTCCAGAGACTACCCACTGCCTTACCGACCCTCCTCGGACGTCTCTACTGGCAGGGACAATTTTGGTGATCATGTAGCAGGAGGTGGACTCGGCTCTGTAGCACAAGGTGTGGCAGATCGCAATCCTCGCGAAAGTGGACTCGATGCGGTGCGAGGGATACCTCAATCCTACTCTCCCTATGAGCGAGGTTATCCCCAGGAGTCCACTTCATACCCATCTGAACTCCCACCATCGCGCTTGCACGATCATAACACAAACGGTTCTTCATTTGCTCTCGCCGCCGGCGCTGCAACACCTGGCTCAATCACGCCTTCAGGTTCTACTGGTCCCAGATCTTCAGACTTTTCAGGCAGGAGTATTCCTCTTGAAGACTACCCCTCCAACCCACACCATTCCATGGCCTACCCTGGCTACCAGGATTCGCCATATCGGAATTCGTACGCCCCTTCGATGAACTCGGCCAACATCATGAACCAAGCTAGTATCAATCCCAACAACATCATCGACGATGGAGATGACGAAGAACGCCCAGGCCAACCTGGTCGCAGCCGAGAAGCCGCTCCGGCCGCTGCGGCCGCTGGTGGCGTCCTCGGAGGTCTTTTCGGCCGCAGAACCAAGAATATCACCCCAAGTGGTTCTTATGACGCTGTAGGGGCAGGTTCCAAAGTTGAGAAAAGCGAATGGCTATCACAACAGACAAAAGGTAAACGGAAAATGAGATGGTGGGTGGGGGTTGCCATTGGTCTGGTGATTGTCATGGCCCTTGTCGGTGGCATCGTCGGAGGCGTTCTCGGGTCCCGAAACTCGGACAGCTCGTCAAGCGACAATAACAGCAGTAACAACGCGGGTTCAGACACGGCAGCGAATGGAGATCTCGACAAGAATTCGGCGGAGATCCAAGCATTGATGAACAACAAGAATCTGCACAAGGTCTTCCCTGGCATGGACTACACTCCATGGGGTACTCAATACCCTCTCTGTTTTACTTACCCTCCGTCACAAAACAACGTGACTCGGGACATGGCCGTTCTCTCGCAGTTGACCAATGCTGTTCGGCTCTACGGGACCGATTGCAATCAGACCGAGATGGTGCTTCATGCGATTGATCGACTTGAATTGACTGATATGAAAGTCTGGCTGGGTGTTTGGATTGACACCAATCAGACTACGACGGATCGCCAGATAGCTCAAATGTACAAGATCCTCGACAAGGTCTCAGACCTCTCCATCTTCAAAGGCGTCATCGTCGGCAATGAGGCCCTTTACCGGGCAGGGGTGGACAAGACGCAATCCGAGCAGGAATTGATTGATGTTCTGAACGAGGTCAGGTCAAACTTCACGGAGAAAGGCTACAAACTTCCTGTGGCTACTTCGGATTTGGGAGACAACTGGAATGCACAATTAGTGGAGGTGGTCGATTATGTCATGTCTAATATTCACCCGTTTTTTGCCGGAGTCACACCAGACGTCGCCGCTGGCTGGACTTGGGACTTCTGGCAGAACCACGACGTGGTTTTATCCAAAGATAATTCCAGCATCGGGCAAATCATCAGTGAAACCGGATGGCCGAGCGGGGGAGGTGAGGATTGCGGTGGAACCGATGGGTCTTGTGCTGCTGGTCAGAGCGGAGCTGTTGCCAGTGTGGACAACATGAACACCTATATGGACAATTGGGTCTGTCAAGCATTGTCCAATGGAACCGACTACTTTTGGTGAGCGTCACAGAAAGTGTGCTTGAACACCTCGCTAACAAAATCGCAGGTTTGAAGCCTTTGACGAACCTTGGAAAATTAGCTTTAACACCGCCACCCAGAAATGGGAAGATAAATGGGGGTTGATGGATCCGGGAAGAAATTTGAAGCCTGGTCTGAAAATCCCCGACTGCGATGGAAAGACTGTTGGATCATGAGGATCTCAGCATTCTTATTGGCGTCAATTCTTGGCTATTAGGAACCGTGCCGGGACATTCTTCGAGAATGTTGGGCTTCTTTTCGAAGCGACCTTTCAGCGGTTCACAAAACACACGGCGACTGGGTTGGACACTATGCATCTCGGGTTGGGATGAGGTTCCTTTTGCCGTTTTGCCCGTGCGCGTTCATTTGGCGACGAGCTTGCATACGGGCATTTGTTCATTATACGCCGGCGGGTGGATGTCGGGATGTCGAGATGTTGGTCCATATATTGAGGATCCAGCATTCATCAGGATAACAGGGTGAAATACCTACACTCTCGTACTGACAGCGGAGGCTGAAGTCTATGCTTAATTGGGGGATTTTTCCAAGGCTGGGAAGGACGGTGCTTACGACCGAGGGCTGAATCAAGACATATGACGGAAGACAGGCGGGATGCAACGGAAGCGGATGTACATTATGTCTCATTAGACACGGCGGCATGATACCTAGCAATGAAGAATAAATGGGATCGACGTGGAATTGAAAGGCCACGGGCTCGATTGATTTGGAACCATGGACGACACCTCATGGCACATTGGCATTAGTGGAGAAATTCCATTCCATTCCATTCCATCCCACATGACTTTGCAGCTCCATCTTCCGCTCCGGCCGACCATCGACCAAGGTCGAGGCCCGCGGAAGCTAATCAAGTAAAAAGTGATGGCGCGGGAATGCACACCGGTCTCGGGGGTCAGAAACCCAACAGTAGTACTAGGTGTCCTACCGGTCAGTGGGTTGGGCAGCAATACAGCATGCTTGCTGCCGTGGGGTTGTTGACCATATATGACTCTACCAACGAACGGAAAACTAGCCCGGTGAGTCTAACAGGAGGAGGGGGGAGGCCAGACGGCGAGAGGACTAGAGAGGGCGAGATGTGACAGGCGAGGTTTCTCGACAACTTAGGGCGCTCGGCTTCAAAACTGGAAATATTCTTTCTTCTGCTCTGGGCAAACAAGGATACGCGATGTACGGATTACAACGGTTCAGCTTCGGTCCGTGTGGACGTGGATGACCCTAGCAGGCGGATCGAGCAGGTAGGTACATATGTTAGGCATGATTTTGTCTGTGGAATATGCGGTTTCAAGAAGAAGTGAGGGAAAGGGGGGGTAAAACGAGTGTGTGTGATTCAAACTAGCTATGCTATCGAGGAGGGGGAGAGGGAGAGGTACATCGGTGGTTCGAATATTACAGTAAGGACAGACAGACTCCAATGGATCAAGAGACAAATAGTCAGGCAAGTAGACAGGCCCGTTTGAGTCGACAAGATCCCCTCCCTAGGCACCTCTTGGAGCAATCCCCATCAGAGTAAAAGCGACAGCGACAGTGGTTGAAGAGAATGAACGTGCTGTGGACCGGATAACATAAACTCGACGGAGAGACTCGGGGTTCCGACGTGAGGTTGAGATGGACCGACGGACTGTGTGGCTGGGCGGTGAAAGCTGGTGGTGCTGTGAGCCCATCAAACGAGAGTATCAGTGGCAGGGATCCTAATACATCCCAACCGGAAGACAGAAATGGCGGTAACGACTGTGGGGAAAAAAATGCTGCTGGCAAGTGGTGGATATAGTTGGGCTGCAATCGTGCACGGAAAGGAACCAAAGGACAAGGAAGGACCGACAGTGGTGCCTAAGAGACACCAACCAGCCGAGGTGGCCGCTTGGGCACCAATGGAAGAAAGATGGTAGGCTCCAGAAAAGAGCCGAGTTGTAGCGTGATGGATAAAGGGGCTGGGACCAAAAGCGAGGTCTCGAGGCTGTCCCAAGGTTGGCCTTTCAGGGGTCTCGAGCTGGCCGTTGATAGCACAGCCTTGTCGCCCCTTTTGATGCTGTTAAGTTTGTACTGGGCCGCAATATATGCATTTGTCGTGAGCGCAAGCGCCACATTGTTTAGGGTTCAGGTCTGGGTTGTTCTCATAACGACATTTGTGACATTTCCACCACCCCGTCATGTCTTGTCGAGGTATAACGTGAGGACGACGGGTGCTTCGAACTAGAGATGAACGAACACCATCATCGGAGGCCAGCGAACGCTTCCCACCGCTCTGAGGGACACTTTGGCCAAAATGGGCTTCGTCACGAAGGCGAAGAGTTCGGCCTTGGCCCGCACGTTGCATCGTCGAAGGGATGTTGCCGTCGAGCGGACAAGCTGCACATTTGGGGTGGTCACAATTGACACACTGGAGGTGATTTGCGATGAGGTAGGGACCATGTTTGCACTTGTGACAACCCCAAAGAATCGCCATGTCCTTTTGATGATGAAAACAGCAGGGCTAGGTTGGTTCGTTATGCCTGAAAGGAATGGATGTTTGGGGTTAAAGACGGTATAGAGGAGCGACCGCTTGAAAGATTTTGCTCAAAGAAAGTTGCTGAAGGAGTTTTCTGGGAAGGAATGTTGAAGCGGCTGCTTCCAAAATGTGGCAATTGAAGAACAGACTTGCTCAGATGAAGTGAATAAAGGAACTGTGGGATGGAACGATCGAGATTGTGTTTTCGGTGGGTAGAGAGAACCCTTTTATACAGATTCGAACATGTCGACATGATGATGCGAGAAGGATGTGGGTACGTTTGGCTGGGCCTACCACGGGTTGTTTGAAGGTGAGGCTTCATGGTTTTCGAGAGCGGGAATATGGTCAAGCAAATAGTGAGCTCATTTCCTTCAAGCACAGAACTTGACTGGAAGCATTTCCAAGTAACAGGAAGTGCCTCTGTGTATAGTCTCGTGTTGCCTATCGGATGAAAAACGTCAGAATTCCAAGAAGAACCCTCCCTTTGGTCGAATTGTCATAGACAGAAGTCTAATTGGTTTCAGATTGCCTCCAAAATGAAAGCTTCGACGAAATATTTCGAGGCGAAAGTCAACATAGCCACCCGCACTGTGAATGCTGAGCTTGAATCGATCCAAGGTCGGTAAGTCAGCCAAAATAGGCACTCCTTGGCTCCAGCAATGAAGCACACGTGTCTTAGCATTCAACCCTACCGTGCAGTAGGCGGCCTTGCCAGAAAGGCGTCTTGAGACTTCAAAGTCCACCGAAGGTGAAGAGAGGTGATGCGGGGACGAGAATTGCCAAGAATGACGGAGGCCTTGCAACCTCATTCGTTCATACCAAAGAAGGCTGAGCTGGGCCACGTGAGGGTGGAAAGCGATGAAACCGAAAAACAACGTGACAGGACGAGGCTCCCAAACCACACAGCCCCATTGACGGGAGAAAGCAAGCCGTTTTGGTCATGCGTACTTGCGCGAGAACAGCTTGCTTGCCTGGGAGAATAGCAGAACCAAATTCGGAGAAAAAGAGAAGGCTAGTATTAAGGCAAGATGGGAAGACTTTCTGAGAACGAATCAGCAAATGTGGCTGTTTAAAAATGGGGGACACCCCTATCAACAGCGCAGCATCCGAACAGAAAGAACTTTAATGAGGAGTGTCCGCCATCGTACCGAGGACACGCCTGCGAGAGACACGGGAAGATGTTGCACAAGGCATTCGGAAGCATCGAGCACTAGCCCGTGCTCGCCCTGGAATAATGCGAAAGGTTCGGGGGACTCTTCTTCCACAATGTTCTTGGCCTCATTCGTATGCCGCTGACGCGGACTGCTATGGACCGAGGTGAATCGAATAAATCCGATAGTCGTTGAGGCCCGGAGATATCAATCAGGTCATGGGTCAGGCTGAAGGTTAGTTAATCCGAACATCAACTCACCTTATCCGCTCGTCTGCGGACACGCCTCTGGAAGCGGCTGGTGGTGACAATTGCGTAATGCATTTCATTTCCTGCACGAGGACACTCGGGAACTCTGGAAGTCCATAGCCAGGTGGGGGGTTCAGCGCCCGAATTGTGAGCAGCGTTTCTGGGACGGCAAGGTTCGCTGACATGTGAGCGCCCTGCGGCCGGAACGCTGAGGAAGTTCTACGACCAGGCAACCACACTCGATTGTGGCATGGGTGGGCTTGGATGGAAGTTCGGAATTCTCGAGAAATTGACAGAGTGGCCGATTTGGAGCCGGCGAAGGAAGTGGTTCGGAATGGAAATGAGGTTGGGCACCAGTTGGTTTGATCGGCAGGGTTTGGCAAGGAAAATAGCCAAGTAGCCTTGGTGGGTTGGGTTGGGTAGGGTAGGACGACCGAAGGCGAGCGGCATCAGGTGGGTGCGAAGGCAACCGTTTTCCAAGAGTCGTGCCTAAAGTAAGTGGATGGTTGTGTCGGGCGCAGGATGATGGAAAGAGGGTGAAGGAAGCTAGTCATGGTGGCTCGGACGAAGGCGTGAGAGGTGCCGGAGGGGTGATCGAGTGCTGAGTTGGACGGGCTAAAGATATAGCTATGTCTGAGATGGCGGATGAGTAGCACTCTGCAGGACGAAGCGCTTGACACGATGATATGATAGAAGAATGGAAAGGTGTTGATGCCAGATGGTGGAGGCCGGTTGCTGTCGTTGAGGTGGGGAGAAGGATGGCTGACTGGGAAGGAGCGAGGGCGACTGGCGACTGGCGACTGGCAACTGGCAACTGGCGACTGGTCACTGGTCACTCTCCACTGGTCACTGGCTACCCACTCACTGGTGGCTCCTGCCTATTGAGTCTGTCTGGTCTGGCTTATGAGTCCGGTGAATCCTGCCTAAGTGGCTAAGTGGCTAAGCATGACGTCGCCGGGTGCCGGTGCCTCTAAGTCATTAAATTCCGCGCCCGGGCACTGGACATTACTTATTAACTTTGGACACCCGACGCCCACTAATCAGGAAGACATACGCCATCCTTTCATTTGCCCTCTGTCATTATTATTTGTTGTTTTCCACCACCCAACCACCATTCCTCTACCGACTGCGCTCCTCGACCTGGATTCATTCCTAGCTGAATCAACCGTGGTTCTTCATGTCCTCCACGCCCTCCACGCCCTTTACGTCCTGCCGCCATCGACCGTCGCCGGTCCTATCTTTCGTCTTCTGACACGCCGGCCCCTGGTTGTTTCTTCCAGAAGGTGCCAATCTCAGCCCCTCTAACCGAATCGCCCTAAACCGGTCTCGAGGCAAGAGCACAACTCCTACCCAACGCAGCCCACCACATCCTCAAAAGCATTGCCTCGCGCTCCCTACCTCTCTTTCTACTCCCGCAAAATCGCCTCAGACTACAGTCTTTGCCTTCTTTGCCGGGCAGACCCTCAGCCTCGCATCGACACCTTGCTGTCTATATCAATCTGTTCCCGAGACCGTCCTGCGACGTCCCCTCCCCCCGCACCCTGAGCGAGGTGCACCCTCATGTCTTGAAAAATACGTCCTACTATCAGTCTTCTTGTCAATAAAGGTACAATGACCGAGAACCGCTATCGCCCTGCTTCTCCCACCAGGCGATACCCTGACCCTCGCGCATCGACCGGCATGGTGTACTCCTCCTCTTTCGACCCCCGATCCTTGGCCACCCCCCGGTCCGGCTTCGACTCCTTCCCTGTAGCACGTCACGGCAGTGCGTACAATACACTACCTGCCGTGAAAAAAACATTCCTCGATGACCACCACCCTGGGGGTGGAGGAATTATTAGGACCGAATACACTGTCCGCCCCAGGAACAACTCGTCTATTGGATCCGAAAGCCGGCGACCTGTCAGTGCTTTGATCACCAGACCCTCTTCGCCTCCTCGAACTCGACCGATCGTTAGTGCTTCCCGCGACGAGCCACGGAGTTCCATCCCGCCTGCCCGAGAGGAACGATTTCTTGTTCCCGCTGCCTCACAGGGTCGACCTTCTAACCGACCTTCAAGTGCAACACGGGCAGATCAGGATCGCCTCGGTGCTGGAAGAACCAGTCGCCAACCAGAATATCATCGCCGCGGTGGCCATAATACATATCCTTACTCTTCTAGTCTTGCCACCTTGCAAGATGAGGGCTACTCTTATACTACCCCCAAGGAACAGTTTCTTCAGGAATCATCCCGGCCACCGCAGAGACGCGAAAGCTATGGCAGACGAGAACGCCCTATCAGTATCATGGGCCTTCAAGAATACAGAATGCCCGCAAGAAGAGATCCCGGTCCGCCTCCCTCTTCTTCACGAGCTTTGGATCGGATTGAGAGAAGTGATAGCGCTCGTCATGGCGGTCTACGAGGTGACCGGAGCGACTCGGACTCTGACCCTCTCAGGAGACGTCACTCTACGAGAGCCCCGGTCTTGCATCATTACCGTGACGACGACTACACGTCTTCCAGAGACGATCGCGATTCTCGGCCCGCTCCAAAACCCCGACAAGACCGTGTGGAAGAAGCCGACCGATCCCAAAGGCATAAGTATCGTGACGAACGTGAAAGAGAAGTGCTGCGAGACGCTGACCGTGTAAGAGAGCGCGACTGGGAGAGAGATCGGGAGCGGGAGCGTGACCGTGACCGCGATCGTGACCGTGATCGCGACCGCGACCGCGACCGTGACCGGCCTAGAGAGCTGGAAAAGCCCATCAAAGTCCCTGACGACCGTCGTCACCCTCGGAGTCGCGAGGCTAGCCCAGACCATTCCGGGCTTCGCAAAGGACTAGCTGCCGCCGGGTTGGCAGCGGCAGCAGCAGGTGTCGCCGTCAAGAGCTCTCGCAGTCCTCATGACGGCTCAGAGAGCGACGATCGCAAAGAACGCAAGCACCGGAGGAGACGTCACCATCATGCTAGTGTCGATCCAAGCCCGGATGAACTTGCTGGTCGTGTTGAGCGAGACCTCTCACTAGCCAACGGAGACCGTGAACGACGGCGGGTTGATGTGAGAGCAGATGAAGGGGTCAGTGATCGCGAAGAACGTTCTGAGAGGAGACGGCAGCCCGGAAATCGACGGAAACACAAAGACCCCCGTGGGAATGAGTCAGATACGACTGACGACTCCGCTGGAAAAGATTCTCGTCAACGGCCACACGAAAGAGACAGAGATTCTGAGCTTCGCGAACCTCCTCGACAGCGCCGGGAGAGGGCACCCTCTCGTGATGAAGATCGAGACGTGCCGGCCTCACTGGAACATCGCACAATATCACCCGGTGAGGAAGAAGATGCTCGTCCGCGGCGTGTCCAATTGGTTGAACCGGTCGAGAAGAAGGAAGAAATCAAGCCTAGAGGTATTCTCAAACCACCTAGAGCAGTTCCCTTCCCTGAAGACCCCCACCCGGAACGGGAAGGCGTTGCACCATTGAAAGACGCCACCAAGGATGGAATCCCGCCAACTGCCCGCTGGACAAAGATTAGCCGTGGCCTAGTGAACCCGGAGGCATTGACGAAATCGCATGAGAGATTCGAAGAGAGAGATGATTATGTGATTGTGCTTCGCGTTGTTTCCAGGGAAGAAATCATGAAGTTTGCAGAAAAGACAAAGGAAATCAGAGGTATATCTCCCAGCGTCGTCGAAATCGACTCAAAAACCACTTGAACCCAACTTACTAACGTTTTACCACAGAAGCCCGAGAGCGTCAATGGCAGGCCGAACTCGATGAGAAGCGCCGGCGGCATAGAGAGAAGGGCGAACACGATGGCAGCGGCGGCGATGACGACGACCGCAGACCGCGATTGGCGATTGATCAAGCGCCACCCATCCAAGGAGATCCCAGAGCATATCTGGCACCACAACAGCAACGGGGAGGCGTTGCCACGGCGCCAGGTATTCAGGGACAGCCAGGAGGCACAACTCCGTTTCAGCCTGCACCCATGGTGGCCATGGATCGTCCTCCGCAACCTCAGCAGAGCACACTGGTTCCAGACATCAGAGTGGACAGTAATAGCGATGGAGGGAATTATTCAACGAATGTGTGAGACTTGGCGGATGACGTTGGGATGAATGATAAGCGACGGATGATGGATGATGGATGAAACAACTTGAGATCTGTTGGCATGAGATCTGGAATTAGACGGTCTGGCTAAGGTTTGGGACAGGAAATGTTGGGTATTAGGATCGGAGTGCATGGATCTTGGATATATTTCTTAGATATCCTACAACTTTGGTGGATCTTGTCTGATGTACGTAACTCAACCACAGGGAATGTAAGAGGTGTGTATTTGACACTACCTAGGTAACCTATTTTCTGTCAAATGATTAGGTTTGAAGTGAAATACCATGGATACGGATATAAATATGGGCTTTCTGAACCTCTTTGCCAAATTCCCGCTCCTGCATTTAAGGATTGACATTGAAATCTGACTCTCATGTATCATCCAGTGAGACACCCTGTGATTCGATTGTTTGTTGTCGTTGCCTTCTCCGAAACTCCAAGCAGGCTGATGCGATGCAAGAGCCGGGACTGGTCTTAGAATGGCCTGCGAGGACGAAACAACAGACGTCCTGGCGTGAAATTAACAGCTTTATCCCTCAACAATGACGTGGCATTTCGATGGCAGGATTCTCTGTAGACATGCCATTTCGTTATTTGCTGAAAGTCCTTTGGATGTGGTGGAGAGCGGTGAGGGTGGCTAGGTAGGACTCTAACTTGCTCCAGTCCATACCTTTTATGCTTTTATGACATTTCCAACTCGGCAAGATATTGGATCGTGGACGCAGAAGCTTTGACCGGCCGTGGCTAGATATCTGCACAGGCTCAGGGGGGGTGGAATGGAGAGACAATGGGAATCTTCAGACCGCGATGTTCGGATGGAGTTTGGTGGGGCCTGCAGTTGGAACGGTAGACTCTGTTCCGCTGTAGCACTGTTGGAGCAAATGCTCCTAGCAACATGAAAAGTGTCGTGCGATCGGCGCGGATGGGTGGCTGGTGGGATACTTCGAGAGCGGACGAAGCGAAACCGTTAGCTGTCAACCTGTCACAAAGTTACGAGATGAGTCCTGTAGTCGCAGTGTTGCGATTGACTGGGATTTGGCCGAGTGGCTGCTGTGAGGCTGAGAACGGTCGCCTCTCCAACGACTCACCATGGGCAAAGGCAGCATGGGGGGGTCTCTGGAAGAAGAGAAGGCTTCGAATCCTATCTGCGTGATGTCGCCAGTACTACCAAGTAGAAGACTCCGGAAGCAGCATGCATCCCGGACCTGCCAGCTAGTTTGGAAATGGAAGAATACCTTACGGTCTGGAGATGTCAGGTGTAGCTAGAGATGTCAGGTCTCGTAGCTAGGGATGTCGTGAGATGTCAGGCCTGGAGGAGCCAGCAAGCCAGCAGGTCTGGAGACACCTGCGTCGGGGCTAGCGGTTTTGGAGCAGGAGCAAGGTTCGACTTGTGGCTGAATCACCACGCTGCGGCGGAAGGGCGTTGGTGTTGGCGCAGTTGGCGTAGTTGGCGCACCGGGCGCACCTCAGGCTGGCCACCTGGCGCAGGTTCCCCGTGGCTGGCAGCGGCAAGTGCCTCTTTTGACTGACATCACCAAGCTTCGCTCCTTCCCTCCCTCCCTTAGCATGCGCAGCCAACGGGACGCTCCTCTGGCTCTTTCCTCGAGACCAACACACCATTTTTGACAGCGGCAACAGGCAGCAGTTGGAGGGAAACGAGCAGGCAGCAGGCCGCAGGCCGCAGGCCTGCGTGACTGGGGCCAAAGCATCTGTCTCCTGGGTTACTTGTTACCTTGTCACCTTTTCGTGCCACTGCATCAATCTCGCGCCCGTCATCGACTGGCCTTCACGGATTGTCCGCATGTGCGTGTCGTCGCCATCGAAGCGTCCACCCGTTCCCTGGTCACTTTCCTCCCGCCTCCACTGCTAGTACCTGAAGATCGTCTACCAACCCATCATCAACCCATCAAGCTGTCAACCCATCATTCCATGACTGGCTCTCCCCTCTTCGTGCCACACGCGCAGTCTTGTGGACGATCGAGCCTAGGTGTCGATCCACACGTTGCCCACCACCACGAGCGTCCGTCACCGCCCTTGCCACCACGTTGTTGTCAATCACCCGCATTTCGGCCGCATTCGCCCCCAAGTAATGGCAAGAATATGCGACCTCACACAAATTTCCAGACACCTCGTGCAATGGCCACACGGACAGCACAAGGGATAAAAATAACACGAGATGAGAGTTAGGGGCACGCGTCTCGATCGAACCTGACGGCTTCGCTTCGGAGACAGCCCTAAGGCCTCCCGGTGGCATCCCAGCTTTGGCGAACCTGGAGCAAAGCAAGGCAGCCGGCCCTGTAGACATCCGAAACCCCCAAAAGAGCCTGGTTACAATCGATATCTGTCCCGATCCGAACCCATGGATTGTTGCCCCTTTCGCAGCAAGATTGCTTAGAGACAGATACCCGTTGGGTCAATCTTAGCCGTCCTGGGGCACTCTAGTTCATTCAGGCCTTTTTCCATGAGGCTGTCAATCACGGACTAATTAGCAACTGTCAAATGTTCTGCCAGGATTACCTCGTACGGAGTATTGTCGACGCATCATCATACTGGGTACTTCGACAGTACCCAGTATGGACGCTGGGACTTTTAGTCCATGGTCTGTGCCGCGTGCGGCTCGTTCGGTTCTCCTCCCCTTTAGCCCGCAGTGATCGTCTCAAGGGAGCCATGCCCGGAGACAGACCAGCAAATAATAGTTCGCAGCCGGGGAAGCTGCACAGGGAAGCTGATCTGCAGACGAGAAGCCCAGTCGTGCCCAGGTGACAAGGACTCACAAATCGGGCCACGCCTCGCCAATCAACTGTTGCTCAAGCTCATCCGCGTCCAAGACCCGTGGCGCCGGTCACCGGATGGTCACTTCGCCTTGTCGGGGGGAAGGGGCATGGACTAGGTGAGATAGCTCTCGAGCCTCTCTAGACTCGACCCCGTAGCCCCCGAGTGGCCAGGGGTGCTATTCATCTAGCCCCGCTGATCAACCGCTTTTGCATCCCTGGGATGTCGTCGAACAGGACATTTCATCAGCTGCATTTTGGCGACGCTGAAAGCTTAACGCGAAACAATGCTGCTTTGGAGATAGGGAATTTCAAAATGGCGTCGAGGAAAGATTAACAATCGCACTACATCGCGGCTCAAATTGCTCTCTGGTGCTGTGAACAGCCCCCAAGACTAATTGCCTGGCCGTGACCTGATCTGGAGCCATGTCTCACACAGATAATATTCGATATGCAGCAACAAGGAGTCTCGTTATGTCCGCGGTGAGGGTAATCCTTCCTTTATAGCATCACCGAATGCTTGCCGCCCTTTATCGTGTTCCACCATGACGAAAGAAATCTACACGCTTCGAACGGCAATCCTGAAGCAAGCATCGATGAACAGTTGTTTTGGTCTTAGGACACGGCGGTCGCTGTATTTAAGGCAAGCCCAACACGATTCAATTGACGATTGTCAATAATCTTGACCATGAGCTAGCAATTGTTAAGAAGAGCTTGTTAGGGGGCGGTCAAGTTGGGAAGGCACTAATCTGCGCTTCCCACGCTCAAAAAAGGGCGCTCGTATTCCATCTGGCGACGGGGTTGACTGATTTCGCTTACGGGGTAAAATGCCATGGACGGACAAATTCCAACGTCACAAGGCGAAATATGCGCCACGCGAAAGGTGGTGGTTTCTCAGCGACTGCAATGCTCGTCAGAAGACGGGAAGTTTGCGATGTAGGACAAGCAGAAAGCTAAAAGTCGAAAGGTTAATTCACGTAAGGTGGATGTGGTGGATGTGGGACACTACTGATCATGATGAAAGCACTGGAGTACGAAGGTTCCAATGGAGGGCTTAAAGATAGGCGTGGGGAGAAGAGAGAGGGGAATGTGAAAGCTTGCAGGGGGCGTGGGAGGAGCGGGACTGACCAGGCGCAGAGGCTAGATTCGTCTGCATCTGCGAGTTGGACGACATGCTCCTCTCGGTTTTCTACGTGCACATGCAGCTGGTCGACAAGTTCTGGAGGGACGCGGAGGACGCAGAGGTGAATGTGCTGCAGGTTTGACTGGCGTAACGTCAGGTACACGGGAGGCCGTGAGGCTGCAAACTGAAATTGCCATAACTCGGGAAATGTACTCCGTACGGAGGACATCAGGCCGTGCTTCAGGTGGCGGCGACTGATGCCCACCGCTGGCCCTGCAATTATCACTACTCCGTATATTGTGTACGGAGGACTGCGTCTGCCAACGCCCAATGCTCCCAAGGCGATTCTAGCCGAGGTGATCGCCAGTTGGGATGCGGCCAGAGCAATCCACCAAAGACAGCCACCAAATACGAGCCGTGACCGTGGCCGATTCCGCCTGAAGCAAGACGCCGCACGGCTCGTCAGCCTCTTCCGCCGCCGCCTCACAACCCATGAGATTCCAGACTGCAATCCTCGCCTTGGAAACACACTATTACTTGGAAGCGATGCCGAGACCCGGATCAGCAGCAGCCTGAAGGATGGAAATTATCTCATCTGCAGGCCGGGGGGTTGCGACCCGGAACGAGATATTAGAATACACAACCTGTTTCAGGGTCCAAGAACGAAGGGGGACGGGCTAGCAGTCCAACAAGTGACGCACGAGCGCGGGCCAACGCAAGAGATGAAGACCAGAGCATTCGCGAATATGCTAATATTGGGTCGGAGCGGAATGCCATCTGCAAACGGAACGCCACGGCAGCACAGAGGGAACGAAGAGCCAGCAAAAGCATCGGTCACCGCAGTCGCCGTGCTGCTATTATTACTTGCTGCCTTCACAGATTCCTGGGTATTCTTGTACTAAGTCGGTCGCGCTCGACGATGCAAGACCAAATCAGACCAAAACAGACTGCGTAATAACAACGGCTCCCCAGGGAGCAGTTGGCAGGGGCTCATGCTCGATGCTCGATGCTTTGCTGGTCGTCTGCTCGTGTAAGGCTGAGCAAGGAATCGAACAGGCCTGATATTGAAGGAAGGTCGTCAAAAATTGCTGTCCCTGTCGGGCTGCTCGACACACACTATTTACTCCCGGGCACAGACAGGGCACATTGATACGCGTGGCAGGGGTTGTGGGCAGAGGCCGAGAGGCCAACACCCAGGCATCGCGGCCGGCGCCCGCCCCACCCCTGGCTCTCAGAACAGACGCCCATTCGCCCTGGAGTCGCTGGGCCCCCAATGGCAATTCTCGGTCCGTCTGACACTGACCCGCGGCGGGCTTGGTGGCTGATATTTCCCCTAGCTCGCCCAACGTTGATTTGCCCCGTCCTTTTCGACGAATGGCAGTTTGGCAGGTCTTTGCCTCCTCTAGGCTCTGGGTGTGAGTCGGTGTAGCTGCAGCCTGCAGCAACATGGATGCATGGAGAGCAGCCAATCGAAGGGCATGGGCCAATGACAGCCGTCCCCAGCTTGTGGCAATAACGCGCCTCGAGACTTGCGGTCGCCGGGCACCCTGGGAGCAATCATTTCACTCGGAGTCTTAGTCTAGCAGATGCCGGGAGGGGGTGGCACGCACTTGGGCCAAAGCGCACCCGGTGCTGATCGACGGTCGGGACACCCTATCCAGGACCAATGCCGGGCCACACATGGGAGTTCATCACCGTCGCATTGCACCGCGGGCCTAAAGCCGATTCGGGGCTAGTCGGGTGACGAGGTTGCTGTTGGCCAGTCGTGCCAGTATTTGCCGGGGCTTGCCACCGAGCGGAGAAAGGATTATTCTAGGTGAGGGACCTCTCTCTTGGGCACTTGGTCCCTGCGAGCCTGAGGAGAAAAGGGCCAGAAACGACGGTTTCCAGGATCCAGGGTCAACGATGGCCTGTCCGCGCAAGGTGGCCGCGACGTCGATTCGACACACGGAGGCCGCACTAAAATCACGACTTGCAGCAAGGGACTTCTTCTTCCGTCACGGTTTGTTCTGCAGCTGGACGGGGTCGAATTTCGCAGAGTGAACGGACCAGTCACAGCCTGCCGCCTGAGGGTGACGATGTCGAGGAAGCAGATGTGCCAAATGACCACGCCGCCGCCACGGATTGAGCGGTGGGGAGAGCGTGCATGGCGGCGGAAAGTCTCTGCACCAGGCGAAGTTGCGTGTTGTGTCGGTTACCAGCTAGGGCGGCGCCCGTCTGATAGGCTTCCACTCCCGCCTGTCTGGCTGTCCAGCCCCGAGCGTGCCACCCCAGGGAGGCCAGGGAGGCCAGGGAGTCCCCAGGGAGCCTAGGCTCCTCGGTCAGACTGGCCGCTCGAAACTCGACTCTAGGTTGTCTGAGGGCGTGCGCAACGCTAGTTCCAGTCGGGTGCGAGTTGATGCGGGTGGGTGCGAGGAACATGCAGGAGCCGTTGCAACCCTTGTCCGTGATCGACCCCGGCGCCGTTGGGCCCCCTAGGCGTGTTTCGGGTGCAGACTCTGGCGCAGATTGCAGGGATGGCGGGCCTGGCGGTTTTGACGCCTGGCGCTCGCAACCTTGCCGCAAAACTCTATTCAAAAGTGCCTGCCACTATGGTGATGCTGTACTTTCGTAACGAGGGAGCAACGCAGACCGTGTCTTGTGTCCAGGTGAGGCTTGCCCAAGAGACCAGAGGCGTCCTCTGCGTGCTCCCTAATCTTTCCACTGTATTTCCTGCCTGGGACTGCGACCGATGCACTCGGTGACTTTCCTCTAGATTGCATTCTAGCCCGGGCCCGAGGAAATCATCCTGCTACGGAGTATTCCTCTTCCCCTCTTCTCCTCCCCCGTCCGTCCATCCATCGTCAGCGTAATCACCCTCGCTCCAGTCAGTCCATTCACGAACCCACCCATCCACCTGCGCATGCCTGCGCCCTTGTCCCGAATCAGTCGAGTTTCGATCATTGAGTTGGCAGAGGCGCAACTCTCCGACAGTCTAACATACGGTGCCCTCGACAGACAGCTTCTTCATTTAGGAACATGCACCCTGCCCGGCCCTTGGGATCCATCTCTCCATCCCTACTACTCTCCTCCTCTTCTCCCAGATACTCCACCGGCCTGGCTCGTCGACCCATTGTTCACGCGACGTCTTAAGCGCTCGCCTCCGAACCTTCACAGCTCCGAACCTTGGTGCCTCGCCTCGGCCGCCTGCTCCTCTCCTCTGCTCCGTCCACAATCCGGCAGCCGTCCACCCTCGCCCAGTGACCCCTTCCAACTTCCCTGCTGCAACTGGGTCTTTGCCTTCCCTGCTTCCCGCCGACGCCATGGCCAAGGTGCGCAACGCCGTCGCCTCGGAGAAAAAAGCTGGCCCTGGTAGTGCGGGCAGCAACGCTCAACCGCATCAATCACATTCCCATCTTCAACAACAGGCTCGCCCGCACGCTCATCCTGCCTCGCACCCCAACATCCAACACGCCATTCACAATCCGCCTCGCTCGGCCGCCCCAGTCGTCGCCCCTGGTCCAGCTGCCCTTGTGCCTGTTGCGAGTGCAGTGCCTGCGCCGGGGGATGCCAATGTAAGTCACTTTCAGTTCAGAGTTCGTCGTTGCTCCCTCATGATACACTTGACTCCCTGGTCCGGCCGTTGAAGCTTTTTTGGCCGCCATGCTCGGAGGCCAATCCCCACTCTTGTCCACCTGGCCGCCATCCTGGCCCTAGCCCCGGTCCTGGTCATCTCCCTTCTCCTGTCGTCTTGTCGCCCGCGCTCCCCTTCCCACGGATCCCGCCCCCGGCTTCCTGGCTGGCGACGCCTCTGGCACCCCTCCCACTCCTCCAGTGCCAGCCGTCGCCGGCGTCGACGCTTGGACCTCTGCTCGATCCACCCCTCCACCCCGACCAATCCGCCTACCAGCGGCCGACAAGCCCCAGTTCCAGGTTCTCAGTCCCAGTTCCCATCCTGTTCCCTAAGCTCCCGCGCCCTCGGCCCACTTGGACTGCAAACCTGTCGGTTTCGAAGTCGAATCCACCGTCGTGCACCAGTCTCTGCCCTCGGCTTTTCTGTATTATTTCACGTCTCCTCGCCAAAACTTGTTTCTTGCAATTCAATCCCATCCAACACCTGCACCGCCACGTCTGACGCCCACTGTCTGCATTTACCATTTGTGGTTTCAAATCAACATCCGTCGTGGTATTCTACTTATGTTGGAATCCTCACCCTTTCCTTCCACCCCCGTCCCCAACCCAGTTCTTCTCGCATCGACTATCCGGCCCAACCTGCGGCTCCAATACAGTACATGGTATGCTTGCTGCACCCCCCGGTCCCCCGTTTCTCTGTGGCTGCCTTACCCGTTATCACATGTCTGGACCTCCCGCCCCCTCCACCACCATTCACTCAATTGTTTCAAGAGCATCCTGGAAATCATTCAACAGTTCAACGCCAGTTGGTCTATAGCCTTGCACGTTCACCGTATCCTGGCTGCCTGGTCGCGTCCTGTTGCGTGACAACCGTCTTTGCTCTCGTTCACACTTCGGCCCGCCGCTTAGCCAATGAAACCCCCCTGTTACAATTCCAGACTCAAACGGTTCGATGAACCACTGGTTATTGAGCCATCAAAGTGTACGCGTTTTGCTTTCCAGCGCGTTCTGTTTACGATTCACCAACAATCTTCGGCTTGATTGACCCAGGACCCATTGTGTTCCCCTTGTCAAATCCACCAGGAACCTGGCGTGTTTAAGCGAAAATGGCATCCCCAATCACCAATCTTTTCCCCGGGACCCATTGAGTCAGATCTTCGCCGGCGACCAGGATTGATCCTTTCTCGCCTGTCTTTCTTCATCCTGGTTGCGTAAAGGCGCTTGCTTTTTTCTTCAATTCATACATGTCTACCTTGTTTCTTCTTCGTGAACACTACATTCTCAAGCAAGCATATACTGACGAATGGACTCCCGATGCAGCATCGCACAACACAGCCATACCAGAACGTTGCTCCGGTGCACCACGTCCAACCGTCGCAACCTCGAACGTTGAGTAGCAGCCAGGCGAACCAGCAACCCTACCCCTCTTCGAACGTCTATACACCGCAACAAGGACTTCAGTCGCCATTCCTGAACAACACTTCTCAATTCCAGACGCAACAAGCGTCCAACGAAGCTACCAACTACTACCCCTCTAACCCGAGTCCAAGAAGCCAGCATAGCGGCGCTGGATCTTATTATCCAACGGGTGAGTGGAGGATGGGATTGTCCCTTCATCATAAACTAATGTAGTATCAGAAAAACCCGATTCTATGGCAGCAACGGCGACCATGCAGAGGCCTTATCCCCCCATCTACAACACTCCGCAATCTAATTCCCCGGCCTCGGTCACATCGCCTCCGTCGCATGATCATGGCAGACCAATGTATGGCCAACCAGGCTCCCAGCTCAGCCAGCCACTGTATGGCTACCCTCAGTATCAATCTATGAACCAAGTGCATCAGCCGCCTTATGGCGGCCATCATGCTCAGACCCAACAACATCAGATGAACTCTCAACCCATATTACCGTATCAGTCTACCACACCTCAAATTCCCCAAGGCCAAGTGGCCCCACATCATGCTACAATTTCAAGCAGTCCTAGATTGAAGTCTGAAGTGGGCCAACAGTACCAGCAAACCCCACAAGCGCGACCGGGAATGCTACAACAGCAACAACAGCAGCAACAGCAGCAACAGCAACAGCAACAACATCCGAATCCTGGACCCCAAAGCGCTGGCCTGCAACAGCCTCAGCAACCCCAGCAGCAGCCTCAGCAGCCCCAGCAGCCCCAGCAACAGCACCAACAACAACAATCCCCGAATGGTCCGCCAAACTCAAATGCTGCTCCAGGTCCGATTCCTGCTACTACACCACTGGTAGTAAAACAAGATAACAACGGTGTTCAATGGATTGCTTTCGAATATTCCCGAGACCGTGTCAAGATGGAATACACCATCCGATGTGACGTGGAGTCTGTGGAAGCTACTGCCTTACCAACAGACTTCAAAGCCGAGAACTGCGTCTATCCACGGGCTTGTGTACCGAAAGACCAGTATAAAGGAAATCGACTTTCCTACGAAACGGATTGCAATCAAGTTGGTTGGGCGCTGGCGGAATTGAACCCATGCCTCCGAGGGAAGCGGGGATTGATACAAAGAGCGGTTGACAGCTGGAGAAACAGTAACCAAGACCCCCGACTGAGGAGTCGCCGCGTTCGGAGACAAGCCAAAATCAATACTAGATCCAAATTGACCACCTCGTCTGCAGGCCAGGCACCTGGATCAGCTGGCTCGGTTCCGACAGGGCTCCCAGTCCCAAATTCAATGGCAGCTCCCATCGCCAGGCCACCCGGTACTTTGTCAAGCGCACCATCCCAGATCCTACACCATCCACACGATGTCTCTCCCACGGGACAAGACAATGTTGGAGGTACGTCTCGGTGAAGCCCCTCGTTGATGTCGGTCCCCTACACCCCCCGGTAGCCCGATGGTCGCCAACAATCATGCTCCTCGCTTCCGATTTTATTATAGAACATGACTAACTTGGGTGACAGCTACGGCATACAATACAGCACCGCAAGCATATCGTCAAAACCCGACCACCCAGCATATGACCAGCCCAAATGATATTCGTCAAAGTCACGTTTTTGCCGGCTATCCCAATTACCCACAGGTTCCCACGTCGCTAGCTCCGTCCATGGCACCGTCAATGCAAGGGGGTTTGCACCATCTGGGACGAACAGGGGGGACGGCAGCAATGGCCTCGTCAAAAGAACAAGACGAGAAAGACGAGGAAGAAAACGCTCTCTTTGGCGAATTGCCTGAAGGCAAACGACGGAAATTCATTCTCGTGGAAGACACGCAAAAAAATGCCCGCGTACGGGTCAAGGTCACCCTGGACCAAATCGAGATGAGCGAAATTCCCGATTCCTACCGAAAACAAAACTCCGTCTTCCCACGTGCATATTTCCCGGTTCAGATGCAGACTGCCCCCACTTCCACCCGAGGAAATCGATTTGTCGAGGAAGGCGACGAAGTGGACGGTGGGGTGCCCACAGTCGGCAAAACATCTACATGGGTCCATTCCAGCGATGGGGAGGCTGAGGTTGACGTTCCCATGATTTCAAGAAGCAAGCGAGGGCGTGAGCAAAAAATGAACGAGTTGGGATATCGTATGGCCTGGGGTCAAGGTCGGGTGTTTTCCGGCCGTCCTATATTTCTTGCCCGGGCTTGTCAGTACTGCCGCCACTCCCACCCCCCTGACCAAAGCTGACATTCCACAGTGGATGCGTATCGAAGTAAACAACGAAGCGCTCTCCTGACAGCTGGCCAAGAAGCCTCCATGATTCCAGCACATCTCGAAACTCGACCAGGGAAGCGAAAGTGGCTTGAACGGACAAGAGTGGCCACACAGCCGGGAACGCCGCCGAACGCTGCTTCTGACTGAAGGCCTGGCATCGTGCCTTGCTAAGCAAGTTGTCGGACCTTTGTCAGCGTCCCGTAACGATACATCAGAGTACAGTTGAAGTTTTTCAAATGTATACACACCACGGATTTGACCAGGTCCCTCGAGACTGTAGGTCTTTCCCATGAACGACGATAAAATCTGCACGCCAAGCGATAACCCAGTATTTCGAGCGTGCTGGGCCTCGATTTTGTTTCTCTCACGTTGTTGGTTCTTATGTAACAAGAGCCGACAATTCCCCCCCGCCTTTCTTTAACCCCTTTTTGAAAGTTGGGCATCACGCTCGAGGTTGGTTTTTGGGTCGATTTGGGTCAGGGGAGAACTTTTCCTCTGTCGGATTTGGAATATATTGGCCATCGTGCCAGGGATGAATATGGTTGGAAAGAAAATAACTGTTGCGGATACCCCTTTGCGATTTTTTCTGTCGAGAGCTTGAGACTTACCTCTCGAATTTGTCTTTTTTGGACTTTTGGTATTCGACCCGCCGATGCAGAGGCACCGGGTTTCTGATTTGCAAACACGGCCGTTACCGGTCCCCGTCGATCTGAACGACTGAAACTTGGATACTTTCGCCATAGGTTTCGTGGTCCCCTTTTTTTTCATGTACCTACATATCATAACCAACCCCGACCTCTTTTTTTCAGCGTGGAGGACATTTATACCCCTGGTTGGATGCGGGTTTGGTTTGGCATCGAAGTACCTGTTCGGGGGATGAATATTTGACAGGGATTTCTCCTTGAAATATGGTCACCGGTTGTTGATGGACAGACAACCTAAAGGACATGCAAACACCCCGCCGAAACCCCTTTATTATTTGTTTCCTTGTGTCTCAGGGAGGTGGAGGATGGGTATACATATCGAGTGCGTGGAAGAGACGGGAAGCCAAGGGTTAGCAGCAAGGGAATCAATGGAGAGGAAACATCAAGGAACAGAACAGCACGGGAGACACTTTATCTTCGATGGATCATGACGGACCTTACTTGTGGATTTGGAGGATTTTTGAAGCCCTTCGAGGCTATGCTGGCAGGGAAATGGAATGGGGAAGGAAGGCGACGGATGGATGAACACGTGAACATGGTTTACAAAAAAAATAGGGGGCATTGGGACAGAGACAGATCGGGATGGGTGGTTGATCCAATGTTGGATGAAGTGAATGAATGGAATTTGGAAACCGGACAATTTTGCTATTCTATCGTTTTCCCCTGCGTCCTGCCCCGGCTGCTTTCTTCGGTGTCCCCATTCCTCACTCGGGCAGTTGTTTGGCCAGCCGAGTCCAAGTCTCCTTACTGTGACGACGCGACCTACTTGCTTGGTTGCTTACTTGGTTGGCAACGCAACACAGCAACAGCACGGGGATGTACTGTGGGACCCGACACACAGTGGCCCGCATCCGTACGGTCGAGAAAAAGGACATGGGATAGGAAAACATGGTCTGTTGAGGAAAACCAATGGGCTGCAGGACTGAGGTGGTGGACCGACCGGTGTGTGTACTCGGTACACACGCAGATATTAATAATTACGGATAGATGACGCTTCGTCATGTTTTAAAAGTGCTAGCTTACTTTGCTTTCTCGGGATAGTTGGCAACCAAAAGTGATTTCATTCATCATCGCCTCGCGCTTTTCTTTGTCCGTGCCTCTCGGCTTATATCATCTCTTATTTCCGGTCTCTCGTCTTTGTCGGCGGCATCACTTAATGTCGACCTGCGCCGTCTCTTCTTTCTCCTGTGCCTCGTGTCCCGCCCACTCCCTTCTGAACCGTCGATCCCAGCCTTCCTCGTCAGCTTCCAAACCACAGGCCCAAGCTTATACATGCTCTCTTGGCTGCTGTGGTCCGTCAACGGGGACGCACGAAGTGGGGCGAACCAGTCAAAAACCCTGTATCCCATGACTTCTCTGAAGTTGTTCAGGGGCCCGATGTCGAAGGGGTTGGCGCCGGAGGAGGTTTCCAGGATCGCGAATGTGCGGGTTTCCGCTGTTACCGTCGCCGTCACCGTTTCTTGTGCGGATGTTGGAGTTGAGGTTGGAATGGTGATATCGCGGGAGGGTGACTGTGAGGAGGGCCGAGGGTTCCTAGGAGCCGTGGCTTGGTGGGATGAGAATTGGGATGTCGATTGAGGATCATACCTCTTCGGTGGAGCAGTTGGAGGTTTGGTCTGATTTCCTTCTCGGGGAACGCTCTGCCAGCTGTCCCCGACATTGGCACCATTTTGGGCTAGGACTTCAAATTGCTCCGACGGTGGGCGCGGATAGGTGATTAATCTGAGATCACTCCGGCCAGAGGAGAGGTATTTCTCGAGCACCGGGCCTGGCATGTACACTGCCAAGTACCAGATTTTGGTCTTCCGGGTCAGGTTCTCAATGGTCGTGGAATTGATGAAGGCGAATTGCAGACTCGAGCCGCACATGCCGGCGGTGAAGATGAAAAAGAGTGATGCGAGGACGAGTATTAAGATCCAGTGTACGTTGACAAAGCTGGAGTGTTGCCGTCGCTGGGCAAAGAAATATGCCATGAAGATCATGGTGTGCATGCAAAACAAGGCCGCCCAGAAAGTGAACTGGATGAAGTACTTGAAGGACGTTTCGGATACGATGCCGCCCACCCACGGGCAGAAGTGATCCATCTTGATTACACAGCGACCAAGCTCGCCGCAATGATGGGCTCGGTCGGGTTTGTAGTTGTAACATGTCGAGCAGAAACGGGGACGGCCGTCCCAGCCGCACACAAAGACGTCCTTGTGCCAGAAGTCTTGAGCCGGGTACCCTTGGTCTGGCTGGGATCGACGGAGATGTCTTGGGGTGTACCCTTCTACGAAGCCGTCTTCCAGTGCGTCCTCTTTATTGTGACTCGAAGTTCTCCTCTCCCGGTGCGCCCTCTCCTTTTCAACATAGTATTGGGGTCCGCGCGGGATGAGGCCGGGGTTGGTGGTGACGGTCTGAATTAGCCGGCCCAAGCATATCAGGGTAATGAGCAGGAGTAGGTAGTATATGACGAGGATGGCGACGGCGGCGCCAGGGCGTTTGTGAAGGGATACCGAGATGGAAGGATCGATGAGATAGTCGATGCAGACTTGGGCCGTCACGACCCAGGAAGCGTAGCCCAAGATGCCGAGGAGGAAGACGGGGACGAGTCGGGCGGTGACAATGTTGCCTCGTATGTTGGAGTCACCACGCCGCCTGAGCCTCATGGCGTCGGGTGCGGATGAGAAGAGAGAGCGTATCCTTGGGAAGCCGGTAAAACTGTGAGAAGGATAGTTGGCAATGTTGTTGTCATTGTGACAACAGGACGTCAGCCACCATTGTGGAATTGAGGTGTGCCGATATAAATGCCATCAACGTCGAAGAGAAGAAGAAGACTGGACGGAGCGAAGCACTGGGGATGGAATGGTTGGCCCGTGGCCGTCACTCGTCATGCAGTTCGGATTACGGATACTAGTATGTAGTGTCAATCAACGTTGGATAGAAGTTGGCGGCCCTGAAACCAAGATAGGAAGAGATCGACCCCGAGCACGTGAGTCCAGGTCACGTGAAACAATCATGCCGCTTTGAAACCACTGCTCGCGACTCATCAGTTCTCACTCACACTTGTCGAGAACTACCATCGTAACGAGTCAAAACTCTTGTTGACGAGATGAACTGGTGCCAGGCAGATATAGTTTAATACTCCGCACTCTGCACCTGAAGCGCCCTCTGGGTGAACCCGCGTCCAAGGGAGGCCTCTTTAACAAACAAACGCTTCGCAATCCGATTCTGTGAATACCTGGCCTGGCACGCGAGGCTGATGGCCCAGCACAAGCCACAACGGAGTGGGAAGGTGTGCCGGTAATATTAGACACTGCATGGCTCGATTTGGGCCTGGACCTGAGGCAGGCCGTGGTAGATGTACCCACCCCCACAGTTTGGATGCCTTTGAGATGCCCAAGAGACGGCGGCCCAGAACCGCGCTTCCAGAAAACGGATTCCATGGCTTCGGGAACCGATCCCGGGATTGGCGGGAAGTCGGTTGGGGCAGAGGGAAAAAAAAAAGGGAAAATTGACGTGTTGGGAACCCCGCGGAGAAAGATTCATTTTCTCGGAACTCTCCGTCGAGGTCGCTGATGAATCAGTGAGCCTCTGAGACTAGAAACGGTCTATTCCTTATTCCTGAAGGCCACAATGGCTGGTGTTATGTATGTTACTGAGCGGCCGAGCAATGAAGACAATTCCGGACCTCAATCTAGAATGTGGCATCAAAGTCGCAACCGTCCATCGCCCGTCCTTGTCCCAAGATTTCTCACCCGAGTCTTCGGTCCTCTGCAATTTTGCTCGTAATCAATGTCAACTTAAGACTGCTCAATCTTCTTCCGAAGGATGTCCTTCAATGTGACGGCGTCGGCCGCAAACTTGCTGATGCCTTCTCGGAGCTTCTCCACGGCCATTTGTTCTTCATTGAAGTAGAACCGGAAGGTCGCCTCGTCGTTGATGTAGGTTCGTTTTTCAATGTCCAACGAGCGGGCGGCCTCGGCATTTAGCTTCTGGGGAACGGGTGCGGTCGAGTTGTAAAGTTCCTCGAGCAAGTTGGGCGAGATGGTCAGGTAGTCACAGCCGGCAAGTTCGGTAATCTCACCAATGCTTCGGAACGACGCTCCCATGACGATGGTTTTGTAGCCGTATTTCTTGTAGTAGTTGAAGATGGCTTGCACGCTCTTGACGCCCGGGTCTTCCGTGGCGGCGAATTCCTTCTTCATCGCAGCCTTGTACCAGTCGAGAATGCGTCCGACAAAGGGGGAGATGAGGAAGGCACCGGCTTCGGCGGCGGCGACGGCCTGGACCAGAGAAAACATCAGGGTCAGGTTGCAATTGATTCCCTCTTTTTGAAGAATCTCGGAAGCCTTAATGCCTTCCCAGGTGGATGCGAGTTTGATCAAGACACGAGACTTGTCAATGCCAATCGACTTGTACAGCTGCAGACGGTGGGTCAGTATATGACGGTCTCCGGTAACTCTCCCGGGGTGGGCTTACCCCAATGATGTGGCGGGCCTTGTCGACCGAGGCCTGGATGTCGAAGGACAGTCGAGCGTCGACTTCGGTCGAGACCTTGCCCGGGACGATGGCCAAGATCTCTCGGCCAAATTCGACCAGCAGACGGTCGAGGGTGGCATCGACCTGCTCGTCGATCGTGGTACCCTGTCGGGAGTCGTTCAGCTTGTGGCCACAACGGGAGGGGGAGCTTCCAACATACGTGTGCCTTGCCATACTCGACGGCGGGGTCCATCAACTTGGCGTACTCGGGTTTTTTGGAGGCTGCGAGGATGAGGGAGGGGTTGGTGGTGGCATCCTGAGCATTGTACTTTTCAATGGCTGCGAAAGGTCAGCGGCGAAGGCTAGGGGAGGGCCGTAGACATACTGTTGAAGTCGCCAGAGTCGCAGACGACCGTCTGTCAAGCTAGGTGTCAGTCCTGATGAAATTCGCTTTGTTGGGGGGTGGGGGACGGGTGACGGAGGATGGGGGGACGAACAGTGCCAGTGGCTTTGAGTTGATCGAGAGAGGAAGTCATGGTTAAGGTTGGCTTGACAGTGTAGACTGCGATGGGATGGAGAGAAGAGGTTGATGGTCAGGATGAGAGCCAGGAGGCGAGAAGATGGAAGGCAAAAAAGCTGGATGAGACGGAAGTCGTGTGAATTGTTTTTATCCTCTCACTTGTCCTGCTTCAGAGGAGCATCATCGGGAGGGGTCAAGTTGTGTGTTGGTGGGGCAGCCCTGGACTCCCTGGGCGACTAGCCGACCAGCGACTGGCGACCCGCGACCGACCCTACGTGCCCTACTACTTACTACTCCCGTGCATACTATTACTTACTGGGTACTCACTTGGGCGACCCTGGACGAGTCAATTAATTGAGCCATTCACACGGATGATCAGATCGGGGAACCCAGGCCGCTGGCGGGCTAAGTAGTAGGGCCGCTGTGGCCGCTCTTACCCAACAAATCCCACCACCGCCTTCTTCTGTTTCTCCGGCACCGACACCCCGTCCACTGCTCTGCTTCCTGACGCTGTACTACTTGCCACACTGCACACTGCGCACCGCGCACTGCGAAGGCTGTCTCGAGTAACCTTCGCCGCTGCCTCCAAAGTATTACGAGGTCGACTACCGAGTACGTAATGATTACCTCGTGCGACCGAAGTCCTTCCTTGTCCCCCCCAGCCACTGCCGTCCAATCCTCGAGCACATGGCGCCTTCAACCGCTGACCTCGACGCATTCTCGTGACTCAGCCAACAGACTGCTCCCCGACGTTTTCTGCATCCAGCAAGTCCCAAATGGGATTCAATGACTGATTCGCCACCACTCAGGGTCCATGCCTGCCGCTTGTGGAAATCCTGTTTATCTGGGCTTTGTGACCTCACCCGCGGACCTCTCGGATCTAACTGAAGCACCCATCGTATGATCCAACGATGATCAATCAAGGTGGCCATGACCCTTATCTGTGAGCTTTATTACTGATTATCTACTGCGGATCGAAGCTATACCCTCGACCAGGTGACTGGCGCAGTTTGCCGTGTATGTGCTGCCAAACCGCGACAAGAAACAAACAAAAAACATGGCCCGAGGATGGATTTCGGCTCCTCGTCTAAACCTCCCATTTTAGAACACGTGCCAGATATTTGCTCTCCCGCCTCTTCTTCAGCCCATCGTAAATTTCATGTATAATCCAATGACAAGATAAAAAGACAGGAGATGGCAACTTGGTGGCCTGATGCTTGCACACAAGGAAAGGTATCTTTGGTAGACTGACAGTCTTGGGCAAAGAATGCTCTAGTCTTTGAGCCCGAACGCCTTGCGCAACATGGGAAACCTCTTCTTCTTCCCATCTCGCCCCACCATTGGAGGAAGCGGCTCCTTGGTTCGCATACTCCCTTGGTTGAGCCTCGTCGTGCCGTTTTTCGTAGGCGCCCCGTCCGACGTATTTGGCCGACCGTGCACACTCGCCGGTAGTTTCGGTGGGAGCGGCCAGGAGTCGCTCATCATTCGGGAGGGTGCTTGTCGCCGTTGGAGCTTCCCATGCGCCGCTGCTGGCGCTGGCGCTGGCTCTCTAGCCGCCTCTAACTTCATCCTCGTCTGCTCGATCATGCGGTCACGCTCCCCCGCGGACGAGAACCCCAGTTGAGATGGCTTGCCCGTATCCGTCGGTTTTCGTGCCTGTGGAGAATCCACCACGGGAGACGGTGCACCTTCGCCTTTGGGCTTTTTGCTGCGGAACATCCCAAATAGTCCACGCTTCTTCTCACTGCTAGGAGACAATGGCTCTCCACCCAGTGCTGCTGCGTGGCTTGCCGGGATTTGAAGCCTGCTGGGAGGTGCCTGAATCGTTGACCTCTCCTCATCCGAGCTATCCTCCAAGTCGGTAGAGTCGTTGTCATTCGCCCGGCGAGGAATACCACGAACCGGAGTAAAATGTGTCGTCTCCGCCTCATCGTCGCTATCATCGGCGAAACGCGAACGCCACTTGCTAGGTCTCGGTCCGTCGTCTTCGTCGTCCGAGTCTGGAATTCGAGACCGAGACAGATTCTTTGACCCGAGCGAAGGGATGGCAGGCAGGCTCTTCTGTGGCCGTCCAAACAGAGAAGACGACCGTTTGGCGTCAACTGACCCCCGAAGTGTCGGTCCCGAGTTGTCCACAGATCCCCTCATGGATGTCCTCATTGTTCGCCCACCCCCAGGAGAGGAGAATGGTCGTCGCCCAACCGGCGAGAGTGATCGAACCCCATTACGCCCATCCTCTCGTGTTGACGCTTGCGTCGATGGCCCCGGCCCTGCTCGCATGCTTCGGCGCATTGTATGCTTGCCATCCGCTGAGGACTTGGTGCGGCGACTTTTCTTGAAGGAGCTCTCCGAGTCACTGTCATTGGTTGTCACCCGCTCCATAGGCTGCATTCTCGGCGCCGGTGCAGGAGCCATTGGGGGTATGTGCTTCTTTTGTAAGGCTGCTCGAGGCTGCTGGGGAGGAGTAGCTGCCATCGCCGGTGCTCGTTGCTGTCGTTGCGAATTCCCAGGCTTGACTTTCGCACTACGATTCACATCCCGCATGGATTTACGGAATGGTGGTTCGGCGTCGGAGGTTGATGTTGCTCTCATCGATTGTCTAAAGGGAGCGGCCGCGGCCGCTGCGACCTCCGGTCTTACAGCATCGATCGGTGGGTAAGGAGAGGGCTGGTTCTTGGAAAGAACAGGAGAGTTTAGCAGCCCTTGCGAAGCTAAATGTGTAGCAGGAACAGAAGCAGCGGCAGCCAGTTGAGCTGGCGTCTTCTTCTTCCGCTTTGGTCGAGGCGGCTGAAACTGTGGGGATGGCTGCAGTGGTTGTGGAGGCTGCTTCGTTGCTGAAGGAACAGTTGGTCGATTTGTGGCTTCGACCTCTGGCTGACTCGCAGGTTGTCTTGTCTGCTCAGCAATATCGCTCCATCGGGCTTGAGCCGCTTCCCAGGAGTTAACTTGCGTGATCTCTTGAGGTCGTGATTCTGCCACACGAGCCAGTGGACTTTCAGGAGGCGAGGTTATACGGGTTGACGGCGATGCCGTCAGAGGGCTGTCGACAATGGCATCAATGGATCCAAATCCGGTCCCTGCAAGCTCCGATGGGTCTTCGGCCGCATCGCTATAGATGCTATCGTTTTCCGAATCGTCGTCAGTCTCATAGTCCACGGCCAATCCTGGTGCACCCGCAGGAAGTTCAATCAGCTTTGAGCGTTCTTTATTTGACTCATTCAACCGCGCAAGCTGTTCACTCGACACAGGAAAACCGCCTGGCACTTCAACCTGCCACTGGTCCTCTAGCCTATTGTCTGACTCAAGGGCAGGAGTGGGTGGTGAGATGGACAGAACTGGCACTTCCCGTTGTGCGGGAAGCTCGACGGGTGATGCAGCTGGTTGATTGTATATCGGTGCAGCTTCCACAATCGGGGCAGGGATGATGTGCACATCGGCCTTTTCGTCCGTGCGAACACCTTGGGCCACCTCTTCCATTTCTGAAGCCTCACTTTCCGAGTCGGAGAAAGAGACGACACCTTCCACAGAAGTGACCTCAGGTGGCAGCGGGTCATTTGGCGCTCGTCTATAAGCTTGCGAGCTAACTCGATCGGCCTCCTGCGCTAGGATGGCCCCGACGGCATGGTCACTGGAAATACCAGCTATGGGGTGCATATTAGAGCTAGACGAAGTTTCAGACGAAGTGATAGACGGCGAGATTGAGTCCATCTCCGGAACTGGAGCCGACAGTCGAGTTTCTTGTGGATATCTGGAAGTAGGCGATCCTGTTGCATCGTTTGATGATCGAAATTTCTGGCCACGTACACTGCCAAAGGATGGCAGTTGGGGCCGCGGCTTCATCAACTCCTCCATATCGTCGTTGGAAGGAATAGTATCGAGAGGGGCCTTGCTTTTTCCTGAGACTAGCCACGCTTTCTTGTCCTTGGTTGGATTTTCCAGGCTTTCATCAGCTGCGGCGTTGCCGACTATTTCCGGCTGGGCATCAAAACTGACCCGAGCCGACTTTTTGCGCCTGAGAGGGCCATCGGCCGAAGCGCTGGATAAATCGGAAGATTCGCTCGGGGTCACGCTGGAACCACGGACATGAGCGTAGTTGAGGTCAGACGTTCCAGGAGGAGGTGAATGATGTTTCAAGGCAGACTTGGCAGGTGATACAGAGCGAGGAAGTGGTTCATGTTTTCGTCCTGCAGCGAGGTCTGAGGCCAACCTATCCGAGAATCTTGTAGATCTAGAAGGGCTGAGAGACGGTCCTCGGGTCTGCTGAGGTTCGGCGACCTGAAGATTGTTCGAGCTGGCCGGAGATGCTTCTTGTTCTTGATTGGCGATGGCGTGGAAATCAGATGCGACTGGCTGGTTCATCGTCTTTGAAGTGCCAGTGGGTTCTTCAATTTTTCTGGAAACATTTGCGGCAGTCAACGACCGTTTGCTCTGAAGTGGAGGCGTCGCATCTTGTGCATATGTCAGATCTTGCACTGGCCTGTTCTGGTCCTGGATAGGCCTCGGTTGTTCGCTTTGCTCGCCCTCCCAGTCCTCTCGAACAATGGATGGCTGCTTTGTCAATTGTCCAGACGCCCTTTGGGCACGCCTATCCATTGATCTCTCCATGCCGGAATCCGAATCCGAATCGGTTCGAGATGCACTGTCAGAGGATGGAAAATGTGAAGTCTCCCCAGCTGGGGCGGTCTTTTTCTTTTTCCGCCGGACTGGAGGTTGTTCCTGGAGTGGAGGTTGCACTGCTGGCTCTTGGATTGGTTCAAGGGGTGTAATCACTGGCTTGGCTCCCATGGTCCCAGTATGTAGGTGACTCCCCTCTGAAGATCCAGCCACAAGCTTCTTTTTGTGTTTTTTGACTGGCTGATTCGCTGTCGTCCAAAGTCCGTACTGAATGTCCTCGGCTTGTAGTGGAGAGATGGATGCAGCAACAGCATCCGAAGGCAGTCGTTTGCCGTTTGTCAGAATCGGCGATTGAGGTCGGGGGGATAAGGGCCTTGAGAAGTTGATAGAATTCCGGCTGTCCGTGCGCTCAAGCTCACTGACTGTAGGATGGTGGTCATTCTTCGGGGGGGTTTGTACCGAAGTCTGAGGGTCTTCATATCGATTTAGACTGGGGCTTTGTTTGACGGGACGTGTCAAGGGCGGCGAAGAGACTCGCAGTGGAGGAGCACCTTGGCTGGACGCACGTCTTTTCTGCTTCGCTGGCTTGGAAGGCGCATTTATGTAATTCTCTGGTAAGATCGGGACGGGAGGGGCCTGGAAGTGTTCTGGAAGTGGTTGTCCTGTCGCGGAGGGCGACGGAGTCCGGAAGGTCCGCTCGGTCATGGAACCACTACTGCTCTGCCTCTGCAAACCACCTCTTGACCTCCCGCGACCTGAACTCGACATGGCCGGGTTAGATGCCTGCCTCTGGACCATGCGCTTTGTTTGGACGTGTTCGACCGGGGTCGGGGTAGGAGATAGAGTTCGGAGAGCTGTTGCCGCAGCGGAAGCCGACAGGTTTGTGTGCGAAGCGCGACTGGCCAGAAATGCCTGAGTTGCGGCCATATGGGCGGAGGGGGAGGCAGCAGTCTGGGGCCGCTGCAGGAGAGCTACATCAGCACTTGACAGCGAAGCCAGACAGAGGCGGAAATCCAACCCAAGGGCAGCTTACCGTGGCCGAAGCAGACCTGCTCCTTCTGTGGAAGAGACTCATGTTGGCGACGTGTGTTCCTCACAATCTCTCTCTAAAATCGACGGCGGTCTAGGAAACCAAGAATGGTGCGACTTGCAGCAGGTGGCGGTGGTGCTATCGAATGGCTGCTAGAGAGGAACGAGTGGCAACATCGTCCCCCATTATCGCCCTGGATGAATCCCCTTCGGCCGCGTGGATGGCGTGGTAAGGAGAAATGAAAAGGGCGGTGTTGACAGGAAAAGCAAAGACGTCCAGAGAGATGATGGATGGATGTTTTGAATAGCGTGGATCAGAGCGGATGTGAGAGAGATGGCTCGATGGCTGGACGGCACCAATGGAGCTTTGCTGAGCAGGAGCGAACGAGATTGGTGAATGACATGGTGGGCCGCCGGTCAGGCAGGCAGAGCCAATTGAAATTCTGGGAAGTTTGGGATAACTTTGGATTACGTCACTTGCTGCCGTGAGCTCGTGAGTCGTGAGGTAGTGAGGTCGTCACGGACTCACGGGTAGTCCATTCTCCATTCTCTCCATACTGGGTATTGGGTAATAGCCTTCGCAGCGAGATCGTAGGTGGCTGGCACGTGACCCAACTCTCTGCCGGGGCCTCATGCTGCTCTTAGGCTTCTACATATGTACCTATCGTGACCTATCACTGCTCAGGCTATCACACCTACCGTACGCACAGTACGTAGCGAGAAACTCATCCTGGCAGCAAGACTACTACCAGTACACTGCCGCTCCTGGCGTCTACCGGTCACTACCGGCATACCCAGGACAGTGAATGCCAATAAAATGCTTCTCCCGGGCTCGAGCGGGGAGGGGCTTCGAATGCGGGAAAGATACTGGGTAAGCTGTCGATGTTCTAGATAGCAAGCTGCAAAGTTGGGGTGGCAGATTGCAGATTGGTCGATGACCCATGATAGACCGGAAGGATGACCGGAGGGTTAATGAGGTAGCGATCACGCCGGTCCAGTCGGTGTTCGTCGCTTGTGGCCGTCTCCCTCGGCCGTGCTGACCGGACAAGGCTCTCTCCCCCTCCCCGCATTTACATTGGTGCAGATCAAACCTACCTAGGTCGGGACGTGGTCGGGGTATATAGACATATAAAGAGTCGTCCAAACTTCCAAACAATTCTGTCTCACTCTCCAACTTCCTTACCAACAGGGATCGTGACCTGAGCCTCCCTCCTCGTGCCATGGCCTACACTCACCAAGATTCCCGTTTCGACGACGTTGACCCAACGACACTCCCCCCTCTCCATCTTCCTGCCGGCATCAGCTCCCGCTATGTCGACACGACCCCTCACAGCCTCGTCTTCCACATCCTTGAATCCCTCCCCCCCGACTTCAACCCTTCTGGCCCCAGACCCAAACTCGTCCTCCTGGTGCACGGCTTCCCCGAAATTGCCTACTCATGGCGCAAAATCCTTCCGCTCCTCTCCGCCCAGGGCTACCATGCCGTGGCTTTCGACCAACGAGGCTATGGCCGGACATTCTCGCGACAGCCGCTGGCAGCTGACTCATTCCGGCCCCTGAATTTGATCAAGGACACGGTCACGCTCGTTCATGCCCTCGGCTACACCTCGGTGGCGTGCATCGCGGGCCACGACTTCGGCGCCGTGACGGCCAGCCTCTGCGCCGTGTCGAGACCGGACTTCTTCCAGGGCCTGGTCATGATGTCCCACCCGACCAAAGGCCCTCCGCAGCTCCCTCTTTCCACCTCCCCATCCTACGGCAGTCCATCCACCCCGCCCCCGCCACCGATCGACATGGGTGATGCCCTCTCGCAACTCCTCCGTCCCAGGAAGCACTACAAATGGTATTACTGCACCCCTCCCTCCAACTCGGAAATGACACACCCAACTGGCACGCCCCTGCACCAGTTCCTACGCGGGTATTTCCATCTGAAGTCCGCAGACTGGGACGGTAACGATCCGCAGAGACTGAGTGGTTGGACCGCAACCGAGCTGGAGAAAATGCCCCGGTACTACATCATGGATCTTGCGGATACCATGCGCCAGGCCGTCGCGCGAGATATGGAGGCTGAGGACCCGGCTCTTGTCGCTGCTCGTTCGTCCCGTTGGCTTCCGGATCACGAACTGGCCGTCTATGTCGACGAGTGGGGGAGGACAAGTTTCCAAGGTGGTCTGAATTGGTATCGCATCCAGACGGAGCCGGCCATTGCATCAGACCCCGAAGCCTGGTCGGGTGCCAAGATCTCGGTTCCCACCGTCTTTGTGGCGGGAAAGCGGGACTGGGGGACATACCAGGAACCAGGTGCTGTCGAGGCCATGGAGCAAGCCAAAAGTGTCAAGCAGGGCATGTACAGAGGCACCGTCTTGGTGGATGGGGCTGGGCACTGGGTCAATCAGGAGCAACCGGAGAGATGTGTGCAGGAAATCTTGAAGATACTCGACGAGGTCCACGGGCAAAAGTAGGCATTCCTTGGATTAGATCGGTGGACCATATTCTCGGCAAACTCCTCCCGGATATCATGTGAACCCCGACCCATGTACAATGAATGGCCCATCTTCATCCCATGCTTGATCCCTTTAACAATCCCACCTTGAATTTGCGCCTATGTGACCTGACCCCGGACGCCTTCGCTGATAAAACAAAGGGGAAAGAAAGCTAGGTTCATGTGAGAGTAGCCACATCCCCCCATCTGTAATTCGGCCACGCTTGAGACCACCGTCCATGCTCATCTGAGCCATGACCCTCACGGACGCCATGCCATTCCGTCAAACACCAGCGACCAATCACGCATCTGGCTCAGTCATTTCCGAGTCCAATTTGTCATTTTGCGGCTTGCCCTTGACACGCTCCGTGTCATGTTCATCCTCGTCATAACACTCGTCGTCCTCCGAATCATTGTTCAACTCTATATCCGACTCGCTTCCGTTGGCGGCATCATCGTCGAAATCGTCAAAGTCGTCAAAGTCGTCGAAATCCACGTCTTCACCATCGCTATCGGCCCAGAAATCATCATCGACCTTGTCCACCACTGGTTTTGTAGACTCATGCGTAGGCAAGATGAAACCTTCCGGGACGTCTTTCTTGGAAGCCTCAACATCTTGTTTCACCCGTGCTTTGAAAGCCTCTTTATCATCCCTCAACATGACACTCGCGTCGACGTGCGCGGGGGATGATATCTCGGCATCGTCGAGGAGGGAGAGGATTGAGATAAGAACAGATTCGACTCGTTGAGCTGGGGACCAACGTTCACCTGCGCTTTCGCCAGACATGACGTCGTCACCGGGTGCGTGGAGGATCGAGATACACAAACGGCCGTCTGCGTAGATGTTTGGGTGCCAGAGCGGTTTGGTGAATCTGAAATCTGGCTCAAGTCAGTCAGGCTATCCTCGGGTCCGCCGATCTATGCTCACCTGGGGGTTTGTATGGGTAATCCTTGGGGAAGGTCATCTGAGCCTTGAAGTAACCACCGTAGTAAAGGGAGTCGGGGTTGACGACTATCAAGGCCAGGTTCCAGCGGTAGATATTGTCTTCCTCGATCTGGTTCGGTTAGCCCAGGCTGATGGAGCGGTGTGTACTCTCTTCTTACTTCGATCTGTACCCATTTCTCCTTGGCCAACGCCTTGTACTCTTTCATTAGAACTGCCTGCGACGACGACATGCTGGGCTATGGGATTGCTATGGTTGGTGACAAGTGCAGGAGCCAACGCAAGGGGCAGATGGTGGCGGAAGTGAGGTTGAGGTGGAGGTGGAGGTGGAGGTGGATCTCTGCGAGAGAGGGAGACTTTATAGAACCAAGCGCGCGTATAGGACTCGGGGCGGTGATTTAGTGAATGGGTATTGTTTAGATAGTCTCCAGAATATGTGAATGGGTTGGCGTGATGTTCTTCAGTGCATCAGTGACTGTCACCGACAGCACATTGTTTGAAGAATAGGACCCGCTATCAAGGATGGAGGCTTCCGGAAGCACGCGCCGAGCCAGGCAGAGGACGACAGGACTTTCGCGGGTAGATAGGTAATTGGATTCAGGAGTTGACAGCAGTAATCAAAGGGGTCAGCGATAGGGACAAAGAGCGCTGACGAAGCAGCAGAAAGGTCAGAGAGGTCAAAAAGGTCAAAACGATCAAACAGGTCAGAAAGGTCAGAAGGGGTTGACGTGCATCTCTGAAGTCACATGAGTCAAAGCGTAGACCGACAAGGCCCAAAGGGTGTGTTGCCATCGGTGAGGCAAATATCGCGAGTTTATCCGGGCGCCAGAACAGTCCACACGAAACAACTCGTGACGCCCTTCCCTGCGCAGTGTCGTCTCCTGGCCGATGCCCGGAGCCACTTAAGCAGGCACTGAGGGCCCGAGGCCGCCGCTCTGCCCCAGCGTGCAGGGCCGAGGGCTACTTAGGAGCCTAGGACTCGAACCGTAGGTATACGCAAGCGGTCACCGGCAGCAGGGGAATTCTTGCATCATCGTTGGGCGTTAGCTCCTGCGTACTTAGCAAGGGCTCCGATAGAGGCGGGCAGAGGCCCGAGGCTCAGTGCCCCCCAGTGCCAAGTTAGCCTGCTGGGGACCTCAGCACGCGGAACATGCCAGTGCCTCGCAGGCAAGCTCAAGCAAGCCCAAGCAAGCCACTGAGGACCAAAGCCGGAATGCCGTGATTCCGTTGGGTCCACCCTTAACTGCATCTCTCTCCACCGTGCCACTGCCACTGGTCACAGGCGACTGGTGACTCCAACAGCAGAAGCTTGGCTCACAGTGGCGGAAACAGCAGCCCGCAGCACCGCAGTCCCATGTCCCAGTCCCGTCAAAACTGTCGGGCTCCAGAAATCAAAGCTGGCAGGCACGCTCCAGCATTAGGTAAAGACAAACAAACTGCTAGCTGGCCCGAGTTACGCTGAGTCTCAACTCCCATTTCACTCCTTTGCTCAGCACCCGGCACCTGTACATATTTCTACACCCCTTCCTACCTGGTCAACCATGCGGAGAGCCAACCCCGCCTTGCTGGAAAAGTGGTGATTGATCGCGTTTGGTACGCCGGCCCGCGGCCATGTTCGCCCATTGCCGGGGCCCAATATGGGCTGTTGACGACTTGAGCCGATGTTTCCAAGAAGAGTGTGTTCAGGCGATCCTAGAGCCGCGTTCAGCTGCTAACCACTCTCAAACAGCTATCTCCAGACACTCTTTCCCTTGGGGGCATGCACCGTATCCTTCCTGCTGCTGCTGATTTCACTCGTCCACCGGAGATCGAAGCAGCCTCACCGAGCCCATTCACACAGCTTGCTGGTGGACATTAGTGATGACGAGGAATATTCCAGTGACGAAGACGACGATAGCTTGACGAGGCTCACCCTGCAAAAGACCGTGAGCCATGGTGCTCATTCGTTGAAAGACGTGGACAAGCCAACTGGCGAGGTCTTCCTGGTCACCGCCGAACTGCTACTGGTGCTGGGACAGTTGGCCGTCAACCTGGCTGTAATCTTGGACACGTCCGACGACAAGAAGCGAGCACCCATCGCAGAGACTGTCGTGTCGCTATATCTTTCCGCTCTTGCTGCCACCCGCTTGCTCGCATCCACGACGAATTGGGAATCTCCCTTGAAGAGTCTGTGGAATCACAGCGCAGCCCTCTATATCACCCAGTGGCTGCTCCAGATCTGGGTCTTTCGATCCGTCCTCATCCATCCACTTAGTCGTCTTTCCCAGATCCTGATGATAGCATCGTTTTCCATCACGACGACTCTCGTTGTCATCGTGTTGATCTCCCGGAAAGGCAACAAGGGAGTCCTGTTGGAATATGAAGGTGATATTGAACCTTCTCAGGAGCCACTGGCTAGTGTCCTCTCTCTGGCAACCTTCACGTGGGTGGACCCCATCGTGTGGAAAGGGTACAAGAAGTCACTCGAGCTCACCGATGTCTGGAATGTCACTATAGCGGACAAGGCTGAGACGGCCCTGGCTCAATTCCGCCAAGTGCACAAGACTCACTCGCTTGCAATCCATCTTCTCTCGCACTTCAAAACAGAACTCCTGGTCCAGGGGGCCTGGTGTATGCTCTCGAGTGTGTTCATGTTCCTTCCCACCATGCTTCTGAAGGCCATTTTGGAATACGTCGAAAACAAGGACATAATCCCTGCCAATGCTGCCTGGCTATATGTCATCCTCCTGTTTGCCACCGGGGCCGTCCAGGCCATTGGCGACGGTCAGGGTCTATGGATTGGCCGGAAAATCTGCATTCAACTTCGAGCTATCATTGTCGGCGAGATCTACTCCAAGACTTTGAGACGAAAGGCAGCTGCAAGCACCGATTCCGACCCTAAACAGGAAATGACCCGAACAAAGCGCAACGTCTGGGCTAAGGTCAAGTCTGTTTGGAAAGCTGCAGGACAACAGAGGTCTCCCAGCGATGAGACGGCTCCCTCTGCGACCAAGAAGCCCTCCAACTCTCAGGCAAACAATGGTACGGTCATCAATCTAATGTCGGTTGATTCCTTCAAAGTGGCTGAAGTCTGCGCGTATCTACACTTCCTCTGGGCCGCAGTTCCCGTGCAGCTTATCATGGCTGTAGGGTTGCTATATACCGTCTTGGGGTTCAGTTCCTTCGCAGGGATTCTGCTGATGATCCTCATTCTTCCCTTAAATCTGTACATTGCCAAGTCCTTCACGGCGGCGCAGAAAAAGATCATGGCGGCGACCGACGGGAGGATTCATGTTACCAATGAAGTCCTCCAAAACATCAGAATCATCAAATATTTTGCCTGGGAACAGCGTTTCCAGAATAGCGTCAACGAAAAGAGAAGAGTCGAGTTAAATGCTCTTTGGCGGAAATACGTCCTGTGGTCCGTTGCAGCCACAATTTGGAGTGGTGTTCCCATCCTGATCACTTTCACTTCTTTCTTCATCTTTACCCGAATCGAGAAGCGACCCCTTGTGCCATCGATCGCCTTTCCAGCGTTGTCGATGTTCTCCCTACTCCGAATCCCGCTGGACCAACTCGCGGATATGGTGGCTCACGTGCAGGAATCAAAAGTATCAGTCGATCGAGTTGAGCAATTTCTTGAGGAAGTGGAAACGGACAAGTACATTCAACTGCGTCACAGCAAGAGAATAAGCATGACAACAACACGCATCGCGCTTGAGAATGCAACGTTGACTTGGGGCACAACCGATCCAAATTCGGACGAAGCCTTCCGACTAATCAACCTGACCATCGAATTCGCCATAGGAAAGCTGAATGTCATTGCTGGTCCTACCGGTTCGGGGAAGACCTCCCTTCTCATGGCCTTACTTGGTGAGATGGAGCTCCTCAATGGCAATGTCTATCTCCCCGGTGGCTCTATCCGACAAGACCTTCGACCCGACCCGGTCACAGGCCTGACTGAAAGTGTAGCCTACTGTGCACAGCAGGCGTGGCTAGTCAACGCGGACATCAAGGAGAACATTCTCTTTGCCAGCCCCTACGACGAAGATCGATATCATGAAGTCATCGCAATCTGTGCTCTCGAACGGGATCTCGAGATCCTCGACGCTGGCGACAGGACACTTGTTGGAGAGAAGGGCATTACTCTGTCTGGAGGTCAGAAACAACGGATATCACTTGCCAGAGCGATCTACTCAAATTCCAAGCACCTGCTTCTAGATGACTGCTTGAGCGCGGTTGATGCACACACGGCAAAGCACATTTTTGAAGAGGCGCTCACCGGTGATCTGATGGCTAACCGCACTTGCATTCTGGTTTCACATAATGTTGCTTTAACAGTGCCACTTGCAGGTCGGGTAGTTGTCCTGGAGAATGGCAAAGTCATGGCGCAAGGCACTCCAGAACAGATCATTGAGAACGGTATTCTTGGAGACGAACTGTTCAAATCACGTCCCGTTTCAAGAGCGAATTCCGCCCCCCCTTCGGGAACATCTTCTGACTCAGAGGAGGAGACTTCAAAACTGTCTGGCGGTGCTGCCAATGGATCTTCAAGTTCGCGGGCAAGAACAACTAGCAGAGCGAAAGCAAGGATTAATAAGCCTGAGAAGGAATTTACCGATTACCGCCTGGAGGGCAAGGCCTCAGGGAGCGTCAAATTGTCGACAATCACAATGTACCTCAAAGCTATGGGCCCCTGGTATTACTGGATTTTTGCGGCTTGGGGTTTCCTAGCGACACAGCTGGGTTCTGTTGCCACGAATATCTGGATCCGACAATGGGCTAATGCTTATCACCTGCGAGACACGCACTTGTCCCACTCTGCAGTACACGCCTTCCAACAAACCAACATTATTGCTTCGACCACCGACTTTGGAAGCTCTCATGTGCAGATACCACAGACTGCGGCTATTACATCAAGATCCTGGGTTGCCAAGGCGGTCAACGACGTGGATGCTGGCTACTATCTCGGTGTATACGCCATGATTGGTGTTATATATGTGCTGATTTGCTTTGCGAGAGAGATCATCCTTTTCTGGGGATCTCAGCGTGCCTCCTGGTTCCTCCATGACAAACTCTTGACCAGCATTCTCCGGGCCAAGTTTCGGTTCTTCGACTCTACACCTCTCGGTCAACTAACAAATCGATTCTCTAAAGACGTCCAAGCCTTGGACCAGGAAGTCGCCCCTGTTGCCATCGGCATGCTGCATAGCGCGGCATCTGTTCTCACCATTGTCATCCTGATCTCCGTGATTACCCCGGGCTTTTTAATTCCCGGGTCCTTCATTACCGTCATGTATGTTCTGACTGGCTTGTTCTATATCCGATCTTCCCGCGACCTGAAGCGGATTGAAGCGGTCCAGCGCAGTCCACTCTTCCAGCATTTTGGCGAAACACTATCTGGGGTTGTCACTATTCGCGCTTATGGCGATGAATCGCGTTTTATCCAAGAGAGTAATGTTCGTGTGAACACTCACAACCGGCCATTCATATATCTGTGGGCCACTAACAGATGGCTGGCATTTCGAATCGATCTTGCCGGGGCCTTGGTGTCTTTCTTCTCTGCCATGTTCGTGGTCATGAACGCTGGCAATATTGATCCAGGAACAGCGGGATTGGCTTTGACCTACGCCATCACCTTTACTCAGAATGTCTTGTGGCTAGTTCGGCTATACGCTGCAAACGAACAGAACATGAATTCCGTTGAAAGGTTGCAAGAATACATTGACGTTGAGCAAGAAGCGCCGGCGAACATTCCCGAAACGAAACCTGCGTCAAACTGGCCGAGCCATGGAGCTGTTCAATTCATTGGATACAGCACGCGGTACAGGCCAGATCTTGACCCTGTCTTGAAACGGGTTACTTTCAACATTGAGCCTGGACAGAAAGTTGGGATTGTCGGCAGAACGGGAGCCGGCAAAAGCTCCCTTGCTCTAGCTCTATTCAGAGGTCTAGAGGCGGAGGAGGGCAAAATCCTTGTTGATGATGTCGATATCGGGCTCATTGGCCTTCAAGACTTACGTGAGGCTATCACAATTGTTCCCCAGGATCCAACTCTGTTTACAGGCACTTTGAGAAGTAATCTGGATCCCTTCGAGCTCTTCACCGACGAGGAAATCTTCGCTGTGCTCCAACGGGTCCAACTCATTTCGGCCACGCACGGAGTATCAGACCAATCCGGAGCGACAACACCCTTGGAAGTCTCCAGCAGGTCTCCTACTTTGAGGGAGAACACCAGTCCCCCCGGAAGTCACGCAACCCTGTCGGCCAATGGCACAGTTACGTCCGACTCTACGTTGTTGCGTTTCACTAGCAACTCCAAGGACAACAAAAACATCTTCCGAGACTTGTCATCTCCTGTGGCAGAGTCCGGTTCCAACCTGTCTCAGGGTCAACGCCAGCTGCTGTGCCTTGCCCGGGCGCTTCTGAAAGCCCCAAAGGTTCTGGTAATGGATGAAGCAACCGCTTCCATTGACTACGCTACGGACTCTAAAATCCAAGACACCCTCAGAGAACTGAAGAACAACACCATTTTGACAATTGCTCATCGATTACAAACAATTATTGACTATGACCGAGTCCTACTCCTCGACAAAGGCGAGGTGGTCGAATATGCCGACCCATGGGAATTGATTCAGAAGGAGGGTGGTCAATTCAGAGCCATGTGCGAGACGAGTGGCGATTTTGATTCACTGTATGAATTGGCGAAGAAAGCCTGGCTGGACAGGAGGCTGATTGACGACTCTTGAAATTCGCATGCAAACATTGTTACCGGCGGCTCGGTCCAGCTTTGGGCCATTCTTTTAGCGAGGGAGGTGCCTTTGAATTTTCTCGTTTGCCTGAGGAGGCGGATATTCGTTTCCTCTGTACATTTACCATGGTTAGTACGTACCAAAACGTACGTATCTTCCGAGGACCGATGACAAAACCATCGTCTAGAGTTGTTTCAGAGTTGAAGTTCTATCTCTTGACATCAGGCCTTCCGTTCTCCTCACCAGTACGCTACTTCATCAAGATCAACGATTAAAGGCTGTTTAAACCATCATGGACTAAGACGTTGGAAATTAAAATAGAGGGATATGCATTGTTCATCATCATAATTCCGAGCCCTTGTTTGATAATACATGAGTTTCGGGAGAAACGAAGTGCTCCTATGTAGTTGTTCTGGCTCTATTTCGACCTTTCGTCTCCTTCTCCTTCCTTGTGAGACACGCATACTCATCCCCTGAACCATTCATGCCCCTTGACCTAATGATCGGTTCATTTTTGGTTCACTCGAAGAAGATCTAAGCTCGGAATGCAGTGGCCCTTCTCATCTTGGCAGCACCAGAGGTGGCGGTGGCCGGAGGCGAATCCGCGCCGCCGTCCGGATTCGTGACGGCGCCAGCGAAGCCGAGTAGGGTGTTCCAGGCATCGGCAGTGGACTTGTCGCGGGTGCCCAGGGCTAGGATCTGAGCCTGTGCGGATTTGCACAGCGTCTTGGCCGCGGCATTGGATTCGCAGACGTTGGTCAGTTGATCGCAGATTCGGTTGGTGATGATATCTGTGCGAGGCGAACAGGTAAGTAATTGGACTCCTCCGTCTGTTGTCGATGGGAGGGACGAAGATTACGTACTAGGGTTCAACGCTTCTTGCTGGCCCTGGGCGCACAGGGGGTCGATGGGCAAGAATGTGAACTCAGTGGCAGGGCGGCCACCGAGCCCGCCTTCGAACTTCATCGTCGGCACGCAGAGTCCGAAATCGGCGCCTGCGACCGTGGACGCTTGGACGCTGCCGCTACCGGCGGCGGCGGCAGCGGTGGTGGCAGCAGGGACGGCGACATTGGTGGTTGTCGCAGCAACTGAGGCTGAGGCTGCAGCTGCGGCTGTCCCTTCGTTAGTGTCCATATAGAAGCCGGGGTGGAGAATGGGAATTTGAGAAATACGTACTGGAAGAGGCAACGACATTGCACGCGTCGGCTGTGGAGGCCACGACGGCCACAGCAGCCGTAGAAGCGGCGTTGGTCGCAACAACGGCTGCTGTCCCGGCGGCAGTACTACCAGATGACGCCGGACTCGTGTTCCCAGCAGTATTCTGAAGGGTGAAGTTGCTGAATCCATTTGCAATGAGCAAGTCGGCGACACTCAGGCCAGTGGCATCCAGGGGTGTCGTGAGAGTTTGTTCGGACAGGGCGTTGGCAATGTCAGACCCAACGACGGCAGGGTCGATCAGGGGTGTGATGCCTCGCAAAACGTCGGTGGCAGGTAGCGTAGGGTCGTTGCAGATTGTCGGGATTGACTGGGCAAATGGATTGAAGTTCTTCTCGGCGGCGACTATCCCCTTGGCTGCGGCGATGGCATCGGCACCAGTCCCCAGCTCGGCAATGATTTGATCACCGCGCTTGAGTTTATCGCAGGCGTTGCTGGCGGCGAGAAGATCGCTTATAGCCGCACCTGCAATGGTAGGAGCCACGCCCGGTGCTCCACCCTGGACGGCGGCGATTGCTGGGATGGGAATCTGTTCTTGATTGAACCGGGCATGGGCCACGGCAATCAGGGAGGTGATTGCAGCTGCTTTGATATACATCTTTCTCGACGTCGAACGTGGAAGATTTGCAAGAAGAAAAAATCAAGTAATGACCGTGACGCGAGGAGGTGAAAGTTGAAAAAGAGAGACTAGCTCGCGAAGTTTGTTGAAACGAAAGACCGACCAGCGGTAGCAACAGCAGAAAATGAAAGACGAGTGAGTGAGCGTGATGAGGATGGAAGAGACAGGTCTGAATCTGCCGGGATTGCCGGCTTATATATTCAAGCTCACCTTTGATGTTTTGCTTTCGCCTGGCCCAAATGGGGGCAGGAGTACCTGGGCGCGAGAGGACCACATCTAAGATGCACTCATTTCTGGAGGCGAAGCTGTCAAAGAGTACTTGGTACAATCCTGCCAAGAGACGATAGTTGAGGACCCGGCGAATCCAACCGGGCAAGCGAGCAGAAGACAGCTAGGCGATGGCGTCACCTAGCCTGGGAACGGAAGATTCGGTGCTTCATGACGGACAGAGAATGGTCTGGGCGCATTGGCAAAGTTGCATCCAAGGACGATTGACCGAGTGGTCGTTCAGAAGATGAGGCAGGCGTTGCGTCAGAGTCTGGTTTCACGTGGAAGGCTAGGAACACCCTGGTCTAAGAGCCGAAACGCGTTGGTCTGTCCAGCTTCGGAAAATTCGCGGAGGAAAAGTCCAAGCGAACCCCGCAATAGGTAAGGAGCCATCTCGATTCGGCAAGGACGGAATCCTAGGGACAGACCGGCGACCATCCCGTCGGTGTTTCCAGGAGGATTGCTGAGTGAAGCGCCAGACCCCTAACCGAGGAGGTGTCGACAACGGAATGGTGGCAGCGCCTAGAAGCTCACAACCACGTGGACTAGATTTTGCTTAGCCCGAGCCGATACATCGTGTTACGGACAGCCGCCTAGAACAACTCCTTGAACGACGGTCATGGTGTGCTGTATATGGCACGAAGACGCGTGTAGTCTTGAGTGCAGGACCATCATTCTGCTGTTCATGAGGGAGCTTGAAGCTTGAAGCTTGGATCAATTAATTGTCCCAATCATAGCTAGGATGCTTGATATTTCAAAGTAGGAGACAGATCATAGGGGGGAGAGAAAGAGAATGATATGTCAGGAGATTCTAGCATCGACCCTTTGCATCTCGGTAAAGGTACGGGTTAGGTTGCGAGGGATCACGGATTGAACGGATGATGGATGATGAAAGATGAAAAGGGGGAGGAAGGTGAAGCAAACGAAGTCTCACTTTGATATCACATGACTTCCGAATAGGGGCTAATGAACGTGGCTTACGTCATCAACTGTTCTCGGGTCTGGTTAATCACGTGCGTCGTCGTTTGACTCTGGACTGCGCCTGTCTTCGTCGCGTTTTAACACAGTCAACCAGTTTTGACAACCAGACATTCGCAACTCATGATGTAAATCGCACGGCTGTCTTGATTTTACACTCTCAAGGACCACACTATCCTTCTCCCACTCTCGCTACGTCTGCCCCCTTGTTTCCACCATGACCGACTGGGCCAAGTTGAAGGTTGTTGACCTCAAGGAGGAATGCAAGGCACGCGGGATCCCTCTCACCGGTCTCAAACTCAAGCAGCATTATGTCGACAAGCTAGAAGAACTTGAAGCCAAAACTGGCGAGGGGTCAAACGACAACAATACTGATGCGGAGGTGGAGCAAAATGGCGAGGCGCAAGTCAACGGGAAAGGTTCAGAGCCTCACTCCGAGCTTGTGTCGCAAGCGAACGACAACGACAAAATAGAGTCTGCAATGGAAGACGTCCAAGTCGATAACCCGGCCGAACCTGAAAAGGAGGTTAGCCCGCTTGAAGAAACGGCCAAAAGCCAGCCAGCCGAGCCTGATCGGTTCATACCACCTTCCGATGGACCTTCAACCGACAAGGACGCGACTTCTGAGCCTACTACCGTCGGTGATAAGATGGAGGACACCGGAAAACTTGTAGCTGACTCGACCGAAGAAGCCGCACAACTCGATGTCGGCGCAGACCAGGAAATGAAAGACGGCAATGAGCCCGCAGAAGATCAGACACAGTCGGCTCCAAAACCCGAATCACAGTCAACACCATTGTCTCTGTCGAGACAACTCTCTCACGACTCAAAGCCTCTCGATTCTCCTCAGATCCCACCCAGCGATATTGCTGAAGATCAGAGAAAGCGCAAAAGACGAAGTGTTACACCTGCGCCTTCGTCGGACGAGATGACTCGGAAGAGAGCCAGAATGAGTGACGACACAGAAGGCCTAGCTGCTGCGGAACCCATGGCGGAGGTCGATACTGAAAATACAGGGGAGAATCTTCCCGAGGCTACCAACGACGTGCCCTCTGATACTGCCACGAAGCAAGTCGAAGAGCACGCGACCACACATGCGGAGCCAATGGCAAAGCCTTCCGATCCAAGATCGGACAAAGAACCTCAAGACGATGCGCTCTCCACCTCTCTGAAAAGGTCCCAGAGCCCGTCAGAAGAAAGAGATGTAGTCCCCGCCATCCACCCGGCGACTTCGTCAATTTACATCCGGAATTTCAAACGACCGTTGCATATTCCTTCCCTCCGCAGCCACATCGTCTCAATAGCACAATCCCGATCACCTTCCGACGATTCGGACCCCATCACAGTGTTCTTCCTCGACAGCATCCGAACCCATGCATTCATATCATTCACCTCCATCGCGGCCGCATCCCGGGTCCGTGCCGCAATGCATGACACGCGGTTCCCCAATGAAGGCATGCGCGACCCTCTTTTCGTCGACTACGTCCCGACTGATCAAGTACAGTCGTGGATCGACCAAGAATCAGGCGGCGGCTTCGGACGAGTTGGTGGCAGCCGACGGTTCGAAGTCATCTATGACCAAGGCGAGAATGGCGTTGTTGCAGTCTTCCAGGAAATTGACGCCAGTAAACCGCGTCCACCCCTCGAGCCGAGAGCATCCCGTATGCCCGTTGAGCAACCAAAACTGGACTTGCTTCCAGGCAGTGTGCACCCAGACCGCACTGCCTTTGTACCCCGTGACAGTCGACGCGACGACGATCGAGACCGAGACCGAGGCCGAGATCGAGTCCGAGATCGCGACGTGACACGTGCGCCACCGAACAATCCAGCCCCGAGCGGAACCGGCTTCAAAGCGCTCGACGAGCTTTTCTCCTCGACAACGACGAAGCCACTCCTCTACTACAAGCCTGTCGCCGAGGCTGTCGCACGGGACAGGACTGCCATGTTAGGCAGCCTACCAGCGGGGTATGCTGACATGGGCCGCAGCGGCGCGCGGGGCATGAAGCGGTATAGCTTTGAGCGCTACGAAGAGAGCGAGGAGTGGGTCGACAAAGGGCCCGAGTTTGGCTATGGCAAGCGTGGACAGGACCGGTTGTCAGGATTCCGGGGCCGTGGCGGCGGAGGCGGCGGCGGCGGTGGCGGGTATCGTGGCGGACGGGGAGATTCGTGGCGAGGGCGATGAAGTGAGGCCACCAAGAAGCTGTTTTTATTTTATTAGTGGGTGGGTTCTTTTTTCTTCTTCACATACTTGTCTTCTCGCCAATGCCATATGCATGCATGCGTGCATGCCTTCTCGTCTGTCGCGGCGTGGCATGACTGTACGATTACAACGAGCTGGATGTCAAAATGGGTCGGCACCGTCTTTGCAAGGACGAACCGAGCGTGAGTCTGTGGAAATTACGTAGCGAAGAAGAAAAAGATCTGAAATGTGGTGTAATACTGGGATACAAGTGCTGCCGTTTGGTTTCTTTACTTTCTCTGTCCCCCGCCCGCTGCAAAGGTATAGCGTAGATGCAATGCGCAAAGATTTGGAGTGACTGGCGGCCCCGGATGCATGATCGAGTACTCGTAGTTGGACCTGCCTGACGGCATCCCCTTGTGCGTCGGTCGGTGGGTCGGTGGGTCGGGTCGCCCTTTGGGTGGTTGTTTCTCGAGGGATTCAGATAGATTCGGGCCGCCGTTGGTATCTGTGCCCGTCATCCAATCTGGTCACCCAGCGAGCGCCCGCCCAGCTCTAATTCTATATGTGGGCGACTCGATTCCTTTTGCTCCAGGTGGACGCCGAGAATTCCGTTTTTCCTATAGTTGAAACCCCCGTAGGTCATGATTGCTTCTCAACCAGAGGCGGTCGTCGCAGCGAAAACCAACAGGGGCCAAATAGGTCAAGAAATGGCCAAAACAGACACAAAACACATCCCACAAGTCTCCTATCTTCATTCGTCGTGGTAGAATCAAACCAAATGCTCATCATGCCGGAAATAAATGGTCGGTCGGTCGGTCGGTCGGTCAGCTTGTCACCGCCAAATCTACCAGTCGTCGCCCCAGCCATCCTCCTTTGTCTTCTTGGGAGGGTTGGCCGCGGTCGTCTTCCGCAGGGCACTGGTACCGATGCTGTTGCTCGGCTTGGGATCCGCAGCGGCGCCGAAGCTGTCCCAGAAGTCCTTGCGCTCGGGGTCGGCCTTTCTGGCGGTGGCGGCGGCGCTCGCCTGCTCGTCCTGACCCTCGACGAACTTGTTGAACGACTCGGCAGCGCCCTTGGCGCCGGTCTGAATGCCCTGGCCGGCAGCCAGGGCGGCGTTCCGGGCTTGGGCGGCGAGGTCTGAGGCCGCGATCTATCGTATTTCCCCTTGGTTAGTAACGCTGGCTCCATCTTCCGAAGGGGAAATGGGAGAAGAGACGAGGGGCAAACCGTACATTCTTGGCCGTGGGTTGGATGTAGGCGTCGTTGACCAGCTTGGCCTGCTTGCTCACGGCCGAGCCAAACCAGCCGAAGCTCTTGGTCAGCGCGGCGACGGGGTCCTTGGAGAACTCGTCGGCGCTGGGTATGCCTCCGGACGACTGCTGCGGCTCGGGCACGGCACTGCCAAAGCCGGCGTACTTGCCGCCCTGGCTGGGGGGCAAGTTCGCTGACCGCGAAGCATTGGCTTCGCCCATCCGGGAAAAATAGGCTTCATTTTGTGCCTTTTGCTCGGCCGAGATGCCAACCTTGCCCGGGCCAGGAGACGCCGTCCGGCTGCTCCCTGTGCCGCTCCCAGGCTTGATGCTGGTGTTGGTGTTGGTGCTGGACCTCGCGCCGCCGGCCGGGGTGGCCGAGCGACTGGCCTGTTTTGCCAGCACGGCCTGGCGTTCCTTCAGGAAGGCGGCCTTGTCAAACTCCCTTTCCTCGACCTGGGCCGTCAGACGTTCTTTCCACTCCTCGCCGATCTCGCATTCGTAGCGCTCCCTGATGGTGGCCTCGTCGAAGGGGATCGGGGAGGTCTTGTTGTAGAAGTCTTGCCACGCTTTGTTCCCGCCGTACTGCATCCTCAGGATCTCGTTCTGCTTGAAGGCGTCCATCGAGATGGAGCGTACGAACGAAACGTGCACCCCGAGCCCTCGGTGTGTGCCTGCGCATTGTAGGCAGATGAAGGTGGAGAATTTCGGGGACGCCTGCCGAATGGTAAACACGCGTGTTAGCGACGGACGAGATTCTGAAAGATAGTAGGACTGTCGTGGTGCTGGGGGGGTGTGTGTATCTCAAGCCCCAAGAGCAAAACTCACCCATTGCGGTGAAGGGGCGCCGCAGTCACAACAGCGGTCGTTGCCTGCGCCCTCCTTCTTTCCCAGGAGTGCAAGCTACACACCGACGGATCAGACACGGTGTCCAAGGAGGGGAAAAACGTCTTGCTCGGGAAATACCTTGCTCCTCGTCTCCGGGTCGACCTCCCACATGGCCTTGGAAGCCATGTTGACGCAGATATTCGGCCAATGTACGGAGTACTTTTGAATCGTTCAAGGTTGGGTGGGGTGGGGGGAGGAGAAGAAGGAGTTGGTGTTCGGTGTTCGTTATTCGGTGTTCGCGTGCTTCTTGCTCAGCTCGTCACAGCTAACATGTCAGCGGCTGCATGATCCCTGGGGGCCTCGTTGGTTAAGTAATATATGGCGGGGGGGAGGGGTGCGAGAAAATGGAACAATCAGGTCCTCGTGGGCAGTTGGGGCTCAAGACCGCTAGATGGCTCCAAAGCATCGATCGAGCACGGAGGTGTGTTATTATTTTGGAGTCGGTTCCTGGTTCCACCACTATTACTGGGTATTATTACTGTACTCTGCTTAGTACGCAGTATTATCCGTACTTAAGTACTAATAAGTAGTACTTTAATGCTTGGAGCGAGCCCTCGACCCACCGAATCAAATCACACGCCGTTTGAGTTGATATCCCTTGGGCCTTGGGTCTTGGGCCTTTTGTCACCAGATTATCTCTCTGGCCTCACATTCTAGCCTCACATCACATAGCCTTGGAATTCCCCGTCTGAGATTAGACATTGGACATTTGTCAAGTGTCGTGTTCTACATGAATCCCCCACGCCATTCTGCCATCAGTGCTCTTTCTCGCTGGCCACTCATCTTCTCAAACCGGTCTACATTCATCACGAACGTCCCCCGCCCTCCCGTGATGCTCCGCAAGTGCTTCAAATACCCCACCATCTCTTTCAAAGGCACCTTGGCTTTGATGGTCCTTGAAATGTTCACCATCTGGCTGTCGTCTCCTAGGCTCAAGGGCCCGGACTCGAAGGGATCTTTCGGAGCATAGATCTTGCCGATATCGATCCTTTTGTGGCCAGTGTCGGCGTCGGCATCGGCCTCCTCGTGGTCTCCCAAGGATACAATATGGCCACCCCGGCTGGAGGAAATGTCTTGGATGACGCTGCCGAGACTTGCATTGTCGACGTTGATGTCGACGTTCATCACAGGCTCCATGAGCGAACATGCGCCGTTCTTGGTAGCATCCTTGAAGGCGGCAATGGTGGCCAGCCGAGCGGCCGCCGTCAGGGATGCGTACGTCGTCTCAGAACCAAAGATGTGCTCTTCTGGACGCAGAGTCAGTGTCACTTTCGTGTTCCGCATCGGATACGAGTATGATGGTCCCCGGCTCAGGGCCGCCAGTGCACCGTTGACATATGCGGTTTGAAGCTCTCGAAGGGTCAGGTTCGCCGGCAGAGGCATGCTGTCCGCCTCAAGTGGCTTGCCTCGCCTATCCAGCGTGGGTGTTTCAATCACCACCAGATTTCCATCCTGCTCGTAGACAAAGACATCATCATATTCATCAGCGTCTAGGTCGATCTCGCCCTGAAGCGGTTCCACAAGAGCGGTACAGCCTCCCTTGCCCTTCGTGGCCGCACGGTCCCCGTCTAATATTTTCGTCATGGGCTCTGATGCTTGGTTCGGAGTCTCGCGGTAACCTATCGTGATTTTCCCCATTCGCGCCTTGGCTTTCAAGTCGTTTACCAGCCTATCTTGGGCGATCTCAAGATGTAACTCTCCCATACCACTGATCAATGTCTGGCCAGTGTCTTCGTCCTGGGTGACATTTAAACTGGGGTCTTCACGCAATAACAGCGCCAGCTTGTCATGCATGTCCTTCTCCTCGCGAAGACTGTTGGGCTCAATGGCAGCAAAGAAGACTGGCGGAGGTACCTTGATGGGTCTCAATTGCAATTTGTCCAACGGTTCCGGAGGCGTTGCTTTGTTGCCGGCAAAGGAGATCAGTGTGTCTCCGGTGCGAGCATATTTCGAGCCGGCAATCACCCCAATCTCGCCCGCTTTGAGGGACTGGACCGGGACTGATTCTGATGCGTACATCCGCAGGAGATTCGTTGCTCGTTCCGAGTTCTGCAGGTTGGTATTGTAAAGAGGTGCATTGCGTTCGATCGTTCCCGAGTACACGCGGATGTAGACCAGCACACCCTTCCGTGCATCGTTGACGACCTTGAAAGCAAGCGCACAGCCTTGTAGTGCCGTCCCAACGGTGGCTGGAGTTGACACCGACCCTTTCTTCCTGGCCTTGTCGTCGGTCCGAACAACCAACTTTCCCTCAATCAATTGCGAGAGGCCCCCAGAGGTGGATCCAATACTGATTTCCGGGTCAGGACGCTCTTCGGGGCAGGGCAGTAGGTTATTAACCGCGTCTAACAGTGGCTGCACGCCGATATTGCGGAAACTGGCACCTGCAAAAACTGGGATGACCTTGCTTTGGTCCACAAGTAGACTGCGTCGCAAACTGTCGAGGATCTGAGCAGGGGGGATCGCGAGGTGATCTTCTTCTGCTTCGAAAAACGCCTCCACGAGCTGATCATCATACTCACTAAGAAGCTCGACCAGAGCCACTCGAGCTCGGCGGAGTTCTTGAGCCAACTCCGGGTGCTCCTGTACAAGGCGCAAAAAGGGGTACCGTTGTATTGCCTTGCCGTCGCCTCCAGGGTCATATAGGAGTCCTTCAAGGGTGACAACGTCCACGACACCAGTGAAACGTCCTTTCCCACCCTCAAACCACGGAATTTGACAGACAGCAGGATATCCGCCCAAACGTGAACCTATCTCGCGCACAGTCCGTCCAAAGGCAGCACCGTCTCGATCTAGCTTATTGATGTAGGCTATGCGGGGAATTTTCCATTCACCAGCTTGAGTCCACACTTGCTCGGTCTGGGCTTCGACGCCAGCAACTGCATCTAGGATGCAAACGGCCCCGTCCAATATCCGTAGAGATCTTCGAACCTCAAATGTGAAGTCTGCGTGGCCAGGGGTGTCAATCAGATTGACGTTGTGGCGAAATCGTGATCGGGGTTGAGTATCAGTGTGGGCGCTGCTGGACTCGCCGGCAGGTGGTGGTACCTCGGCATTAGACGGAGGCCACTCAAAGGTAATTGCTGCGGATTGGATGGTGATCCCTCTTGCTCGCTCTGCAGGGAGGAAGTCGGTGACGGTTGATCCGTCGTCGACATCCCCTATTCGTCGGGTGTGGCCACTATAGAAGAGCATACGCTCGGTGGTGGTCGTCTTGCCGGCATCGATATGAGCTATGATGCCGATGTTTCGGATTCTCGACTGATACTGGCCCGCTCGTTCGGTAGCTGCGGGTGCCGACAGTCGACATGATGAGGAGAGATTTCTTAACGAGGTACATGAAAAGCAAAGAGGGTTGGGGAGATGTGGGATTTTCCGAGGTAGAGAAGAGAGTCGAAAGCCTCGAGCATAGATCATTACCATCCCCTTGTTTCGCCGTGTCGCCCCAATTAAACAAGTGGCGCTAGATAAGAAGAATAAAGGTGGGACAGTAAGAAGGTCAAAAAGAGGACGCAGGATTAAAAGGAATGACTGGGTCGGTGGTCTAAGAATGCACAGGTCGTCGATAAAACCAGATCAACTCTTAGATTCTCATATTCTCGAGTCGGTCCTCAGGCTCCACTAAAGCGCCAAGCCTGCGGCTCACCCACTCTGGGACGAGGCTCATGCTGCTTTGTGGTCAGCGGGATAGGAGAAAGACAGCGGCACGTGTAGCCATCTGGAGCCTTGATTCTCGAGACCGTCTTTAACGCCTCACACGTGGTGTAACATTCTTATGTCTAGGGACCTAGGGATCTAGGTACCTAGGTATATACCATAGATGTTGGACAATGAAGTTTTTATTTAATTCACGCCGCTTTAAACACTCGGCGTACTAAAGTGTATCTACTCCGCTCTTAGTGCGTCACTAGCACTACACGCACCACTAATACTATTACTGCCTAAGTGGGTGCCAAGGCCGCATGCTCTCGCCGGTGGCCTCTTGAGTGATTGACCGGGTTGGAGGACTGCACGACTCGTTGGAACTCGACACACCAGGAGGACTTTCAAGGGAGGGGCTTCTGCATTCTCAAGAGAGTTCTTGCACTGGGCCACTCGTGCAAACATCCAAACCGCCCCTTGCAAGTCCGCGATCCGCCATGCATGGTGTCATCAATCTGCAGTTGGCTTGAGAACAGTTCCGCAGTCAGCCAGGTCGCCCTAGACCTACACCACCAGAATGGACTATTCCGCCGTCTCGAACGATACTGATGCCCTTCATGGGGCCTCGCCCTGGGGCTCATCCTCCCCCCGCGCAGAGAGAGCTTTCCAAGCCAACCCGGCCGATTCTCCAGAGTCTCCCGCTCCGATTCGAGGCCATTCCTACAATCAATCCCAAGACAGCATCCCAAATACCCCATACCTCTCTAACGCCAGTAATCCCACCTCTCCTTCGCCGGCCGAGCCACCGTATCAATCCGAGTCGACTGGCCAGGCGCAGACTGCGCCAGTCCAGCAACATGATGGCCAGGCACCAGCAGCCGGCCCGCAATATGCCAGTCACGATCAACAGCAGCGGCCTGGTGCTGCCAGATACCATGGTGCCAAACAACATCGACCGGTGCCGCAGTACAAACTGCAAGCCAAGGTAACTGCCTTGGAAAGGACGGGACGGAAAGATCCTATCATCAGGTTTGATGTCTATGTATGTCTACCATTGCTTGTGTCATAGCCAATGCTATCGTACTGACTGTCGATGCAAGACCAATCTACCCAAATTCCGTACCACCCAGTTCCGAGACGTCCGTCGAACCCACTCTGAATTCATCAAGCTTGCCGACCACCTCATTTCATCTAATCCCGAAGCCCTGGTGCCCGCGGTCCCTCCTAGTCTGACCTCGGCTGGTGCGGGCACCGACGAAGATGAAGCTCGTGTGAAGGCGTCGATACAGAGATGGCTGAATTCAGTCTGCGGCAACGATGTGCTCATGCGAGACGAAGAGATGGTCTTCTTTGTGGAAAGCGATTTCGGATACTCGCCAGTAGTGAGGATGAAGCAACCCGCGACCGGCGTGAGAAGGAAGGTCTTGAAGCAGTTCGCCCCCCCGCCAGATGACACCCCCGAACTGCACGAGGCCCGACCGGTGGTCAAGATGTTCTATCTAGCTTCGCTAGACACGGCCCAGAAGCTCGAGAGAGTTGTCAAAGCCAGAAGAGGTACCACGATCGTGAACCATGTCTTCCGAGCAAGTCACTAACAGTTGCCACAGCTCTCGGCCTCGCCGAATCCTTTCTGGGAGAGAAACTGGGCCAGATGCACGTCCAAGAGACGCATGCGGGGCTCTCGACGGCGTACCGCAAACTCGGCCGTGTCATCCAAACGTGCGGCGACTATCATGCCGCCCAAGGCACGGCCGAAGCCACGACCCTCGGCGACCCGCTCAACTACCACTCGTCGGACGCCTTTATCGTCAAAGAAACGCTGACGAACCGACACATCCTCCTGAGGGAGCTTCTCCAGGCGGACGCGTCGCGACGCACCAAAGAGATCGCAGTGCAACGGCTGAAGAGCAGCTCGAGCGTGCGACGCGAGAAGGTCGACGAGGCCATCTCGGCGCTGGACGAAGCCATGAGCCAGGAGAGCTACCTCCGGTCCAAGACGCAGCGAGTGACGGCCAACCTGCTGCTCGAGAAGCGGCGGTGGTTCGAGCGCACGTCCAACGACTTCATGGCCTCGCTGCGCGAATTCGTCCTGCGGCAGATCGAGGCGGAGCGCCGCACACTCGCGACCCTCGAGGCCGTGCGGCCCGACATTCGCGCTATCGACGCCTCGGGCGGCCTCAGCCGCCTGGGCCGCGAGAACCACCCCACCGTCCGCCGCGTCAGCATGGCCAGCAGCCAGGGCGCCAAGGGCGACGCCTGGAGCGGCGTCCCCCGCAGCAGGGAGGCCATGACCCGCAGCTTGAGCGGCAGCTTTGGGCCGGGCGGAATCTCCGAGGCGGATGAGAATGGCACCGGCGCCGCCGGAGGACCCGCCGGCAGTAACGGTGGTGGTGGTGGCGCCAGCGGCGGCGACGCGGCGGCGGCTGCAGGTTCGCGTGGGAGACCCAGGAGTGGCACGGCGGCGAGCTTGTCTAGTGTCAAGGAGGATGAGGACGATGATCGCGTGGATGCTAGAAACGCCGCGAGTCGGTTGGCGCAGAGCACCTTCTAAATCCGGTCCTTGATACAGACAGGCTTCGCACTGGCGCCAGAGAGCCAAAACTCAGACACGGATGGAGAGGGCTCTGGGATTGCAGCCGAACGGAACATGGGGTATGTATGGAATTGAATCGAATTGAATTACATTAAGGGGGATATTTCCTATCCAAGCTCAGCCACGCTCGCGCGAATTCACCATGGCCGCCACTGTATAGCTTTCCTCTCTCTGAAAGCTTTTCACTACTGTCAGTGTAGGCCCGGGGCATTTCGAGCCATTCAACCAAGGGGAGAGAGAGAATATCACTACATCAAACTCGCTAATAGTCATCCTGCCCCGGTTCCTGTTGTCCTAAATTCGACGTGCTGATTTCTGCCCCTCCTTTCCTTTTCGGTTGTTTTACCGCGCTGGCTTTTTGAACCCATCTCTGGCTTTCGGAAATGACTGTCGTTGGGGAGGGCAAAACGATCGTTGACATGGACATGTAAAAGGAAAAACTTGAAGGTTTGTAATGTTGATTAAGTCGTACAATATGCCCGTCTGTTGTTGCGGCAGAGGACGAGGGTTCCGCTGTCGTCCGTAGTTTTCATGAAGCCGGTTTGCTCAGAGGACCGGTTACTCTGGCTGAAACAAGCCTTTCAGGCCGCATAATTGCTGTATCCATGTATTCTAGCCTTTTCTGTACTGCTGTAAGTTTAGAAAGTCGGTCCAAGGTTTCTCAAAACACTCTGAAGTTCTTCATTGTCGCTCCCATTGCCGAACGACGAGTTGTCTCGTTGGAAACGATTACCGGCTCTGGAATAAGGTCTCGCGGTTGGGTTCATACCCGGAGCTGAACTGTATTGTCCGCTGCCGTTCATAACTCGAGCAAACGAAATGGCATTTGGGTTCATTGCCGAAGCTGAAATGTTATGTTCGTGGCCGCTTCCGCTGCTGCCGAAGTTTCGCTGCGACATACTCTCAACCGGGCTGGCTCGACGGGTTCCAACCACGCCCCAAGGGCTATGGTTTGGGACGGTTATTGGAGATCGTGCCGTCAGGGCTGTCAGGGAGATCTGGAGTTTCTTCACTGTGGCTTGTAGAGCTTCGCGTTGCGCCAGCACATTGCCATACTCGGCGGAGATTTTATCGATGGTGGATTGAAGTTTGGACGTGTCGGCCTTGAGTTCCTCGATCGTATCCATCAACGTGTGCTTCTCTGTCTGCGTCTGTTCGACCAATTTGCGCAAGAAGTCGTTCTCTGTCTTGACCTGAGCGATTTGGCTCCCCGTGGGCGATGGGCTGGCTGAGCGACTCTGTGTACCGTAAGGCGTGTCCGGTGCCGACCCTCTGACACTGGCACGGCTGGTATTGTGACTATGTTCATGGCTGTGGCCTCCGAGAGACGGTAGTGAAGCAGAGGAGCGGTTTGAAATGGCAAGCTTGTTCAACGCGCGATCGAGAGACTTGCCAGCCTTTGCAGGCTCTCCTGGATTCACTTGCCTCGGAGCCGATGTGTAGTGGCCAGTGTCGTAGTGCGAGTACAAGCAGTCATCGTCTGAGTAGCGGCATTCGCCCTTTTCCCACCACCAGAAACAGGTCAGGTGCTTGACGGAACGACGGCATGGGTTCAGACTTGGTTCACGGCTGCGAGGCAAAGGCGAGCTGTCGCGCGAATGAGGTCTGGCATGGGCCTCCGGTTGGCTTTGAGGTCCTCCTGCGTTGGCTTCTGGCGAGCGACTGATGATGGGGACCGACGAGGAGCGCGATTCGCCTCTGGGACGGCCGTGTAGCTCGCTGGGACGGGAGCGACGAGAGGGAGTTTGGTACATCGGTGGAGAGTTGGGCGCCGAGTTGGAGGCTGCAGAGGCTGGGAAAGATTGCTGCAACGGACTGCGCGCGATGGGATTGCTGCTGTTTCGGGAAGCAAAGGCAGTGGATGGATGAAGTCTTGAGGAAACCAGGCTAGGCAAGTTGGAGGAGGAACGAAAGGCTCTGGGCCCGGTAGGAGCGAAGAAGGGTGCTTTTGAAGAGCGATCCGACATGATGGCGATTCCGGAGGAAGGAGGAAGGAGGGTGTAGAAGTGGTGTGAAGATGGAGAGATGAGATGAGCAATATGTAGATGTCTGAGTCGATGAGGACCTGAAGGCCAAAGCGGAGGTTTGTAGTGAAAGAGGGTGCGGTAGATAGCGACGCTTTCACTTGAGAGAGGGTGTAGGCGGTGATGGAGACAAGACTATTAGTACTGGTCTGGAGCAGAAGACAGAAAGCAGAAAGCAGAAAGCAGAAAGCAGAAAGTAGGAAGCAGAAAGCAGAAAGCAGAAAGCAGAAAGCAGAAAGCAGAAAGCAGAAAGGGTAAAGGTGAAGGCGATGCTACTGCTTCTTGCGACCATCTCATCCCGTCTGTTTGACGCTCTGTTCTTTATACATTTGGCCCGTCAGGTCCTCTGAGGACCTTTCCCTCCCGCTTCCCCCTTCTCAACCAAGGCGGCGAACTCAGGGTTGAATCCGTCCCACCTTTCTGCGCCGTCCTCGGCGAGAATGAACCATGGTGCCTTTTCGCTGAGGAAGATATGTGCACTCAGGCGGGGCACTGGTGTATCTCTTTCCAGCGTCCCCAGAGTCACCCCGATTTGCGCGGGCTCAGCGTGGTACCTCATCGACATGCTCGACCCGCATACCTTGCAGTACCCACGCTCGGCGATATTACTGCGCGCCCAGAGGTCTGGTTGCTGGGTCCATTTCAGTTCGGACGATGGAAGGTCGGCGAAGGCCAGATATGGACCGCCCGATGTCCTCTGGCAGGTTCCGCAATGGCAGGCAATGACCGCTGTGGGCTGGGCGTGGGTTTCATACTGGATACGTCCGCATGCGCAGCTGCCTTTGAGCATTGTCGATGAGATGGACGAGCAGGTTGCTGTTGTGCTGAAGAAAGAGAAGCTGCAAGTGTGCTTCAAGTTGAGATGGAACTAGCTTACTTAGAGAGTACGGTGTACCGACGAGTTAATATTTAAGAACTACTGAGTAATAATAATGAGTAAGATTGCCAAGTGAGCAACCCCTTGCACCAATGGCTCCGGGCGTCCAGAGGGGCGCCTCGGGCGCCTCGGGCACGGGTCCCTGACCCTTGTCGCCCCTCACCCCCTTAAGCTCGCCCCTATCCTAGACCAGCCTCGCCAGGGGACGCCTACCACGAGGAACCAGACATGTCACATTATTACATGCTGGCCACCATCGCCATACACGGTGACACGGTGTGTTCAGGCCAGGTGAGCAAACCCATCGACTACAAAAGAGACCAACCGGAAAAAACTAGTATTACCGCATCCCATCACCAGATCCATGTACAAATTCCAACACTTAGCAGTAAACAACTCCAGGAGATGAAAACCTGAAGCTGCATATAATTATTGTCTGCCGAATTCATCACCCGCAACCCAACGTCTTTTGGACTATGTCAACGAATTAACCCCTGGTCCCAACCCCTGTCAGCAAAGAACAGCCACTGTCTGTCTTTCCACATAGGGCTTACGCTGCCATGGTCCCATTCGTCCTTCCTTGCTCAGATTCCCTAGTATCGTAGCCGGATCTTCCACCATTCAGGGCGGCTTGTTGTGCCGGTTGCGGTTGCGGTTGCGACATTGACGGTCCTTGCGAAGGGACTGGCTGAAAGTTTTGGTCGCGCCCTGGTTGTTCGTCCTCGTCGTGGTTGTAGTCGTCGTCGCTCTTTTTCGACTTGAAATGTCTCATAAGCAGCATAATACACATGGTGGTGGATTGTTTGCGAGTGGCTTCCTAGATACAAGTCAAGCTGTGGTCGTTGCTTGCTACTCAAGACCTTTCAAACTTGAGGTCCGAGGAGCTGAGGTATGTCGGATTCGTCTATGGCAGGAGGCTCTGGGCTTGCGAGGTTGAGGTTGAGGATGAAAATGCTTCTGTCAGAGGACGAAGTAAAGAATGCGTGCTGCCCTCTTTTTATGCCTTTGGAGACACAGGAGCCAGGGCCGTTTGCTGCTATCTTTAGCTGAGCCATCAGCCTGCGGTGAACGGCTTCCCGGCAGGAAATTAAATGACTCCTTGTTCATCTTCTGTATCGTTCTCCTTGTTCGGGTCATGGCCTTTTTCTTCTATCCATGTCCAAGTCGGGAAACCAACGCGAAGTGACCTCCTTGTCCTGTGGATCCGCAGGGGCTGAGTCAACGTAAGTGGTCACCCAACGATTTTAGCCGCAGTGGTGTGGGATCGTCCCATCACAGCCCTTCTCGCCGTGACAATTAAGGCGCCCTGGGATAATAACTAGTATCGATTACTATATTGGGCATCGGGTCTCAACTGCGACCAGAAATGGTCCCAGATGCGAAATCTTAAGTCCCCTGTGGCCCATGAAACCGAAATGTAGCTAGTCTCGGATTTTATTTTCACCTTTTCATATGATGCCATTAGAGGACACTCGAAGACTGGGGAGTCTTGATGCATTCCAGTGGCACCACTGCGCTGCGGAGAGTATGAATAGATAAATGACGTCCTTTGAGTTTTACGACCGGAACTGACGGTTTGGCCATCTCCCCGTCTTTCTCCTTCCTGCTGTTGTTCTCAACCCTCAGCCTGTGTAGCCCCGCTAATCGTGACTCTTCAATTCACACAGGGGCAACTTTGAACCTACAGAAGAACACCCTGATACGTCGAAACCTGGTGGAACATCTTGATATTCCAATTGAAACGAGCCAATCAATCGGATCAACTGGGAAGACATTTAAATTGTAAGAAGCCGAATACATGTTAGCCAAATAGGGAAAGGAGGTAAAACGTCACAATATGTCATATTCAGCATTAATCATCGTTCCCAACGCTATGTGTACTCAGGGAAACCAGACTACCTTATTCTTGAACCTTTTCGGCGTGGCCCTTTGTCAAGCCGAGCAGGCGAGCCTCGCCGTCAACGCAATTCTCGAGCTCATCATAGATGCTAGGCATGGTCGGCTTCCAACCCAACAGCTTCTTGCCCCGAGTTGATATGCCACGTGAGTTTGTCCCAATAGACAATTTCGCATGCGGGAAGGCACGATCAGCCTCCTCAGGAGAATAGCTTTCCAGCTTGGCGCTCGGGAGAAGGCCCTTTTTGTGCGCGATCTCGGCGATGGCCTGGAGCACCTCGCCCCAGACAAACGACCCATCCTCGGCCAGGTAGTAGCCCTGATCGTTCCACGTCGCTGGCGGGCCGCCATTGACGGCTGCTTCCCCGAGCAAGAGATACAGCTTAGACAGATCTTGGACGTGGATATAATGCCAGACATTCTGCCCTTTGCCGACCTGGAACGCTTGTTTGGTCCTGAGGAATGCTGCAGTGGCGTTGTAGATCTGTACCGACCGTTGGTTGTCCGGGCCCCGACCGGGTCCGTAGATGGTGGGAGGACAGACGATGGCGGTCTTGACCTTGTCCGACGAAGCTGCCAGCACGATCTTGTCCACGTTCCGGTGGGCAGCCGCGTCGGGCTGCGCCGTGAGTTCGTTGACGTTGTCCCAGTCGTTGAAGACGTGGTCGAGTAGATTGCCGTACTCGGAGTTGGCCATGGTTTCATGGCCTAGGATCAACGTTCCCGAAGTGTGGATCCAGTAGCCCGGTCCGCCACCGGTGCGGCGCGCGATGCCTTTGGCAATGGCTTCGGCCGAAGCCTCGTGGTCACAGTTGGCGAAGTGGTACACGACGTCTGCATTGGCTGCCTCTTCCTCAATGAGTTCGACCGATTCTAGGTCTCCGTACACGAGTCTGACTTTCGGGTACACGGCGGCGACCTTGGCACCCTTGTCACTGTTTCGGACGAGACAGGTGATGTCCCATTCCGGGTGCTTTTCAGACACCAGATAGAGGAAGTCGCCGCCGATGTAGCCGGTAGTGCCGGTGCTGGTGGGTTGATGGTTAGGACATATGCCGAAGAGGACTGTCAAGGAATGGTCGATACAGGGAATTCTCACCAGAAGATCTTAGGTGACATGTTGGGCGCTGACTGAATACGCGGAAAATGACTTTGGTTTGTATCCTTCACACCTCTGAGATTCTACATGGCGAGCGTTGTCAGAGGATTCAAGGGTGGGGGAGAGGAGGCCGCGACGGTCAGGGTGTGTTCCTCCAAGCATTTCAATGGGCCATACCAGGTGTTGGACTTTAGTCAAGGGTCTTACCGTACAGAATGTCTGGCAGCCACTACTGCAGCACTGTGTTTATCTGAAGATCAAATTGAAGATGGAAGGGTCCAAGGAACTGTTGGTTGAGTGAAGCTGAGGAAGTGAGGAGCGAAGACTGACGTTGCATACCACGTTAAGTAGAACCAGGACTCACCAATGCACCATATTACGACATGTTGCTTAATAAGCCACGTCCAAACAAGCTAACCAAATGCGGAACAGAAACTTGCCCAAATTTGCCTCGACGCTGCGTGCCTCATTTCGACTGACTGAACAGAGGAGCAACATCACCACCATCTCACCCAGTCCCCATTCGTACGCTGCAATTACTCGTAAAGCTTGCTGCCATCGGGATCCACCGCGAAAGTAAGCCTGGGAATCGAATTCCGGATTTCCAATCAGTTCTTTTCCACCGGAACGGATCTCGCAGCCTGCTCCATGGTACACTTGACACCGAGATCAACCGCCATCTCGCCTGGGTCGCGATACCTGACGATACCTGACGATCACTGCGAGTGATGCCACCTCCACCCGGAGGTAAGCGAAAGAGAGGGGATCGCACATACTCTGATGAACAACAGTATTCTCGTCCTTCGCCTCACCGGCCGGGAAGCCTAAACCTCGCCCAACAGGGCCCCTTCCAACCTTCTGGCAATGATCGCGACTTCAATTCTGCACGCGGCAGGGGTGGAAGACGGTCTAGCAGAGGAGGGAGAGGTGGGAATTTCGCCTCCAGCCCGGCAAACAGCCCTGGCGAGACCGCGCCTGCAGCCCCGAGCACAAGAACAACCTCGTCAAATCTTCCAGAGCCCACCCACTCAAACGGCACCATGACCGCCCAACCTGGATCACCATCGTTCTCTAGCCTTCCCTCCGAAACTCAGCCGTATCAATACACCTACCTTACTACCGATGCCTGCGACTCATGGCTCACTGGAGGCAGTGAAGACGTGATCAGAGAAGCTCTACAGGGACTGCAAGAAGTGGACGGAACCGAGTTGACGATTATCATGCAAGAGCTGGTTCAATCTGTCGTCTTTGGGAGACTGAAACCGCTGGATGCTGGCGAGACTGTCAAGAAAATCCTCGAGAGCGAAGTTCCTGCGCACGACGACCAGTCAACCCTCAGTCCCACTGCCTCACAATCTGCCCTGCTGGACTCCATATCCATCGTGTTTGACGCCAATCCTTCTATACCTCTGGATCGACTTTCTGCGTTTATTCTGGCTACCGGAATATCCCACGACATGCTGCGACTGGAACTCGACGCGCCCTTGCTTGAAAAGTTAGATCTGATTAGGAACACCTTCAACCGCATGGGCATCAGGAAGCAAACAAATCTCTTGTATCGACAAGCAAACTTCAATTTGATGCGCGAGGAGTCCGAAGGGTTTGCAAAATTGATGACGGAACTATTCACAACCAGTGGCAATGAACTTCGGACTGCGGAGATTGTTGAGAACACAGTTGAAAAGGTCAAGGCCATGATTGGCGCATTTGATCTAGACGTCGGCAGAAGTTTGGATGTCGTCCTCGATGTTTTTGGTGCAGTCCTGGTTAAACAAGTTCGATTCTTCGTCAAATTCTTGCGGGCAAGCCCGTGGTGGCCCCGGTCATCTGGCCTGGGAAAGAAGAATGATGCTCTATCAGGTCTTCCGTTGTGGGCCCTTCCGGGCTCACCTGATTGGCATCTCACAGACGAGCAGAAGCAGGTGGTGGCCAAGGAGACAAAATCCCGGGACGAAGAATTTTGGCCTCGAGCTCGAGAACAAGGATTGAAAGCATTCCATCTGCTGGGAAGATCTCAATTGTCTCAAGACCAGATAACTCGGATATCTGCCTCGGGAGACGAGTCGTTGACCGAATGGGTCAGAGAGACTGGCACGATGCCGCCAAGTGGCAACCGGGATGCCGCTCAACTGCTGGGATTCAAGCTTCGATTTTACTCTTCTTCGCCAGCGCGAGATGAGACCGATGTGCTACCGGACAATCTCATTCATCTGTCGGGACTTCTCATCAAGATTGGGTTCATTTCACTAAGGGATCTCTACCCTCATATCTGGCGAACAGATGACGCAATGGATGAATTAAAACAACAGAAGCTCAAGGAAAAGGCAGACAGGGAAAGAGCTGCAAGACCAGGCGCAGGCGCAAAAAACGCTTTGTTAATGGCTGGCGCCCTGGCTGACGACACATTACCCATCCCTTCACGGCTGAAAGACTCGACCACACGCGCCAGCACACCTTCAAAAGAACCAGAGGCCGAGAAACCTGTGGTCAAAGAAGCCAATACGCCTGCGGACCAAAAGGTTTTGCTACTCAAGAGCTTGCTCGCTTTCGGCGCTCTTCCCGAAGCCCTCTTCATCCTAGGCCGATTCCCGTGGGTGCTAGACCTCTTCCCCGAACTTCCCGACTACATCCACCGTATACTTCACCATAGTCTGAGCAAGGTCTATGGAGAATTACGGCCTCTTCAGGATCGGCCGAGCCTGCACAATCAGAAACCATCCTATGAAACAGACATTCCCGGTCTTCAAAAGGGCCAGGTCAAAGTGGTCGACACCGCTGAAAGAAAAGTACTTCGATGGGCCATGCTTGACCGTACCGACAGCCCTGACGGCACCGACTATCGATTTTATTGGGATGAGTGGAGTGACAACATTCCGGTTTGTCAAACTGTGGATGACGTTTTTACTCTATCCCAGACCCTGTTGCCTCTTGTGGGCGTGAAGATTGGTCAAGATCCGGGCCTGTTGCTCAAGCTCTCAAGGATCGGCAAGCACAGCCTAATGGTCGACCGGAGCGAGGGCAACAGATCGCGATGGCTGGATTTGACCAAGCGAACTCTATTGCCTTCATTGAGTTTGACGAAATCCAATGCCGGTGTGGTCAATGAGGTATTCGAGCTGATCAGCCATTTCCCCATCAGTGCCCGCTATCTGATGTATTTGGAGTGGTCGACAGGCCGAACATCCCGCAATCCAGACATCAAGGCAGCATTTGACCAAGCAAGAGCCGAAACAAAGGACATCCTCAAACGCATCTCCAACACAAATGTCCGGCCCATGGCGCGATCGTTGGCCAAGATTGCCTTCGCAAATCCGCATATCGTCATTACTACTGCTCTTACACAGATTGAGGTGTATGATAGCATCGCAGAGGTGTTTGTGGAAGGAGCTCGTTACTTCACAGACCTTGGATATGACGTCCTCACATGGGCAATTGTGAGCTCAATGGCAAAAGCAGGAAGAAGTCGAACCCAGGACGGTGGCATCTTCACCAGTCGATGGCTCTCGGCGCTTGCTCACTTCGCTGGAAAAATCTACAAGCGGTATGGCATGATGAGACCCGGTCCGATTCTACAGTATGTCCTCGAGCAGCTTGACCAAGGAAATCCGACAGATCTCAAGATGCTGGAGCAGATTGTGGTTTCGATGGGTGGAATTGCAACTGATACAAGCTACAACGACGCACAATTGCAGGCCATGGGAGGTGGTCCATTACTGCAATCTCAGACCATCCTTCAGTTGCTGGATCGACGACACGATTCGAAAAAGACATCGGAGCGACTGATGAAATCATTACAAGAGATGGGTTTGGCCGCAAAGTTCTTGATCTCAATGGCCCAACAGCGCCAAGCTCTCGTGTTTGAGAGTGGCGACGTGCCACTCAAAGCTATTGGGAACACCTATGATGAAGTCCACCGGGTTATGATTCAATATCTTGACCTTGTTCGAGCCAATCTGTCACTCGAGGATTTCAGCGCAACGATTCCCGACGTCGCCAGCCTTCTTATCGACTATGAGATCCGCCCAGAAATCGCCTTCTGGATCAGTCGACCTCTGTTAAGCAAACAAATGCACGACTTCGACAGAGAGAACGCCAAGGATCACCGCACAGATGACACTGGCGAGACCAAGGAGATGAATGGTGACGTGGAAATGTCTGACCAGATAAATGGCAGCCCAGAGGAAGATGGTGAAGCAGTTGAAGCGGATAACGTGGTCGACGGTTCCCCCTCCGAAACAGATGCTACGGGCACAGAGTTGGAATCTGCCGGAAAGACCCTTGGACTGGCCGAGACACCTTCTGACGATTGTTGGCATCCAGTCATGAAAGGAGTCATGACAACCATCCAATCATTTTTACCGGAAGATGTGATTGAAAACATCGGCACCGGGTTTTATACCACATTCTGGCAGTTGTCCTTATACGATATCACAATCCCTGGCAAATCATACGAAGACGAACTCTCGCGACAACACAAAAAGATAGCGGCAATCTCGGCCGACCGTTCAGATGTCAGTGTCTCTGGCAGCAAGAGAAAAGAGCTGGCGAAGAAAGAAATTAGCGAACTCGTGGACAAGCTCCTCGCCGAAAACAAACATCACTTGAAAGCATTTGCAGAGAGCAAAGCCCGGCTACAACGTGAAAAGGACGAGTGGTTCTTTGGAAAGGCTCGGATGGCCAATGAACTCAACGCCGCTCTAATGGAGCATTGCTTCCTCCCACGGATTCTAAGTTCACCCTTGGATGCCTACTTCTGTTTCAAATTCGTCAAATTCTTGCATAGTTCTGGAACTCCGAATTTTAGGACACTCGGGTTCTACGACATATTCTTCAAACCTGCTCGTCTCGGGTCGTTGATCTTTATGTGCACATCCAAAGAGGCGGACAACCTTGGCAGATTCCTTAGCGAGGTTGTCAAGGATCTTGGTCGATGGCATGTCTCGAAGGGAACCTACGAACGAGAAGGTTGGGGAATCAAGAAAAATCTGCCTGGATTTGCCTGGAAAGTCGAAAGTGGCAAAGTTGTGACACGATTGGATTTTGAGAGCTTCCGACGCGTTCTTTACAAGTGGCACGGGAATTTGTACACCGCACTCCAGAAATGTCTCACCTCACCGGAGTATATGCATGTGCGGAATGCAATCTCCGTTCTGCGTTCTATCTCAGCAGTCTATCCAGCAGTGAACTGGCATGGCACTGGATTGCAAAAGGCTGTGGACAAGCTGCGCGATTCTGACAAAGAAGACCTCAAGGTTTCTTCTCAGGCCTTGCTTGGGGCCCTACACAGAAGAGAGAAGCTTTGGATGGTTCCACAGACATTCCGGCAAGGCCAAGACAAGAACGGAGATATGGAACACAGCTCTTCTCAGTCGACTGCTGAAACCGCGGCAAACTCCAGCGGTCTCAATCCGAAGATTGCTAAGAAGGACGAAGGCGGGGAGGTCAAGGATACGGTCATGGCGGATGTGCCACCTAAACCCGAGAAAAAACCTGAAGCCAAGACCAGTCTCGAGAAAAAGGAATCTGAAGGCCCAGCCGGATCTACGAAGCCCGAACCAGCGGTTGAAACTCCCAGATCAACCTCAAGACCAGTGATACCAAACGGTTCTGCAACTCCGTCGCGACAAGCGGCGGAGCCTTCTATACCGGGGAAAAGAGATTCAAGGTATGCCCGTGGAGACAGCAGCAAGCCGCACAATCTTCCTAAACGAGTGTCTCCTCCTCCGCGACTTCCGCCCGCGCCAAACCTCCCGAGTCGGCCAGATCCACCCGATGTTCGAAACGGACTTCGCGACAGCCCACGTCTATCAGCACGGCCACTCAACGAGACTTCACGATCCGGCCCTGAACCACGACCAAGCCATGGTAGAGACCTAAGGCCAGGTGGCTATCGTGGGCCAGATCCTCCATATGACGAGTACGATCGGCATACTCGGCGATATGACCGCCCTGAAGGTCCGATGCATAGCGGTCGTGAAGAGTGGGGAGGATATGGCAGAGAGCATGACAGAAGCGCGCCATATGATCGAACACGGCCTCAAGACCGAGAGCGACCGCCTCTTCGGCCACCCCCTCCAGAGCGAGAGCGTGACGCTCGAGAGCCAAATTCACGTCCACGCCCACCCCCTGCTCCGGATGCTCAGCCCTCAAATACTCATCCTCCCCCCAATCTACCTCCAAAGAGGGAAACACCGTCCCAGCCTCCATCAGGGATCAATCCTGCGCGCGCCGCCTTGATAGACGGTGGCGGCGAGCAACGACCTAGCACGGCAACACGAGGTCAAGGGGGTGAAAAGCCGGCCAGGTCCTCTCGTCCACCCTCCCCACGAAGAGAAGATGAGAGACGGCCCTACCCCCTTCGGCGCGATTTGGACGAGCGAAGCCACTCAGATCGAAGATCAGATCTAGGCAGTTCCAGGCCGAGCCAATACTCGGCTTCCACAACGGATGCCTCTTCAGGAGGCACAGGTACTCGTTCTGGTGGAGGAGGCAATTTTAAGAGAGAGCCTCGACCTCCGCAACATCAGCCGCCAATCGATATGCAACATGGTCGCCTTGAACAAGAAGGCTCGCAGCGGCCACCAGCCTCACAAAGCACTGAGCACCCACAGGATTCCGATGTGCCCTCCGGTCCCCGGACAAGGCCGGCATCTAGCGGGGCATCGAAGTCGCGAGGAGCCCCTCCTCTCAATACTCAGCTCTCGCCCAATGCGTACGCTGATCGACCAACTCCAACTGGGCCCTCCAGACGGCATGCACGAAACAGTTCATATGCGGAATCTTCATCTACACCCGCCACTCCTGTGGACCCGGCCAGTGTTCATCCATCACGGCTGAATCAAATAGACCCTTCGTCGACAGAAGCAACGCGATCCAATCCTCCCGGCTCGCAAAGCAACCCTCCGGCAGGTCCTAGAGGGAATGCTCCAGTGGGAGCACCCTCCGGCCCTTCACCAGCAACGAGAAATCCTCCGTCCGGTCCACATGGAGGAGATATGGGTGGACGCGGTGGACGCAACAACCGGCATCCCCTTACTACGGTCAATAGTACCCTGGCTCAAGCTCAAGGCGCATCAATCCGGGGCCGAGGCGCAACGCGACAAAATAGTGGGAGCTTCGGGGCACATATGGCGCCACCACCGCCACCGCCTCCTCCCGGAGGGCCACCTCCGAACCATGGTTCGACCTCTAATGGCTACCCTCCGCAGCAGGATCTCTTTGCGTCGTCAAATCCCAACGATGTCCCCGTGGGAACCAGACAACCTTCGTCGCGCCATGAAAGCAGCCGAGATCGTCGAGCCGAGCTGATTGACGAACGAGGCTCGGAGAGGAGATCATCTCGCCACTCAAGTCGACATGATGACACGCGCGGCGAGCGAGAACACCGAAGCGAGAGAGACAATCGGGATGGGAGGGAAGAGCGACATGGGGTGGGAGATGGTTCTTCGACTAGACGGGAGGAGAGGTCAAGTCGGCGAGATAACCCTCCCCACGAAGGTGAAGAGAGGAGAGGGGGGCATTCTCGATCTGGCCAAAGCCGGGATGATCCACTTTCGTCGAGGAAGCATGGTAGGGGGGAGGATGGCTCACCATACAATGGCAATGGGCCTGCTCCTGGCAGTACTGGTGGAAGAGGCGGCTCTAGAGTTGCTAGTGAGAGTAAGCGACCAAGACGAGGCCCTTGAGCTATAGACAAAGTTGAAACGACAGCTTGGGATGGATGGACAGGATTTGTGCTTGTACAACGGATGGATCGAAGATTCGATCAAAATTTTTGTAGTTTTCGTAATTTCACCAAATGAACACCTGTTTTCATAGGCAGAATAAGACTGCTCGGAGTCCGGACTGTCAAGACTTTGGTCCAACGCAGCTGTCGCCAGTTTACTGCCTGCCTTACGTATTATTACTTCAGATCCCTGTTAGTTTCTCCGCCTATCGGCAGCCGAAGCCTTCAACTTCAAAGTTCTTCAAAGACAATTCTTGGCAGTCTACTTAAAATGGACTTCCAAGGAGATAATGTTAAAGATTTGTAGGCACACCAGGACCTCTACAGCGGAGACAATTGGGGCGTCAAGATGATAAAGAGTAGTAAGAAGCCTTGTTTCCTGTAGAAGGTTCTCTGGAGAACAAAGGTTCAAAGAATAAGTGGGGCTATGCTAGGGTTGATGGCTATTAGGGTGAGCGAGCATACGGTCTGCATCAGGCCTAAGAGTTCATGTATTCGTGTATCTATATCTTCCCTGCCAGAGCGTCACAGTGCCCCAGGCAGCAGACCAGGTTTCTCTAGTTCCTAAGATCTAGAACACAGAGCAATAAAGATCCAAATCTCTCGTCCTTTATCCAGTAGAGGGGAGTTGTAGAGCTGTAACTAGATCCACAGGCTAGCCACAAAATGCAATCATAATGATCATCCTAGTACTAAGCAGTCATAGAAAGAGAAGTGACCTGTGGTAGAAACTGAAAATTAAGTGGGGTCTGCGAATTCCCGTCACTGACCGGTACTATTTTTGGCCATTCGGCGCTGCAGGAAGGGGGGATGGCGTTCTTCTAGCTAAATAATACAGCAAGGCTAACTTGTCCCTCTTCCGCTCAAAGTCACTTGACCACATTCCCGCTCCCTCCCACCCGGTCCGAAAGAACCAGAAGTATCCCCACAATCGCAAGAAACTGCCATACACTTCCACTGTGGACACCTGGTGCCGCATTGGAACTTGCTTTTGTCGTGGCTGCTGGAGTCGGTGAGCTCGTGCCAGTGGTTTGCGAAGCACTCGGGCCGAAAGAGACCAGGGAGCTCGACGTTGCCGCAGCTGTTGCCGAGAGACTGTTGCTTGTCGTTGTAGTGGTGGTCCTGTTACAGCCCTGAAAAACAATAATGAGCGTGTACGACCCCCAGTTGCATTTCGAGTATACATACGACAGGATAGAAAGTCGTGCCGTTGGCAGCAGTCACTGAGACACAGTTATAGGTGCATTGTGCATCACCGGCCGTCGGGGAGGACTCCCAGCAGTATGCGTATTTGAGTCCGACGGGCGGAACATCGGCGAGGCTGACGATTTGTCAACACCATCAAGCACTGAGAAGACCTCTAGATAAGATTCGACCTACTCGTCATTGCAGTTTCCAGGCGTTGGTGTTCCCACGTCGTATTCACAACGAAAGATGATGTTGTTGACCGTGACGCCGGAAACTGGACTTTCGCAAAAGGCCGTGTTGGCTTGGGTACAATTTGGGACTTGCCCCGCGGTCAAAGTGGCATATGCGACCAACAGAATCGAAAAATTGAGGGCAAACATGGTGGAATTTTGACAAGGGCAAGAAAGTCACGAACAAAGGTCTTCTTCTTGGATTGAGAGCCTCACACCCTTCCGGGGCGTGTTCTGCTTTTGAGTCAGGGGACTGCAACAGCGGCAGTTAGCTGGTCTCTTTGGGTTTCCTCGATCCTCTTTGAGCGAGGCGTGTGCCACAGGGTCTTGTGATTGGCCACCAGCAAGGCTTCAGGCCGAGACCCCCTCGTATTTGACATGCTGCCCACCTATCTCGTGCCACCACCAGACACCGGTCGACAGGGACTAGTAAATAAAGACGGGCAAGCAACGCCACAAATCTTGATCCCGCTGCTGGCCCTCTGCTCGAATACTCTAGCCTCTGCTTTCAGGATGTCCTGCCTAGAGGGCCTCCCCGCCGTTCGCGCCAATATTTCCAGAAGCCCACAGACCTCTGAGTTCCAAATCTCTCTCACTCAGTTGCACGTAGACTCTTCGCAGACCAGGTATCCGTGCCGTCGAGGCTCTCTCTGCGCCATCCATGCCAGCGCCAGCACTCGATGCGGTCCGCTCGGACCAGTCGAACAAACCCGCGCGCGCCGACCCGCCAACTCAAACGACCCATACGCGCATCTTCTCACTGCGGACCAAGCTGGGCCTCCTCGCAATATGTACCCTCAGTATAGGCCTGGTATTCATCCTTGCAAGCCTTGGGTTCCTCTGGTTCCTGTGGCTGGCAGATGACCAAAACGGCCTCTGGCGAGAAATCGTTGACCGCAACTGGGTTTCCCGAGCCATCGCGCTGTCCTCTTTGGCAATCAGACAGTCCGTGTCCCTCCAGGCGTCGGCCGCCACGGCCATGATCGCCAGTCTAGCGCTTGAGAGCATGATAGTTCTCCTCCTCAATCTTGCCTCCGTGTCGACCACCCGAAATGCAAATGGAGGACCCTACATGCTCTTCTGGTGGCTCTGGAAGGCATTCCGCTTCAATCGCCGGCGCTGGAAAACCGTGTCCTTGCCCCTGCTGGTGACGATCCTCGCTGCGACGACAATCCTGGTTCAGCTGACTTCATTTGCGCTGCTTTCGGACATCGATCTTGTCGTGTCTCGAGCCTCGGGCCAGACAAAGTCACTGCCGACGCATTTCGAGTATGCCGATGACGGTACCATACCCGTGGTGACACACGGCTCTACGTGGTCTCAGCAGCTGTCGTCCTACGTCAGCTTCGCCGAATATCACGAGCCGCCGTCCAAAGATTTGCCTGACGGGGTGGATGACACGGGTCAGACATTGAGGGCATTTCTGCCGATAGTGGACCAGCAAACTCGATCTATGGTGGCCTCGTGGGATGGCCTGGCCACCGTCCTCGACGCCAGAACTGTATGCATAAGACCCAAACTTCTTCAACCCCGGGTGCACTATGCAGACGAGACCATAGCCCTGGAGACGGGCTTTGAAATCGACCTCGACGATCCTGAAAGCCTCGGACTGGAGCAGATCTCCACCCCGGACTCGAGCTGTCCCTTTGGATACTGCCCTGGGGCCACCGCCTGTCTGGTACCGTTGACGGCACAGGAAAACAACGGCCTCTACAAGTCAAATCAGACGCAGTTTTCCCAATGGCGACTGGTGCTCTGTCAGCCGTCAGCACAGACTCAATTTGTCTTGCAGAGCCAGTTCCAAGCCCGCAGCCCGAAACCTCGAGGTGAAGGTGAAAACTACTCGTTTGGTAATGCTTATCTCGTGGTCAATGTTTCATCCGGCTCGGAGGCTGAATGGGCAGAAGCCATCCCCGGCGAGGATCCTAATCAAGGCATTTTCCGTGGAGCAGGGACGGACCCCCTAGGATTTAGCGTCCACGGGCAGAGAAACGAGTGGTACGATTTGATCTACTCGGATGACGCCAGGCTCAATCTGAGCGTGAGCGTATGCTACACGGCCTTTGATACGGCCGATCTCCATGTCAATGTCGAGTCATCACACAATCACTCTGACATTGCGCCGTCGTGGGACGCAACGACCCGTGCCTACGAATATGGCAAAATCAGAGCTCAACTTGGACAAGATGTAGGAGGGAGCAGTAGCATGTACTCGCCTGACTTGACCTCGCGCAACATCATGCTGCTGGCAAACAGAAGCTCGTGGCTCCCCGAGCCGGATTTTGGCGACTATGTTGTCCCGTCCAACCGCGTCACGGCGACAAGTTGGATCACCGACTACGCCAACATGGCCGGCTCCCTGCAGAGCAACGCCTTCGACAACATCCCAGGCCCCAACCAGACCCGTTTTATGTGGCAGAGCTACCAACTGACGAACCTCTGGCCCGATCAGCTGACGTACAATTACGCCGACGCCTCACTGATAGGCTTGGTGCAAGAGATCCTGCAGAACGGGGGCACTTTGTCCTTTGCCATGCAGAGCATCGTCACAGTCCTGACGGAGCTCGCCTACTACCAGCAACTGCAACAACTCAACGGCATCTCGGACGTGGCCATGTCGCCGTACGTGGTCGTCTCGGCCCCGGTTCGAAAACGAGGCTTGGTCGCCGTCACGATCGTGCTGGGCGTTCATTTCCTCGTCGTCTTCGGCCTCATCCTGCCGGCTTTTGCCTGGAAAACGAGAATCTCAACCCTCGGCAACTCCTGGCAAGCCGTTGCACAGCTCATTGACACCAAGACGAAGCCCATACTGGCCAAGGCGCCGCTGGCTACCGATTCGGAAGCAGAGAAAGAGGTCAAAGTAGCCACAGGACCGAAGCATAAACCCCAGAACCACGACATTGTAGGCCTCTATTCCCCCGACGGCCAGTCTGTCAGGGTGCTGAGCGATGTTGAAAATGACATTGACGTTGATCCTGAGCACACTTCTCACCTCGTCGTCACTAAGGGTTCTGGGTCTGAGCACGGCAGCGGACACCAGGAGCAAAATACTTTGCTACAGCATGTCGACCTGTAGATGTTCAAAACCAAAAAAACCAAAAACCAAAAACCAAAAACCAAAACAAAGGCATTGTATGAATGAATGAGACGCCAGAGGGAGACCGAGCATGTTGATACTTATTTCGGTTGTAAACGCGACTGTTAAAGCGGCGTTCTGCGCCACTGCTGCGCGACGCACCCACCCACGTGATATTAGTTAATAATTTATACCGTGAATCGTGATTCTTAAAGCCGCCAAGATTTTGGCGAGGAAGAGCCACCGCAGGCTGGACAAGGAAACTTCTCGACCGACGACATCCAACATCCAGTGTCCAGTATTTGCCATTCGTGCGGCGGGTGGTACCAGCTTTACACAACCCAAATCCATCCGAGGTGTTTGTCTAATATCTATTTGGTTCTCTCGTACCGCGGCCCTGAGGACACCTGTCCCTCCCATTCCACGAACATCGGGCGACCGACAGGTTACCTGAATTTGCTTCTCCATCCAAACGAACTCTCAGGTGCGCTCAATACCACTATGAAGCGCAGGCCGTCCATCCCCTGAGTGATCTCCGTATGATACGAAATGGCCAACTACGGCACATACTATGGCGCTGGCCAGCCACATCCCCCGAACCAAGATCCTAGATTCAATGACCCTGGAGCGCAGCAGAATCCGCCTGGCTTTCAGCCGCCCGTGAGCCCCCAGCCGGGATACCAGCAATATCCGCCCCACTCCAACACTCCGCAAGTCTATGCGAATTCACAGCAGCAGGCTTATCCGGGCGCCGTCCCTGGGCAGGTGCCACCACAGCACGATATAACGAACGGACTGGCGGCTCAGATGGGAGGATTAGACATGTCGGCACCACCCGCACGGTCACACAGAAAGAAAGAGAGGCATGCATACCACGACATAGGCTCGGCACATGCCCCGGACCCGACTGCTGAAGCTGCACAGCCGGGTGTGGTGGGAGGATCGCAGTTTTTTAATGCCGGCCAACAGCCAGGACCGGCAGGCATGGTGGGTCAGGCAGGGCAACCTGGTTTCGTCAATCCTGCCGACAAGTTGCGGATGGGAGAAGAAGCTGTGGCTACCCAAGGCCGAGTCGATCCAGAGCAGGTCCCCAGTGTGGCAAGATCGAGGGACCTGGCAACGCTGCACTACCAAACGAACCTGTACCCGACTATGGAGAAACATCTCCCGCCACCGGCGGCAGTTCCTTTCATGGCCCATGATCAAGGGAATTCCTCTCCGAAGTACGCACGCCTGACCGTGAACAACATCCCGTCGACACCTGAATCTCTTGCTTCAACGGGATTGCCCCTCGGTCTTGTCCTGCAACCGTTCGCCCCTCTCCAAGAAGGCGAGCAGCCAATTCCAGTTCTGGACTTCGGCGAGGCAGGACCCCCACGATGTCATAGATGCCGGGCGTACATCAATCCGTTCATGACCTTTCGATCTGGCGGAAGCAAGCTGGTCTGCAACATGTGCAACTTCCCCAATGATGTTCCGGAGGACTATTTTGCCCCCACCGATGCTTCCGGCGTGAGAGTGGATCGTCTGCAACGCCCAGAACTCATGATGGGGACCGTCGAGTACCTGGTGCCGAAAGAGTACTACACAAAGGAACCCGCTCCTATGCAATGGTTGTTTCTGGTTGACGTCACGCAAGAGGCCATCAATCGCGACTTTCTTTTTTCAGTTTGCCAGGGGATCCTGGACGCACTGTACGGGCATGATGGAGGCGCTAGCCAAGAAGATGATCTGGAGCAGACCAAGCTCCCTGCGGGGACCAAGATTGGTATAGTCACCTACGACAAGGAAATCCAGTTCTACAACCTCACCGCTGGGCTTGCCACGGCCCAAATGATGGTCATGACTGACCTCGAGGACCCTTTTGTACCCCTCTCCGAGGGACTGTTTGTTGATCCTGAGGAGTCAAAGGACGTCATTACCTCCCTACTCAAGTCAATACCCACCATGTTTGCGGCGATCAAAAACCCAGAACCCGCCCTGCTACCAGCCTTAAACGCGGCCTTGGCAGCCATGACAACCACTGGAGGCAAAATCATTTGCTCACTGTCGGCGTTGCCAACGTGGGGACCCGGGCGGTTGCACATGCGCGACGATGGAAAAGGTCGTGACACAGATGCGGAACGGAGATTGTTCACGACAGAGCACCCGGGCTGGAAGAAGACTGCCGGAGCGATGGTGACCGCCGGCATCGGCGTTGACTTTTTCCTGGCAGCTGCTGGCGGTGGGTACATGGACGTGGCAACCATCGGCCACCTCTCACGCTTGACTGGTGGTGAAATGTTCTTTTATCCCAATTTTGTGTCACCCCGAGACTCGCTGAAGCTGCGGACTGAGTTGAAACACTCGTTGCACCGCGAAACCGGGTATCAGGCTCTCATGAAAGTGCGGTGCTCGAATGGCTTGCAGGTATCGTCGTATTACGGCTCGTTCTTGCAGCATACCTTTGGGGCCGATTTGGAGATTGGGACGATTGATGCAGATAAGGCCATTGGCGTCATATTTTCTTATGACGGCAAGCTGGATGCCAAGCTGGACGCCCACTTCCAAGCAGCCCTTCTTTACACCTCGGCTACTGGGCAGAGACGGGTGAGATGTATCAACGTTGTGGCGGGTGTTAACGAAGGCGCGACCGAGACCATGCGAACGGTCGACCAGGATGCCGTTGTGAACATCATCGCCAAAGAAGCTTCGTTCAAGGTTTCGGAAAAGTCTCTTAAGGACATCCGTGCCAGTATCACGGAAAAGACCATCGATATACTGGCCGGGTACCGCAAGAACTTTTCCGGCTCGCATCCACCGGGGCAACTCGTCCTTCCCGAGCATCTGAAAGAGCTGGCCATGTACACACTGGGGTTGATCAAGACCCGAGCGTTGAAAGGTGATTGTGACCCCGTTGATCTCCTGAAAGCCGTTACTGACAAGATCAACAGGTGGTGTTGAGCCCACGGATCGCCGTATACACTCGGCCCGACTCATGAGATCGTCTGGTGTAACAGAGACGGCCTTGTACCTCTATCCTCGAATTTACGCGCTGCACAATCTGAATGCGGAAGACTGTTTCGCTAGTGCTGAGACTGGGCAATTGATCGTCCCGCCAACTCTCCGTGCGTCCTTTGCGCGCGTAGAGGAAGGCGGAGTCTACTTGGTGGACAATGGACAAGTAGTGCTGCTCTGGCTCCACGCCCAGGTGTCACCGAATCTACTGGTGGATCTTTTTGGTGAGGACAAATCCGGTCTCCCGGAGCTTGACCCGATGATGAATGAGCTTCCCGTGCTGGACACGCACCTCAACGCCCAAGTGCGGAACCTGCTACAGTACCTGTCGGCGGGACGCGGGAGCAAAGCTGCCAGTTTCGCGCTAGCGCGACAAGGACTGGACGGGTCCGAGTTTGAGTATGCGCGGATGCTGGTTGAAGACCGAAACAACGAGGCTCAAAGCTACGTGGATTGGCTCGTCCATGTGCATCGGGCGATTCAGATGGAGTTGAGTGGACAGCGGAAGAAGGAGGACACGGGAGATCATGAAGGCATCCTGAATAGTTTGACAGCCCTGAAGGCGCCATATTGGACGTGAGATGGGGATGATGTGACGTGATGCCACGTGACGAAGCATGAAATACTGTTGTGGAGGAAATAGAACAGGGAGACGTCGAGTCAGTCGATGTACAGATGTCCCGGGGTGTCTCCCCCGAGCCGACGAGGCTGTCCGTCGGACCTCTGCGAATTCCTATCACGTGATGAGGAAGACGCGGACGAACAATCCTCCGCTGCCGAGGTGAGCGCGTATAAGACCTGCTCTGCCAGTCTTTTCTTACCAAACGTGCAGCTCCTGGGGGACTCTGTGTGAAATTGGACAGGCCATGCAACCTCGCTGTGCCATTCCCATGCATGTCCTCGATGGCATTCTTTTCCCTTGATCTCTTGGATCTCTTTTGTCTCGGTCGATGCCCCGCGCCATGTGCCGATGTTCCGGCTTAAGCGGGAGGCTGACCAACCTCAGCCTCCCATCCTTGGACTCACCCTGGCCCCACCATCTCCATCGAGCATCAAGCCGAGAAGCCAAAAGATTCAACGGGGGGGTTGTGGATCAGCATCTGGTCGGCGAGATGGGGGCTTGTTATATGAGCCCGGCTGGCGTTCGCTTCCCGTCTCGAGTTTTGACTGTTGGTCGTCGTTGAGTGTCAAAAAGTCTGCCGCCACCACCACCACCACCATGACTTGATTTCGGCCGACTGGGATTCCTGCATTTCTCCCTTAGCTGCGAAACCGGCGGGCCAATGCACCTGATCGAAACAACACGCTGTCCAGAGCTGTAACAATGGGGAAACCCGAGGAGACCGACCCCATCTCCTCGGCACGCTCGAGCTTGAATTCCACCCTCGACCCATCTCGCATTGTGTCGGGCCTCGCCGAGATGGGCGACCTCGAAAAGGCCATGTCCAAGCACGAAGATGGAGACGTGGCGGTCACGATTGACATCACCACCGACCCCAACGTGATCAACTGGGATGGGCCCGACGACCCGGAAAACGCATTGAACTGGCCAGCCCGGAAGAAATGGATGAACATTTTCTTCCTCTCCATCATCACCACTTTAACGTGAGTTGGCCTCCCCTCCCAATCTTCATCTTCTTGCGCACGCGGTCATTGATACTGAGCTCGTTGTCTTGCAGTCCACTCGGCTCGTCCTTGTTTGCACCGGGGGTACCGCTGGTGATGGACGAGTTTAACTCGGACAATGAAACGCTTGCCTCGTTTGTGGTCTCGGTCTACGTTCTTGGTTACGTCTTTGGCCCTCTGTTCATTGCGCCACTGAGCGAACTGTACGGACGCCTTTGGGTGTACCATGCCAACACGTTTCTGTACCTCGTCTTCAGCATCGCCTGCGCCAGATCCACCAATCTATCCATGTTGATCGTCTTCCGCTTCTTTGCCGGTCTTGCCGGATCGGCCCCCTTGACCGTTGGCTCGGGCTCCATCGCAGACACCTTCAGACAAGATGAGCGTGGCAAAGTCATGTCGGTTTGGACATTTCCCATCCTCTTTGGCCCGAGCGTGGGCCCCGTCGCCGGCTCCTATCTTTCCGGCGCTGTTGGCTGGCGGTGGGATTTCTATGTCCTGGCCATCTGTGCCGGTGCCTTGCTGGTGGTGGCCATCATTTTCCAGCGCGAGACATATCCTCCGATCCTCCTCAACAAGAAAGTGCAACGACTGCGAAAGGAGACGGGCAACGACAAGCTGCGTTCGGCTCTCCAGTCCACCAAGACCCCGCGTCAACTCCTCCTCCTCTCGGTGGTCCGCCCCACGAAGATGCTGATCTTCTCACCCGTCATCTTTGGACTCTCCCTGTACATTGCCATCGGTTACGGATATATGTACCTACTCTTCACCACCATTACATTTGTCTTTGAAGATCAATACGGCATCAGTGCGAGTAACGTCGGGCTAGTGTATCTTGGGATTGGGGTGGGCCAATTCATCGGGGTGGGCCTATTTGCCTACTACTCGGACAGCACATTGAAGAAGATGGCCAAGGGTGGCGAGATGAAGCCGGAATACCGGTTACCTCTCCTGTGGCCCGGGGCCATCTGTGTCCCGGCCGGCCTTCTGATCTACGGCTGGACGGCACATTACCAAGTGCATTGGATCGTCCCCATCCTCGGTACTGTGGTCTTGGGAATGGGAGTCACCGGATCCTTTATGCCTGTGGGTATGTATCATCTTACTTCTGAACCTTCATTCGCGCTGGGGAGGCTGTGGCTGACATGCAACTTGAAATTTGCCAGGAACGTACCTTGTCGACGCCTATACTACCTACGCGGCGAGTGCCATGGCGGCGAACACGGTTCTGCGTAGTCTGGGTGGGGCCTTCTTGCCGCTGGCAGGACGGAGCCTGAATAACACGCTGGGCCTGGGTTGGGGAAGCACCTTGTTGGCGTTACTTGCTCTAGCCATGGTGCCGATGATCTGGGCATTCAACAAATACGGAGAATATATTAGGACTCACCCTAGGTTCCAGATGAACCTATAAAATTTTGGCTCAAGGGGGGGTGGGGACGAAGCAAAAAAGTCATATTATGTCGATTCGTCGAGTGTCTTGATCGATTCTATCTGACAACCGAGGGTGTTCCTGGGCATTGGCATGGACATGGGCATGGGATATTTCTGGGGTCAGGGGTTACTTAGGCTAGGGATAGGGTTAGAAAAGGTACCTGTACACCTTGGATATCACGTGATTATGTACAACCTCGTCACGTGATTATAATCTGCTCGACTCTGATTCGCCAATGATGATGTGATACCACAGGTGCAAAGCACGGAAGAACCTACTCAGTAGTATGGAGAAGAATTACTCACGCCGCCATCAAAACTCAGAGTCGACCGTCAGACTCGTTCCACTTCCCACTGTATCCACAATTGTGATCCCCTTGACCCGGGCTTCATTTTGACTCATATTCACAGGAAATGGATCTGACATAAGGCCCCGTCCTGCCATCCAACCTCCCTGTCTTCACTCCGCATTCCCCTTCTCCAACGGCCCCCAAAAAAAAAAAAAAACCACCACAAAGGCGTCTGTCTCCCTCGTCACCCACCGGCAACTGCTGGCCACGATGGCCGTCACACAAACCAACGGCGAGAGCCCATCTCGCCCACAATTACTCCGTCAGTATCTCCAAGGCTCTCTCAAATCATTGCCCTAACCCCTCCCCCAACTGTCTTCTGTTTCCTGGCAAATGTGCAAAGACGGCTACTAAATCCCGTAGAGAGTGCCAAAGAGCAACCTGAAAACCCTTACGCCCACCTCGTCTCGGGGCAAGAATTTGCCATTGTGCCCTCCTTCACCCTCGAATCCGGCGTCATTCTCGAAAATGTCCCCGTTGCCTACACGATTCAAGGTCGGCTCTCGGAAAACAAAGATAATGCCCTGGTCATATGTCATGCTCTGAGCGGGAGTGCCGATGTGGCGGATTGGTGGGGTCCGTTGATGGGCGGCCCAGGGCAGGCATTTGACGTGACGAGATTTTTCATCGTCTGCCTGAATAGCCTGGGCAGTCCGTATGGCAGTGCAAGTCCAGTCACAAACAAGAGAGGGGATGCTGCCTTGGGCCAATATGGACCAGAGTTCCCTCTGACGACGATCCGAGACGATGTCAAGTATGAAGAGCCCCGGTCCCGAGAGAAGATGCACACAGCTCACAAGATTGGATAGTATTCACAAAATCGTGCTCGATCACCTCGGCGTACGGCAGATCGCCTGTGTTGTTGGAGGCTCCATGGGAGGCATGCTCTGCCTGGAGTACGCATATTTTGGGAAAGACTATGTCCGAACCATCGCACCCATCGCCACCTCGGCGACGCACAGTGCCTGGGGTATCAGCTGGGGAGAAGCGCAGCGACAAGCAATCTACTCGGATCCCAAATACGAAGACGGCTACTACGCATTCGACGACCCTCCCACGGCGGGGTTGGGTGCCGCCCGCATGTCTGCCCTCCTCACCTACCGAAGTCGCGACTCTTTTGAATCCCGGTTCGGACGGAACATACCCGACCTGTCCAAGAGACCGTCGATCAACCAAGGAAACAAGTCTCCCAGTGGCCCGCAAAACCACCACTGGACCATCCACAACGACGGCAACAAGCGGGCCAAGGGCTCCCGCGAGTCCCGACCGACGTCGCGCAGTGGCACCATATCCGAAGCACAGTCGCCGACGGGGTCACCGCGAGAGACGCCACAGCAACAGTCACCACAACCGCAACCAACGGTGACATTCCAAGATCCGCAATTCACCGGCGCGACTGAGTTCGCCGTCCCTGGTCCAGTGACGGCGGGTCAGGCCCCGGCACCCACAAGCCACTACTTCTCCGCGCAGTCCTACCTCCGCTACCAAGGCAGCAAGTTCGTGACCCGATTCGACGCAAACTGCTACATCGCCATCACCCGCAAGCTCGACACGCATGACGTCTCGCGTGACAGGGCGGCGACGGTCAAGGAAGCCCTGGGGCAGATTGAACAACCGGCACTGGTGCTAGGGATCGAGTCGGACGGGCTCTTCACCATCGCCGAGCAGAAGGAATTGGCCGAGTGCATACCGAACGGGCGTCTGGGCAAGATCGACTCGCCGGAAGGGCACGATGCCTTCTTGCTCCAGTTCGAACAGGTCAACCAGTACCTGCTGGGCTTCTTCCGGCAGTACCTACCGGATATCATGGACAAGCCGGGGATCGGGGGGGTGGATGGTGAGGGGACGACTGTTCAGGATGGAGTTGGGAAGCTGACAAAGAGCAGTACGTTTGGCGAAGCTGAGGTCGGCGATATAACCGCTTGGTAATGAAGCAATGACGGGACGACGGACGGACAGACGGGATGGGACGCCTTGAACCAGTTCAACTCTGATCATGAGCGTCCCCGACCCTTGCATATGATGAACTTTACCACGGCCAGGGAAGAAAAGGAGAAGGATGACAGGCCACAGCGCTGTATAAGATTATTGTACGGAGTATTATTGTCGTCGGTACGAGGGACCGCATTCACAATAGGAAGGATCGCATTCACAATATAGGAAGGACCGCACTCACACTATAGGAAGGAACAAGCTGGTGCCAGTGCCACTGAGCAAGCCAAACCCTACTCAGGAGCCAGGATGCCCTCCGTACCTTGTTTTCTTAAGTAATACGGAGTTTGTGTCGCCAATGGCACTGCCCAATGCCCAAATTAGCGACTGGGGCACCAGCCACAAGCCTGCCACCCCTGCCGCTTCAATCCTCCGAAGGGTCGTCCTGAGGGTGAGGGCAGCCAGGGGGGGTTTCAGCTCGCTCGTTTGACAGGCTAGGAGTGGCCCTGCGAGGCCCTGCATGCATCGCCTGCACGCCTAAGAATGAACCAATCCGCCATGCACCGCTGCACGTTCAAGCTTTTGGTCAAATAATAAGCCGTCGTCGCCCCCCTCGGCCCCGACCTCGTCGGTCTCCATTACTGGGTGTTGCTACTACTGGGTAGAGGCCCGTCATCTCTGCGGCGCAGCTCGCTTCACCGAGACACCAGAACCAGACACCAAAACTTCACTTGACCTCTTCCCTTATCCCTCATCTCTCCTTCTTTCGGTGGCCGCCTTCTTCGACGCCCTGTCCCCATCACAACGCCCCCGACCCCGTATAGATCGATCGAATTGACTGCATTATTGTCTCGCTTTATTGTCGCCTTGGTCCTGCTCGTCTGGTCTGTGCGCATCCCTCACGCTCTCTATCCAGCCCGACGCATCTGAAACGATCTGCGCCGCCTGCGCAACCCATCTCCACTGCCGATTCTCCAGTCACCCTCCGGTCACTCACCTCCTATCCCTGTCGCAACCCAATCCTGCGCAGCAGACACCCAGCACCCAACACCCAACACCCAACACCCAACATCAGACACCAAACACCTACGCCCAGGCGCCCTCGATCTTTACCACCTCCTCCACCCACCGCTCAATGCCATGCGAAATACCGATCGTCCCTGAAAACAAACCGCTGTCTGTCCCTATCTCTCTGGCCTCCCGACGCAGTCGTTGAATAAGACATCATCCCACCCCAACCACCTCGCGGCCATCATGGGTTGGCCACAGTGTAACTCGACCTTGGAGGACCTGGTCATCGTAGAAGATCCCCTCTTCCACGGATACACCTTCCACAAGCTCGGGGAATACCTCGCCGCCATCTTCAGTCTCATCGCTCTCGTCTTCTCCTTCTTCCTGATCTACATGCACGCAACCCACTACCTGAAACCATGGGAGCAAAAGCACATCATCCGCATCCTCTTCATGGTCCCCGTCTACGCCGCCGTGTCCTTCCTCTCCTACGTCTACTACCGACACAGCGTCTACTTTGAGGTCGCAAGAGATTGTTACGAGGCCTTTGCGATTGCGTCCTTCTTCAGTCTGCTCTGTGCCTACATCGCCCCCGACCTGCACCAACAAAAGGTCTACTTCCGCACCATCACCCCCAAGAACTGGGTTTGGCCCATGAAATATTTCCAACGTTGTACCGGAGGCATGGATAACGGTTGGTTGAGGCGGCCCAGGAGCGGCCTTACCTGGTTCAACGTATGTCGCCCCCCGTGCTGGGTGTTTGAACGTCCTGCTGATTTGTGCCCTAGGTCGTCTGGGTTTGCGTATTCCAATACTGCTTCGTCCGCGTTTTCTTCACGATGGTGGCCGTCATCACCCAAGCCTTCGACCTGTACTGCCTAGAGTCTCTCAATCCCGCCTTTTCCCACATCTGGGTCATGGGCTTCGAAGCCGTCGCCGTCACTGTGGCCATGTACTGCCTGATTCAATTCTACATCCAGATCAAAGGCGACATCGCACAACACAAACCCCTGCTGAAAATTGCCGCCATTAAATTGGTCATCTTCCTCAGCTTTTGGCAGACCATCGTCATCTCCTTCCTGACCAGCTCCGGCGCCGTCAAGGCCTCCAAGAAGATCCAAACCCCCGACATCAAGGTCGGCATCCCCGCCCTCCTGCTGTGCATCGAGATGGCCATTTTCTCCGTTTTCCACCTCTGGGCCTTCAGTTGGAAACCTTACACTCTGGGCTCTAAACAATACCAGGCCGAGATGGTCCCCGGGGAAAGCCCGAACGGTCTCTCGTACCAGGGAGGTTTCCTGGGGCTGAGGGCCCTTTGGGATTCCTTCAACGGGTGGGATATGTTGAAGTCGACGGGCCGCGCCGCGAAATGGCTGTTCCGAGACCGCAAACACCGCCACAACGACGTGAGCTATGACTTGTCGAGGAAGAACACCCAGGGAAGTGAATTCGGCGCCGAGGGCCAAAAACTGTCCAATTTCAACGCCTCCAACTCCTACACGGGGGCCGGGAGGCCGCCGCACTACGCGGGCAACGAAGGCGGAGAAGGCGAAAATCTACTCGCCAACAGCCAGGCCATGCCTGTGTCCCGACCCACCGTGGCGCGCAGGGATACCGACGCGAGCGATCCGGGCCACGACTACTACGCATCGAACGATATCGGAGTCGCGACGTCGTCCTACGAAGACAAATTCACCTCCCAATACCCCTCACCGCCGAACCACCCATCCTACCAGCCCTACCAGCCCTATCAACCTTACCAGCCCTATCAAGGGACGACGAGTAGCGGCCAGGATACGGGCGTCGTGGCGATCCCCTACCCCGACCCCCAGAGAAATCAACAGTCTGGCCTACCGTCAAGTCGGGATAACCGGGTTTCGATGCCTTTGATGCCCCAGCCGCGGAATCCTGAGCCGCGCCCCCCTGCCGGACCGGGAGGGAATGGTCATGGACATGAACGTGAACGTGAACAGGGGCTGCAGCCACAGGTGCATCCGCAAGAAGGGAATTTCTTGTAATCAACCAACCAACCTCACCACGTGTACTTACAGAGTTATTATGATATGACAATCTCTTTTCTCACCGGCTCCCATAGCCCTGTTTTTGATTTTCACATTCAAAAGACGACAAAGACTTGGTGGTTTGCAGTTGATTGGTCGGTTGACGGCCAGAGGAATTCAGGAGACACGACTTTATGAAATTCAATAATGGGATTGAAATGGACCGGACCGGTTTGGCCTGGACCAGGAATGGAAATGGAAACGGAAATGGGATGCGGAGTCAGAAGCGGAATCGCCATCGGCATCGGCATCGGCATCGGCATCGGTGCGGGTTAGGTGGGAAGCCTTTGTCGTTTTTATGTGTTTTGTTTTCGAACCTTGACCCATGTTTTTTCACTTCAGCGCAGTGCCGTACACTGGCGTACACTCGCGTACACTGGCGTACAATTGAGATACTTGGATCTGGCCGAGGCGACATTCTGGTCTTGCTTGGTCGAGACTCGTTTTGTTTTCGTCTCTGTTATACGTTACATACCATGTACAAGTATGATTTGTATATGCGGAAGACAACAAGGGCAATGAAGGGAACTAGAAAGAAACCAAATCAGGGACGAAATGACCAAGACGATAGGAAGGAAGACGTCTCGAGATACATATGTAGAAACCAGAGAGCGGTACAATCACAAGCTATATTTCACATGTTTTTGACGTCCTCCGTTGGTCCTTTCTCTCCTGGACTTCCTCCTCTCAAGACGCAAGTCCGTACCCACCTACCCCGTCCTTACAAGGTCTTGCTGCTTACTTGGAAGATCGTTCTCGTGATCGAGGAATCTTGGCAAGAAGGACTGAGTGGTAGTACCATAGTGATGGTTGCCTACGAATTGCGGAGTTCCGATTACTAAGTAGCAATGATCCGGGAAAAAATGGGGTCGGACCCCAGTTCTGCCCGACTTCTTGGGGGCCGCCCACCATGCAATCCTTTCCCCAGTTTTGGAAAGCTTGATCCTCTTCCTTTGACTGCCAGTGGTACAGGTGACCACCTTGATACCCGTATATTCTTAATACTGCTGACGAAGACGTGTTAGATCTCCATCAGTCTGTCCAGTGTTTTGATCATTTCGATACTGCAAGGCCACGGATATCCGGCAATCTCGTCTTTGAACACGCTGAGAACTCTCAGGATCCCATGCCGCGGCTCAGTGGCTGATTCAGCACGCAGCTTCTGCCATATCACCAAGGCCGACAGAAAAACAATCACGGGCAGCCAGACGGACAATTTGCTCTCGGGCGACTTTTTGTGACAATCATCTAGGACAAGCCAAGCGAGGGCCACGGCTTTCTCCGAAACTTCGAGGGGCTCGGCAGTGCTTGGTCGTTGGTTGTTCGACTCTGTCTCGCCGTAGCCTGCCATCTGGGGCAGCTTCCAGGTGTCCGGAAAGATGAGCTGTAGCTTAGAGAAATGATATAGGGCGAGAATGTCATTCCCAACACGACCTTGGAAAAGACGTTCCCATCGTAATAGACCCGCTGCCATGGCTGCGGTCAGCCGAGAGGATTCGGATGCGGCCGATAAAGGGGTGAAAGGACTTCGTAGCTTCGAGTCCATGTGAGCTGGGCGCCCATGAGGGGAGATGGACGTCAGTGGTAGACATCTTTGCATGTAAACAACGTCACTCAGCAAAGCCGTGAGCAGCAGGAGGGCATCCTCTTTGCTGCGTACATCTTGTGGGATCTTGTCCCCGTGCAGAAGAGAGTTGTAGATGGTTCGGAATTGATGATTCGAGCAAGGCATCCTGATGAAGAGTTCGCCGGTCGAAAAGTTCGATGCTAGCCCACAATGTGTCGCTTGCATGGTGTCTATAAGCAACATGTAACTGACGAGTGCACTGTGGTATTTCTCAGCCGAAATCAACAACGGGTTGACATTTTCGCCACCCACCTTCTCATGCAGATGTCTTTGTCCGACATTTCGCTCGACGAGAACAGCGGTGAACCGTTATCAGTCAAATGCAAACGTCTCGAAATCTGCACCGTTGTTAAGTTCCCAGCATTCTGAGCGAAGCCACGCGAAGATCTGACTCACAGTGGCTGCATTACATAGAATAGTCGATGCTTTCCGCCAATAGTCCCAGTTCACGGACAGCTGTCCATAAGTGGCTAAAAACGATGCCTGCAAAAGAGAAAAGTATGGGTGGGGGATCTTCTTATATGTACAAGGCCGCATTACTTACTGCTACTACCGTCTCAAGGAGACGTGCTTCCCGATTGTCGACCTCTAGCATCACAGACCATAGACTGACGCCCGCAACGAAAAGTCCGGCTGATGTTTCTGCCTGATTCGTCCCAACCGCTTCCGCATAGGGGCTGGTATCTGTCATGGAGGAGGTCGCCGATGACAAGCACGCAATTGCGAGCTGAAGATATGGAGGTTGAGCGCAGATTGTTGAGTCGACCACATCAACAGCATTGATGAAGATATGCTGTTTAAATGACGCGAGGAATACGGCATGTAACCGCTCCAATTCATTGTCAGGGGGGTAGATTGAGCAGTCCGACAATAATACCATAGGGTACGTATAACTGTTGGCGTCCTGTCGATGTGACTCTTTAGGACAACGTGGAAGAGAAGAAGAAGAAGAAGAACATCCACTTACTGTACTCAAATCGTCCGAGCCGTCTATCACCGAATCCGAGAGTGTCGACGTATCCTCTTCCGCACCCTCACTGTGGAGCAGGGCAACTCGAAAACGATCTAGAAATGTCACCGCAGGGCTTTCGTTCGCATCGTGTACGTCCCATCGAGTGGGATCTCGTTCGCCTGGCCACCGGCTTGAGCTGGAAAATCTGGGAGTCGTTTCGGCGCCGGGTTCTGCCGACTGTTGTGCCGGCTGCATTCTCAGGTTTGCAGTCGATAGGCCTTGACAGTTTGGCGCAATGCATTGGAGAGATGGCGCTCACCCGCTTTCATATGATGATGCCGCTTGCCAAGATATACCTAGCTGAACAACAGCCTAAGCCCCCCTTGAAGCCTATCCCCCGAGTCTAAGCCCCTAGCCTCGGCCCCAAGTCTGCCGGCCCCATGGGGTCAGACTCTCCTTCTTGACTAGCAGCTCGGGTGTGCCACCCAGGCGGTAGGCTCCCCTGAGTACTTAGATCACTGCTAGCTATTGGCTTCGCCGCCGTGGACAAGCGATAAAAAGCCTAATGCCAACCCCAACAAATCCCCCCCGATTTCTCATCCCCTCCGCGCTGCTTCCTCTCCACACTGCTTCCTTTATGTTGCCGACGGTGTACCGCCGATTCTGGCCCAGGCAAATCATGACAGTATGTCCTCAAATACCGGGAAAACAAAGAAGGTACGCAAATCGGTCGCGTCCATGGCTAGATTGTTCACTTCTCACCATGATGTCAATCTAACTTTAAAAAAAACAGTGCGACATTTGCTCTCGGTGTTTTGCCAGGTCTGAACATTTGGCGAGACATCGCCGAACACGTTTGTGGACTCGCTTGCCCATTCTCCGTCATCAAACTGATCAACATCGTGGATGGCAGACACTAAAGAAAAGCCGTACGCCTGTTCACATTGCCGCAGAACCTTCCAAAGGCCCGACGTGAGAGATGTTCACGCGAGGAAGTGCTACGCTGCCCCGTCGAATCGGGCAAATGGCGATGAGGAGGCCGAAGGTGCTGGGCGCAGACGTGTTCGCATCGCTTGCGAGAACTGTCGTCGGCGCAAAATGCGATGCGATGGGATAGAACCGTGCTCTACCTGTCAAGCAACCGACTCTCTTTGCGAGTACAACCCACCGATGGGCGCATCGGCAGCGCTCAGTTGGTCATCTCATACCGAAAACACCAGGGCTGATGATCTTGATGAACCAATGAGCGAGGTCAATGCGCCGGTAGATGGAAATCGACGCTCGGAATCGCTTTCGATGAGGATGCAGAATTCGATCGTCGGCACTTCTCTCGACATGGAAGCAAACTTTGATTCTTTGCGGAGCATAAGTGAAACTATGTCTATAACGTTTCCAGGCGCTGTATTCCAAGTTCCTCCGCCAATGCCCATGCACAACCACGCGAACTGCGACCAGCCCGACACGACCAATGCCCATGACCTTGATCTGTATCCGCTCCCGGATACTGGCGGAATGGATGATTTTTGGCAAGTACCTTTCATGGAATGTATCATGGTCTCTACGACACGGAACCAAGACTAACTTATCACAGAACAGCCAGTTCTGGTTTGACCAATCCGATCTCGCCTGGGGCGAAGGACTCATGGATTCGAACTCGCCAATGCTAAATTATGAACTATCATCTCCGATAGAGAGCTTCACTACCACGATGCAAGAGTACTTCGATCGAAAATCTCGAGCGTCTTCACCTTCACTGAATAAAGCTCATAAAGTGTGGTACTCGGCTCCTCCAAATACAAATGACCACAACAGGGACATCATCAGAGTCTTTCAGAAGATCTTTCAAAGGCATATACCAAAGACCTTTTCTCTGTTCGAAAATACGGCTACCACTAGTCACAAGAACCGAGTGCCCTATGTCCTTGCCATGGCTGCTACTGGCGGACTATTTTGCACCGTACCTGGTAGCGCAGAGGTTGCGAGATCGATGTATAACGATGCTCGACGGTTATTGCTTGCAGCTGTACGTTGGTTTCTGTTCGGCCTCACTGTTGCTCACATTTCCTAGGTTAATGTTCGGAACAGCCTAGACGAGCTCTATGCAAGTCGAGAAGACAGACTTATCGTGGCTAAGACGGTACTTATATCTTTTGATGTATGATCGAGTATCGATGCTGACTTTTGACTAGTTTGTCCTGTTAGCCCTTTATGGTATTTGCAGCGGCGACAAGAGAAGCTACGAGTTTGCTGAAGTCTTTCATGGCAATCTAATACATGTAAGTCGGTTTCGTAATTGCGAGATTCAATGTACTGTTTACTCACTTCGATGTAGTCAGTCCAGGAGTATAGCCGAGCATGCCAGTTATCTGAACAGACGGACGACATGGACAAGGATAATAACCAGTAAGCTATCATTGTCTCGTCATAAGATGACATGTATACTGACAAATACCATCTAGGCTTCTTGAAGCTTTATATATCCTCGACTGCTACCGCGTCATCATCATGCATCGTCCGCCTTCCCTAGCACGGAAATACAGTGAATCCTTCACACAAACGCCTGCGAATCGAAGTCGCATCTCTCAACTTCATAGTGTGATAGCTGACCTCATCTGCGGTGGGCACACCATAAAAACGGAACTTCACAACAAGTTCAGCCTCCCAAGCTTGGCATCTCTAAGCACCATGATATGGCCTGCGATATATCCCCAACAGAATGGCTACGGCACGGATAAGGCTTTACTTGAGAGTCTTTCCCTGTGGAAAGCCGATTTTGCCGAGCTGGCTTGCGACACCTGGCTGCGTACGCTATACCAGCCCGAGAATCTATCACACCTGGTCATATACCACATGATGGGTATTATCCTACATACGAACTTTACTGTGTTGCAGAATTTCGCACACTCTGCGCCCGGGTCCGCAGCACGAGATGTAAAAAGATGCGCGGCGGCAAAGGAGGTCTATGCATGGACCCAAGACAGGCACTATACGACCGCCCGATGGCACGCCGAGCAATTGATCGACAGTATCGAGGTTGCTCTGGCTGACCCACTGGCCATGACGCAAATGCAGAGCCTGTCAACTCGGACTTCGTCTCAAGCGACGGAACCGCCGAGGCTGGCATTCGAATCACCCCATGTTCCGTACGCTGTTTACTACGCTGCGCTTGTTCTTTGGTCGGGCACCTTCACCGCGAAAGCCACCGTTTCGTCCTCCACATCGGCACAAGCCCAAATTGCAAGAGGCGAGCGGATTTTGTCCCTGCATAAAGTGCATATCGCTAAGCTCCTAGCACGAGTGCTGAGTGAGGTCAGGTAGATTGCACGCATTGAGCAGCCACATATTCAGGGACAAGTTGCCTGGGGGGGTGTTGGTCGGCGCAGTTTGTTGGCGGATTTGTCTGGGCTTGACATGCAGTTTTCTTCTAAATGGCGTGCCTTTTCTTATGGAGAAGGTGTCTGTAATTGCATGTATGTCCTAGCGCGCGCCCACTGTACCTAAATTCCTTGACCCGTCCTCAAACTTCAGATAGCTCAGCAGTTGTCTACTGCTCGACCTGGGGCCTACTACCATTTCGCGGTCGTTTCGAGTCTTTCCTTGCTGCGCATGATTTATCTGTCAGCTGAAGCTCGCTCACAATAACCAATCCACTTTTCAATCCTGTCACAGCGTGATTTCCCATCTCACCGTCAATATCGACTCTATCAATGTTAAGAAATTCATCGAGGCTCTGAGACCGTGCTGGAATGCCATCTCTAATGAGCCTGAAAGGTCCTCCACGCCCTAGAGGAGCCCCGTACGTTCCGATTCGTCAAAATCTGGGGTAAAGCACTATGAGTGGTGAGAATTCTGGCCTATCAACAACATCAGATTCGGTTTGCTGCGAGCTGAGCCCTCGAAGTGAATGAAGCTGTTGAAGTGGAAGGTTAATGATTTCGAGCCCACACATTATCCGAATTCTTTACTCCAGGATTGATAAATATCAACTTTTATATACTGACATTCTCAGCTAAGGTGTGCAGGCTCTGTCCCGCTGGAGTGGCTTTTCGGTGATTTTGAGCCCGACCCTGGTGGCTTGGTCCACCTCCATCACTTCAACCTTCTTCATCAGGCATGTCAAGCCGTCCTCGGGGTTGTCGATCCAGAAGCAGCAACGTTGCCGACCAAGAAAATGGGATTTTGATCGGAGAAATTCTTCAAATCTGCCACCATGTCGGCGGCACTCTCACTTCCCATGGCTTTTTGAAACCCCTCTTCCGAGCTCCATGTCATGCTCGACGCAATGCTGTATGGTTTCGATCCATCCGGAGCGCTGTCGAAAGCAATCACTTGCCAGTCCAGCAGCCCATATTGCTTCCATTGTTTCGCGACCATCTGCATGTGGTCGTTGGTATAATATTCTAGGTTGAATTTGGCATTGGGTACCGCCGGATAGGCGACCATCGTGACGTAGGTCATTTTGTTCGAGTTTATGAACCGAGGTCGATGTTGCAGATAATGTGCTGAACTCTGTATGGCACGGCGTGGAGAGTAGTATGATGTGGAATGACTGAGGATTCGATGACTGGACCGAATTGACATTGTCTCGCTTGAGTCTTGTGGCGGTATTAATATTAATACGAGAGATCTTGAAGAGACCATATCAGGACTATATCGAGGGATATGACTCTCGCTCAAGAATCTTTGGCACCCCATGCGGGCCGAGGTTTCGGCAGAAAATGGGTCGCTTCTGATGTATGGCCTTATTGTTCTGTTGACGCTTCGAATGACCCAAAAGACCTGACGTGCAACGCAAAACAATTCTCTCCACATTGTTCCATGGAGTTCCGGTAGACGCAGTAGGAGGCGGAACGAAGAAGGGAATTGATTGCAGAGATCCCGAGGCGGATTGTAAAATACAGCCTGTCAACGTCAGGATTCAGGAGCCAGCAGGGGACGAGACATTGTCAGAGGATGCCCGCAGCCGCTACGACTGCTGCTTCAATTCATACGAAAAGACCTTGGTTACATGTTGTCCGCGAGCACGTCTACGGATTCATGTGCCTCACTAACACTTTCATTTGGGATGTAGCTATGGGTGTTCTGAGTAGGAATACCTCTATTACCGACATGTAGTCATTCCCCAGTACGGAGAATCTGGAGATATCACAAACGACGGAGGTTCAACGAAAGCGTCTTGACGCGAACAACAAGTAATCCCCCGTCTGGGGAACATCTGACCAGCCCCCTCGACTCCATATACCCCAGTGCTTTCCCCTTGTCGCAAAGACGGGGCAATTTGACTACCAGGATACTAGGAGCAAAAGAACGCTTCCGGAAACCTCTGGACAATATCCCATACGATCCTTCATCGTCACGCTGACGGCAAAACAAGCCCTACGCCCTTAGGGTCTTCGCTGGTGGCACTGCCCGGAGCCGTAGATACCCCAACTATATCCGCTTACTCCCCTGAGTCCGGTACGGTCTACCAATGCCTCGAGAAGAATTATTAGCCCCGCAGAATAAATAGCATGTCCTTATATCTGAGTTTCTCTACCTCATCATCTATCCATGAACTCGCTGGTGTTTCTCCTCACCTTCACGATAACATACAAGCGTACTTGACTCTTCGGACTAGGCTGTGCTCGGGTGACACCGAGGGTATTTTCAAAAATGACGACGGCCGTCAAAAATTTATCCGGGCGAACGTGCCTAGTGACCGGTGGAGCAGGAGGTCTAGGCAAGGCGATCACCCTGGCTTTCCTAGAGGGAGGAGCAAATGTGGTTGTGAGTGACATCAACCAGAGTCTACTCGACTCAGTGGCCGCCGAATTCCAGAAGAAAGGACCGACACTCCTGCTGCCTGGCGACGTCACCGATACCGGGGCCGTGAAATCCTTGATTGCTGAGGCAGTGAAGCATTTTGGCCAGCTGGACGTCCTTGTCAACTGTGCTGGGATCTTTGATCGGTTCGCCCCCGTTGGAGATGTCAGCCAAGAGCTTTGGTCCAAGGTGTTGGCCATCAATGTGACGGGGCCTTTTTTACTGAGCAAAGAAGCAATCAACCATTTCCTGAGCAGAGGTGCCGTAGACGCATCAATCATCAATATTGGCTCGCTGGCCAGTGAGCACGGATGGTGTGGAGGTGAGTCCCCGATTACCGAGATCATGGCTGCTGGCTGGTATTGACTCGTTTTTTCAGGCGCTGCGTATACGACAAGCAAGCACGCGGTAAAAGGTCTGACCAAAACCACGGCCGCTTTCTACAGGAACAAAGGAATTAGGTGCAACCTAGTGATGCCCGGGGGCATGAACACAGATATCGTTGCGAATGTGGCCAACAGCCAAGGCCTGCATCCCGAAGGCCAGACCATGCTTGATGCTGTGGTAGATGCGTTGCAGACGCCAATTTCCGACACAAAAGAGGTCGCCAAGTTGGTCGCCTTCCTGGCATCTACCGATTCATCGGCCCTTACTGGTGCTGTCATCAAAGCGGACCATGGAATAACGACGCTAATCTGAAAACAAACATTGCGGTAATAGTCTCGGTAGTGATACTATATAAAGGTGTGCTCTCAAATGAAATGGAACAGAAGATTCGCACCCATAGTGGTGACTGTCGATGTAATATGTTCGATTTCGATGGGTTCAGGACTGTGTATAAAGATTGCATGTCCCTGATACAGGTGATCTTTTCTTCCTTTTCTTTGTTATTCGTTTTGAGCGTTTTGAGCGTTCTGTAGATCTACAGTCCTGAAGGGCGTGGTGAATACTTCACTACGGACGCGGGACCCGCCGGTATTAGAATGTTTGATCCTAGTGCGCCTCTCCCTGGACCAGATAGGCTGTGAGATGGACATGTGGGTGTCCTCACGTGTAGAGAGGACTCAAGTCGGAAGATCTTTAAAGTCGACCCAAAGTGTCCAGACCCTCGTCACACATATGCGGCTTCTCATGTTGCCTTCTGTGCTTCTCAACGGTACTTTACGTTGTTTTAGGGGACATTTTGTCGAGAGCCTTTGAGTAGTCAATATACTATGTCGTAGAGTCTGTAATATGCTGTCCAATGGCCTCGATGCTGGAGTAAGCATGGGATTGCTACCCGGACGGAGGTTGCTACCCGGCATGGTACTGGGGTTGCTCCGCAAACAGGACCGGGGATCAGCTTGTACAGCGCTTCTAAGGCAGCTAGCAATCCACTCCCGACTGTCACAGCGGCCGAGTATGGAACTGATGGCAGTGGCTGTTGAGGCAATCTTGCTTTCAGCAATATCCTTCTAATGAGCAGAATTTCTTGTTTAAGTATGTGTCATTCGGTCTATCAGCTTCGGCGAGTTGGCCAATTTAGAGGACTAGCCGTACGTGCAAGTATTTCTTGGTGCCACCTCTCTGTGATGAAATGAGAAGACGAACGTCGGCTATCTCACATGCTGCAGCCGTTGACTGTCCATGTTTCCAAGAGACTGAGAACTTTTTGACAGTCTCGTTTCAACCCTTCACCCTCGCACTGTTCTTGCTTCAGTGTTGGCAAATTATACTTTGTTGAGGCCTGCCTCTGGCCGCCACCAGGTTAAACTTCACCAATTTCAATGCTTGAACAAGTCCGCGTTTTCATATTTGGGAAAGAAGTTCGCTTGCACTTCAGCCAAGTCTTTGAGAATAACCTGTCGTCTTGTTTCTGACCGGATGGTAATCTTAGCCGGGAAATCGTAAGGACACATTGTAAGGCCCTCTCTGTAACCGCTCTCAACACTGGCGTCGGGAATGATCGGCTTTCCTGTTTTGGAGTCGGTCTTGGGCTCAATGTTGAAGGCCCAGAGCAACTTGGTGATGGCATGCCAAAGATTTCGATCTGCAAGATGAATCCCCGGGCACAACCGACGGCCATTACCTGGACGGTCGAATTAGTACTCTTGATAGGTCATATGTTAGTATAGGGGGTAGACGTACCGAAACCGTAGTGGTCGCGATTCTCGTAATCTGCGGAGTTCGCGTATTCTGCCGCTAACAACGTCCGCCCTTTATAATGATCGGGATCAAAGGTATCGGAGTCCGGAAATTTCGCTTCGTCGTGATGCAGACCCCAGACATTAACAAACAGGACAGTACCTTTAGGGAGGAATTTTCCGTCCACCCACTGGTCTGCGACATGGTTAGGATGAGCTCAGGGGTAACATTGAACTTGAATAACGTTACCTTCAGAAAGAGCATGTGGGAACCCCAGAGGTGCAGTGGGCCGCCATCTCATCGCTTCCTTAACTAGGGTGGCAACGTAAGGCATACTGTTATAGTCGGACCAAGTCGGTAGCCGTGTCTCGCCCACGATATCATCTATCTCGGCCTGGGCCTTTTTCTGTACTTCAGGATAGAGGACCATCGCCTGGAGCCATGAACTTAAAGTCGAAGCCGAGGTGTCGGAACCTCCCTTCAGTGTAACACCGGCAAGAAGCATAACGTTGTGATTAGTTAGACCATTCTTTTCGTTTTGATTCAAGATACGGTCCGCGATGCAGTCCACGGGCCCCGTCGTCTCTCGTCTTTTAATCACAGAATCGAGCAGACCTCCATAAAGGGTATGCACCTTGTCATGCACTGCTCTTGCTCGAGTTACCCAGTTCCCGAGGAATCGTTCTGGAATGAACTTCAGGAAAGGGAAAAGATCGATTGGTGGTGTAGCGCCGAATTCGTTGATTCTCGCCCATAGCTCGACGATCTCGTTCAGACTTTTCGTCCACGGTGCGTCAATAGATGGTGATCGAATACCGTATACTTGTGAGAGAACTAGGTCAGTATCTACGTATTCGCAGCAGATCTCGACCTCACTTACCGATACTCATAATAATGCTGTTGCTAAACCTCTTCAGATGCTGTACCCACTCATCAGGCGACTGAAGTACGTCATGCAGCAGTTGAACGCTTTCGGCTTGGTGGATGTTGCTGTGCTCCCGATCGCACATAGACTCTGTCAAGTCTTGGTGTATCAGTCTTCTCATCGTGCGCCATCTGGGTGTATTGTCCATCATGAGCATATGATCTCCCTCGGTGATGAGGTCTTGCGTGATCAATGAGACGGGGCGATTGCTCGAGACAGAAGCATTCTTGTCCATCAGTTGCTTAATGATTCGTCGATCTGTGAGCACAACTACGGTGCCAGGGCCAAGTTTGAGACTGTACATGCCCCCATACTTTCTCGCCCATTCCGTAAACCTGAATTGATAAGCACCCTTGAGCGCGTTTCCGTTAGAATGACAACGGAAGACTCACTGTAGGTATGGCTTCTGCTTGGGGAGCTGGTGCAAGTTGCCGATAATTGGTAGCGTAGGTGGCCCTTGATTTTCATGTTAATGCTTGTTCGTGCCATCTTTGCACCCGTACTTTGCGTGCGTACCGTCTGGAAAATTTCGACCTCTTCTGCCTACAAAAGCGATAGCATAGATAAGGAGACCTGCCGCAAGGGTGATGCTGGCTAGCAGAAACACCGGCATGGTTGCTGTGCTAAAGGATTTACTGAATCTGGCCAAATCAATGAATTTTCAGCGACTGCGGTCTTAACGGTCAAAGTCGATGAATACAAACTCAAAGGCTTATATCGATCGGGCTATGGGGTTCCGTTATCAAGGGATGTGGACGCTTGGCTGCGCTGAGACATGCCTGTTGCTGGTGCTTGTGAGGAGAACTGATGACCTTTGTGCTGTACGTCGTTCGACCCCAGTCGTCTCCGTTTCTTACCGAGTAAGAAAGGTTTCGGAGCGAACGAATGAAGGACTACTAGATCATTGTGTTCATTGTGAAGCAAGCAAAGGGAGCCAACCGGAGCAGTCTCTAGCATATGGGGTGACGCTGGGGGCAGGCGCGCACTGATCATTGGTGGCCCTGGATAGGTTGGGTATTTCCGGACTAGTCACAGACCTGAAGGCGGGGCGGAAGGAACGGAGTAGTTCGATGGTCATGAGCAAAGTACCCCATACCTGCTGAAGGATACGATCTGGTGAACCACGGGAGACAGTCTACTCAAAGAAGTACCCCGCTCCGAATGGCGACCCCCTTCTCATGTCCGCTTCATCTTACCAAATCGAGAATGCGACCTTTACCCGATGAGATTCTATGCCTATGTACGGTTGTCCAAGCGGTTCGCATACATACTGCGGGATTGATCTGCACATACTATGGGGCAGTGTCTCACATACAGCCTTGAACACTCTTCCTCCGGTTTCTGTAGTGACAATCTGTTTCTTTTTGCACTCGGATCTTGCACAATTTGTCTCTAGCTGCTGGGACAAACCTAAGATCTCCTCTTCGTCACCGTTTATTTTTATCTGACGATCTTCATGGCGTCTCTGAAAGACAAAGTTATTGCTATCACCGGAGCAGCAGGGGGCATTGGATCTGCAACCGCCCATGTTCTCGCGTCCCGAGGAGCGAAGCTTTCTTTGGCCGACATGGACGCAAAGTCTTTGGATCAGACAGCACAAGACATCCGCTCCAAGTATCAAGCTGATGTTATCACGGCCATCGTCGATGTTACAGACTCCGACCAAGTAGATCGATGGATCGCCTCTACAGTCAAACACTTCTCCAAGCTTAATGGAGGTGTCAATCTGGCCGGAATTGTTGGCCAGGAGTTTGGAAAGAAGGCTGCGCATGAAGTATCTGACAAAGATTTCGACTTGGTCATGGCGATCAATGTAAGAGGTGTTATGGCATGTCAACGTGCACAGTTACGGCACATCGAGGATGGAGGATCTATTGTGAATGCCGCCAGTGTCTCGGGAAAGACAGGAATACCTAACATGCTGGCCTACGCGGCCAGTAAGCACGCTGTCATCGGACTGACGAGAGTCGCTGCGGTTGAAAATGGCCATCGCAACGTGAGGGTAAACGCCATTGCCCCGTATGTTCCTTCTGCGCTTGTAATCAACGCTTTCCGACTAACAGGCCTATAGAGGGAGCATCGATACTAAGATGCTGGATATAGCTCGCGAAGTCAGCATAGGCAGTGGTGACAAGACGACCGCTCCAATTAATCGGGCAGGAAAGCCGGAGGAAGTGGGAGCCTTGATAGCATTCTTGCTAAGTGAGGACGCTGCGTATACGACTGGAGCTGTTTACACAATCGATGGCGGCTTGACTCCGTAAATTTATGCTGCTATATCTACGTATAGTTAGGCAGTTATGTTGCCTTGGAAAGAATCAGGTTATTACCTCCCAAGTCAGGCTCCAGAAGAGCGGCCAACATCTCGCCGCACCGCCTATCAACTCTCCATCTCTCAGTGCCCCTCTAAAGTCGAATGCCCTTCTGACCTGATAGCAATGGAACTAGTATTGATACATTGAGAGCTTTCCTAGACCCTGAATATTTGTTTATTTGCTTTAAGATAGGGCGGAACCCCATAGTGAACAATCGAGGGAGCCCAAGGGTGTTAGTCGCTCCCCTGTCCACCTTGCGAGTTGCAGCCATTCCCGATTTCCTACCTTTAGACTTCCAAAAGGGTTATGATTTGGACAGCATTATTAGTTGGGGAGGAGTCAGGTAGGGTGTGACATTTAGAGTGAAGGTGACAAAGGATCGTACGGCCTCAATGGCTCAATTGATGCCATGATGGCTTTTTGATTTGGAGTGTCTAGGTTGCAAGTGCGAATTAGGCGCTCATGCGACATAATGTGACCTAGTGTGTTCTATTTTCATATGACCCAAGGCCCATTTTTGCTTTCATGGTCTTCCGAAAGAAACATAACCATTGATTCACGGTCAAAAAGGTTTTCCTCGTCCTTTTTCACGATCTCGCTGAAATCAAGATTTGTTTGTCCCTTAAAGGAGTCAAATAACTCCTTGTCAGAGTACCACACCTCCATGATGACATCGTAGCCGCCACTCTTCGGAGCTGCTAACGGCAAGGCTAGACCTTCAAATGGTTTTAAATATCGTCGTGCATAACGTAGGACACCAGGATGGGAGACGTGCTCGTCGAACAGCTTGATGTGGTGGTTCTCATAGTAGTCTTTGAAATTATCCATCGAAAGGCCACGCTTTCTCTTGAAGAGGCCCACCACCTTTACCACGTTGGTCTTCCCGGTCTGATGTAGAACTTTAGCACAAAGTGACAGCTTTAGATGATCCAAACTTACAAATTCGCGTGAGGCTTGTGCCATATTTCTGCTTTGGAGCGATGTAAGGATGTCTCTGAGCTACAAGATTTTCATAGAGCCTTTTCAAAAGGAGGCTTTGGTGGTTTATTGCTCCTGCCAATCAATCAACTCTATGGATTTCCGGAACCCCCGTCTCCGCTCTCTGCCGGAATTCAGTGTCTCTCAAAAAAAGAGGGAGAGATCCACAACAAGTTGGTCAAGGGGTCCTGGGTTTCTGGGGGTTCTGAATTTCTGGGGTTCTGGGGTGTACGGGTAGGGGAAATGGAGTCATTCCCTTGTCAATAGTGCATCTTCGTCGGTGGTGTGGGGTGCCGCGAGCTGCACGTCTAGGATCATCGAGATGAGATGTGCTTGTGTTCGCTCGGAGCCTGTTGTTCCGAATCCTTTTCACGAGCTACGCTTTTGCTCCTAGTCTCCCTCTTGATTCTTCCATCCGGATCTTAGATCTACCTCGACAAAGACCGGGAGCTCCGCTTTTCTTTGCCTTACGTACGATACAGAGTAGTCGCAAGTCTCAGATGTAGCGAACAATGTTGCTAAGACCATAGGTGAGCCGGGCCCACCTCTCGCACATGGCAGGCAGGCGAACTATGGGCTTCTGCGCATACACCATATAGTAGATTTATGGCTTAAGCACGACATGTATATTGAGTAAGGTGACTTGATTGATGGTAGAAGCACGAAAGAGAGAGAGAGAGAGATGGGCACACAGGGGTCAGAAGGCTTGGTCCTCGGCAGGCCTTCCGTAACAGGCATATATTAATCATACCTCCCCAGTTATTCCTTAACATGGGCAAAGTGTTCCAGGCACGTGACGAGCTGAACCTACTCTGGTCAACTGTATTATTACAGCACAGCCATTAATCCAATGTCTGTGGACTCGAACTACTCCGTACAATGGCAAGATCTCTATCAAGCGTCCACGACGTAGTTCGTGTCAAGCTTTATCTTTGGGAGACTTCAGCACAGCGAGGACACAGAGAGTTTGGACTTTGAGGGAGAAACTCCAGGAGCTGGCTGACTCCAGGAAACCCTGGTTGCCCCCGAAAAGCAGGAGCGCACAAATCCCAGAAATAGGTCCATCATACCCCTGCTTTAATCGGCCTTACGAGTCTCTTTCACTTCAGTTTCTGGCCCTTTTGAAAAGGCGATATTGAAGCTTGACGGGCAAGATCGCGATTCGTGTCCTTCTTGAATCAGACTCATGTTAGCCACCCCAACCCCATATGCCCCATGTGTATACCCCATACCCAACCGTAGGCCAAATGCCAACCCCTGCGCAACTGTACTTAATGGCACACCATCGATGTCAGCCTAAGCGGCACACATAGCGACCAACAACCTCCAGGGGGTGAGGTCTGGGGTAAGAGGGGCCGCTGCAAACCCCAGGTTTCGATCACTCCCGCTTCCGAATGGTCCAGGAATTATGCATGTCGAACACAGTTCTGCAGGTGAGACGGTTCAAGATAACTCCCGACGATAAGGCCCAGACGCGGCTGGGAGCCCCCATTTTGTCTGATCTATCCCGATCGCCACCGGAAGGCGTGTAGGCAACAGCATAAAGAGCTCGACCCGGCCCTCAAAAGCCCTATGAATCACTCACATCCCTCCGTCAGAGACACTTTTCATCCAAACGATTACACAATGGGTCTGAGCGAAGTAGAATTCAAAAATCAGTCAACCATGGCTGCCACCAACGTCGACACAACCGAAGCCGGCGTTGTGGCTGTTTGGGACCACGCCAAAACCTTCGCGCTCGTCGGAGTAAGTTTCAAAGTCTACGTGCTCGTCGTGAAGGTGGTTGACTGACCACACCATACATAGGCGGTCCTCAGTTTGTTCTTCTGCGAATTGATCATCCTCGTGGGGGGCGGAACTTTTGCTCAGCATGTAGCTGCTGAGATTGGAGGAGCAGGGCTCACCTCATGGCCATCACTGGCAGTGATTATCTTCACTGTCGCACTTGCCGCACCACTTTCTCAAGCTTCCGATTAGTGAGTTAGACACCTCGATGAATTGACCTTGTTTATGGACGCTGAAATATCTACCTCCTAGCTGGGGCAGAAAATGGATCCTCGTCATTCCTAATATCGGCGGTATCGCTGGAGCTATTATCTCCGCCCGTGCGACTTCAATGGGCATGTACATCGCCGGCTTCTGTGTTGGAGGCATCGGCTTTGGCGCGCAAGGTCTCATTCTAGCCGTCATCTCCGAAGTCCTTCCACGGAAATTCCGCTCCTGGGCTCAAGCTTCTGCCAACATCATGAATGCTCTCGGATCAATATTTGCCCTAACCATTGGTGGTTACTTGGTCCAGTCACGTCCTGATGGCTTTCGAATTTACTTCTATATCTGTGCCGGTATCTATGCTGTTGCCGTCCTACTCGTGGCCGTCCTCTACAACCCGCCACCCAGAGCGCTACAGTCTTTAAGTTTTAGGGAGAAGGTCGGCGCTCTTGACTGGCCAGCATATTTACTTCTTGGATCGGGAACCGTTCTCCTCTGCCTGGGACTTCTGTGGGCCGAAAATCCCTATGCCTGGAAAGATGCGCATGTCCTTGCACCGGTACTTGTTGGTATAGTATTACTTATCATCCTGGCTGTCTATGCTACGAGATTCAAGAAGGATGGTCTGTTCCACCATGCTCTCTTCCAGCACCGCAACTTTCCCATTTCGGTCATCGCCTCCGCTATTGAGGGGATGGGATATATGACATCAGCTGTCTTCTTCCCCTACGCTCTATCCGTCCTACAGGCGGGTCATCTAAGTACCTATCGACAATACCTGTGCCAAATGGTCGGTTTTTGCGCCTTTGGTCTCGCTTGTTTTTCCTCAGGTCTTTATATCTACAAGACTAAATCGGTTAGAGAAACTGGTGTGGCAACATTTGTCTTATTTCTTATCTTTATGTGCGTTATGGCCAGTGTCAACGAAAATACTCCCTCGACCTACTACTGGGGTTATATCCTCTTCTATGGCACCGGCCTAGGGCTGGCACTGGTTACATTTTTCACGGCTGCGCAATTTGCCACTCCACCTGAGCTGATCGCCACAACTTCTGGGATTTGCACTGGCGTCCGCAGCTTGGGAGGTTCGATTGGATTATCCATTATCAACGCCATATTTGCGAGTGGTCTCACCGGCAGCCTTGCTCCAAAGGTGACTAAGGCTGTAGTACCACTTGGCTTACCAAAGACAAGTATCGGCCCCCTCATCGGCGCATTAAGCTCAGGCAACATGACTTTGGTGGAAAATGTACCTAATGTCACCCCTGAGATTATCGCGGCAGCTGGCCTAGCCATCAAGCAAGCATATGTCGTTGGCTTCAGACACGTCTTCATCTGTGGAGCAGCATTTATGGCTGTGGGAATCATACGTGAGTCGAAATTACCCAAATCAAAAGACCCTCTATACTGACATCCCACGCTGCAGTGACTTTATTCATGCGAAACCCGCGCTCAGAATTCAACGCGAAGGTTGATGCGCCCATCGAGGTCTCGGTGGAGAGTGACGTTGAGGCAATCCAAGATTCCAAGGTGGCTCCCGACCAATGCATTGAAAACCGCGAAACCAGAGAATAGCTTAACCAGGCTTTCTAACGCAAGATCAGAGGGAGCTACAGTGGTGCGGAAGTTTGACTAGCGTTACTATCCAAATGAATGCTTTTAGCAAGAGAAAGCCCCTATTGTTGTCAATGACTTTGGAGAAGCTGATGTGGATGGTGTGAGACCAGGATAATAATTGTATGAGAGTCTCAAATTTAACTTGGACTTTTTACCTATTCATTGTGTTCATGCTCAAGTACCGGGTAGTTCATAATGTTCATGAAGAGTTCCGAATCCGTCGATTAACTAGGCAACAAATAAGCTGGTCCTCTATGGGAGCATTAGTATTCCCCTGGTTGGTATTTTTCGGTGTCTTCTGCTTATCTCTTCAGCGGCAAAGATGGTCGCATGTTGCCACTGGCACGTCAAGCTGGTTGCAAAGTTCACCTCACAACTGACAAAGACTCTAGGAAGTTCCTACCAACACCCTCGGCTATTGTTGTGGGCAGTGTGCCATCATCGGTCTTGCACAAGCTGGCGTGGCCGAAGAATATAACTGATCAGCTTAGTTTCAGTGGCATGACTTGGAGTCCATCTTTGTTCTAATATTGTTCATGGCGCAATGCCTTTCATTTAATATTGAAGGGCAAGAGCCCCTCCATCGCATCTGACTACAGTTCCGGTGACATTGCTTGCCTCATCGCTCAGCAAAAATGCAATGGTCTGAGCTTGTTCCATCGGCAGAGCTCCTCTCTTGAGGGCTGTAGCTTGAATCCCAGGCTCGACGTATTCTTTTGCGACACTAAGCAGTCGCCTTGAGAGTGTCAATCCCGTCGCGATGGCATTCACCCTGATCCCTTTTGGTCCATATTCGGTCGCCGCTGCGGTGCTCAAAGTACTGATGGCCGCCTTGGAAGCACCATATAAGCTGATGCCAGGTTCTGTCTGCGTGGCAGATATCGAGCTCATGTTGACAATGGCTGATCCAGACCCCATGTGAGGGATCTGTGACCGCATACAATAGTATACACCTCTAGTGTTCATATCAATCGAGAAGTTGAAGTCCTCCGTGACTGTATCGGCCAATTTATTGAACTTGTGGACCGCACCGGCTATGTTGGCTGCGCCGTCGAGGCGACCGAACTTTTCGACTGTCTCGTCGATCCAGGCCTTGACCTCGTTCTCTTTGCTGACATCAACCACCTTTGTCGAAAATTTCTGGCCGGGTAAGGCTGTCTTGGACTTTTCCTGAAGTGCTGCATCCAACTTTGCCATTCCTTCAGAGTTGATACCCATGGCGGAAATTGTGGCGCCGCGGGTCCAGAGGAGAAGAGTGGTGGCTAAACCAATGCCAGAGGATGCTCCTGTAACTGCAATGACCTTTCCCGCGAAGGGGGTCGGCGAGAGGGGGGGTGGAAATTCAACCTCGAGAACCATAATGAACTTTCGCGACAAGAATATCGGCGACTAAACAATGCTGCAGGACTTCAAATGTCTCAACGAGGTTTTTCAGATACAAGGCTGTCGAATTTGTACTATTTCGAGTGTCTGTTCGACATTTCTACTTATTAGGACCACCACTCAATGGGCAAGCCTACTGAGTAGCATGCCCAGCAACCCCGTGCCGTTCCTACCAGGAGTCTCGATACGGACCGCTACCAGCAAGTCGTCGGGCAACATGGAGTCCATCCACTTTTTTTAAGTTTGACTTTCACGACGACCCCGTATCTTCCGAATGGCGGACATAGCCCTGGGGCGTCTCTGGGGTACGACGTACTTCCCCCCCTCGTGCCAACCGCTCTGACCGGCGCCAATGTACGGATGTCGCCCCCGCCCCACGTTTTACTCCGTAATCGACTCCATGTCCGGGACATTAGCGCCCCTGGAGAGCATACTTTGGACGCGGAGATGGAGTGCCTGGTCATTGCGCCAAGCTCCAGGAGTGCCAGATTTCGCTGCTGAGAAACCAGTCTTTTCTCGAAAGTACGATCTGCTTTGCACAATTTGCGTCCAATTCCAATCAGCGACCGTTGGTAGGCGCTGCCACTTTTTGCATTTTTGTTTGCTGCTTGAATATTGCATTTGCATCACATCACAGACTGAACATTTTCAGGATCAACTATGTTACGGATACCAATGCTCCGGCCTCGGTCGTCGTTCGATGTGGCCGCAACTCTCCTACATGCACGGTCGAAACCTTCGCTGTCCGCAGCCTCACGGAAGCGCTTCAGCAGCTTTCGCACATACGCGACTGTTGTAGATGTAAGTATTACATGAGTCCTTAAACTGATTACATTGTCGAAATTAACCATGAGCACTAGGTACCAAAATACGACGCAGAATATGATGTGGTAGTCGTTGGTTCAGGGGCGGGAGGGCTTACAGCTGCCTTGACTGCAACCCTATCGGGAAATCAAAAGGTGCTCGTCGCTGAAAAGACGAAGTGGTTCGGGGGCACGACAGCATATTCTGGAGGAGCTCTATGGGCCCCTATGAATCAAGTGTCATTCGCTGCGGGCTTCAAAGACTCGCCAGAACGAGCCGAAGCATACCTTCGGAACTATCTGAAAGACGACTACGATGATGCCACCAAGACTATGGTATCTGCCTATCTAGAAGCCGCTCCAGCGATGATCAAGTTCCTAGAAAACAACTCAGCGACACAGCTCGTTGCTGCGCCAACGCCAGACTATTACATGCATCTCGACGGTGCTTGTAAGGCAGGAAGGACAGTCTTAAATGCTCCCTATGACGGGCGTAGACTCGGAAGTATGGTTAAGCAAATACGATACCCCCTGCAAGGCTATTGTGCCTTTGGCTCTTTACAGGTCGACCTACTGGCGTTGAATAACTGGAGACAGCCTTTCAGGAATTGGGGAAATTTTTCGGCAGTCACGAAAGGCGTCCTACGATACGCTTATGACCGTATTCGCTGGGGCAAAGGAACTACGCTATGCAATGGAAATGCGCTGGTTGGCCGACTGATCGAGAAAGCGACAAAATCTGATATTCAGCTATGGAAAAACGCACCAGCCGTGGAGCCTCTTCTGGAGAATGGTCGAGTCTCCGGCATGGTGATCAGCAAAGATGGCCAAAAGCTAAGAGTCCGCGCAAAGCACGGCGTCATTCTTGCAAGCGGTGGATTCGCCCGATCAAGCGAACTCAGCCGTAAATATCTGTCGAACCCCGACTGGACAGTCAGCCCGCGAGGTAATGTGGGAGACGGAATGCGATTTGGCCTCGCGAGTGGAGGAAGCTTACCCGCTCCGCTCGGTGAAAATGCCGCTCTATGGTCGCCCATATCCATACTACGATCTCCGAAAGGGCCAGCCCGATCTTATCCTCACTTCGCTACTGCCATCACAAAGCCAGGCTCGATTATGGTAGATAGCGACGGTAAACGATTTGCAAACGAAGCGGCCTCATACCAAGATCTAGGACGTGCGACCCATGAGGCCGGTGTCCGCGTGTCCTACTTGATTGGCGATAAGAGGCATCTTCAAAGCTATGGAATGGGAATGGCATTACCAGGAGGCTACCCTATTAAGCACCTCATCAAGCGCGGCTATCTCGTCACCGCTCCGACAATCCCTGCCCTGGCACAGAGACTCGGGATAGATCCTGACAACTTACGTGCAACCATTGAACGGTTTAATGGCTTCGCTCGTAAAGGTAAGGACGAAGATTTTGGTCGTGGGGACGGATCGTTTGATCAGGCATACGGTGATTTCGAGGTCAAGCCAAATCCGAGTCTGGCACCTATAGAGAAGAGCCCATTCTATGCTCTTACTTTATACTCTGGAAACGGCATCACGATGTATGGGTTGTCCACAAACAAGGACGGTCAGGTATTGAAGGATTCAGGTGAACCAGTGCCTGGGTTATACGCCGTGGGCGCCGATTCGAATCATTTCTTGAGAGGACGTTATCCTTCGGGAGGGCTGACTTTGGGACCCTCCATGGTGTTTGGATATCGTGCAGGCCTTCATGTTGCGAAGTAATCAGTCTATTGTAGGTAGTATCGTGTAAATGCAGGAGTTTTTCGATTACAGAATGCAGAGAGACCTTTTGCGCATCTTCATGCCTGTGTGGTGGTTTTCATGATTGCTGGCTCATTCGCCGCCAAAGATTCCAGAGCCTTAATTTTTCACGCTCGACCTATTTCCCTCGTCATGTTCATATTAGGCCAAGCAATGTACCTTCGGGTAAGCTTTGTCACTTGTAGAAGGTGAGTCAGCCCACGTATCCAGGCTTGTTCGAACAGTCTCAGCTATCAGCTATTTCTCACGCGTCACTTAACATGACCGCCATAGACAGGTACGTTAGCGACGCACGCTGTTTGAGGACCTTCATGAGGCCTTTGAGTATATATTGAGGCTCAAGGAGTGCACTCTAACCTATGGAGACGCTGCGAGACACCCAATGTCGGAGACATGAGGGGAGAGGAGGGAGGAATAGGGGCATCAACAGATCTACGCAGAGAAGCAATGTGCAACGCACACAGTTGGAAGTCCTAGGGGCTATCTTCAATTACGATGACTATGAAACTCCACAGGATGGCATCCAATAGCACATTTTGACTGAAAACTTGACACAAAGCACCATCTTGGCTGTAGAAAGAATGCATTCCTGTTGTGACATGCCAGCCCGCTCGTGCCACTAAGAGCGCATCAGCATTCTCTATGTCCAAAGGCTACCAGATCGTCACAAAGTCGGTCTCGGCGGCCCCCTTCCACCGGATCTTCCTCATCCTGATGTCGCAGGGCTTGGTTTGTGTTGGAACGCCTGTTACCTTGCTTGGCAGCAACCCCGGCGCCCTTCCACCGGCGACTCCAGAAAGTTCCGACCGAAGTTTACCCCACGGAGGGCCTCCACACGTTCCGCTGGAAACCACTTCCTCCACACTTTCATGGGAGGAGCCAAATTATGCCCTAATGACTCGATCTAAGGCTGGTTCTTGGAGATGTTCATGGATGGTCAAGTGTTCAGAGAGATTTGCTCCGGGAAGGAGCTCAAGCCTCCGGTAAAGCATGGGGTTTTGCGAGATCTTTTAGCAGCATAGTCTTACTACTACCCTTCGTTCCTGCCTAGTTAGACTCTGGGCGAAAGTTAAGATTCTCTTCAATCCGAGGCAATTTCCAGCTTGCTACGAAAACTTTGGCTCACTCAACAATACGATTGACAACATCGCTTCGACAAAAGAAACGGAAGCATTCTAGACCAAGACAGGGCCTCTACCTGCCTGTGAGCTGCTTGCAATCACATTGACGTGCAGTATATCCCCAAGGGCTCCGAGGCATCAAAATGGCTTCAGCGGTGTCCAAAGCTGTAAGTTGCACTCGTGCAATTATTGGTGACATAACTGACATTTTGTGGTAGGCAAATGGGAAATCTTCTGTCCTCAAGATCGTGGGTCTCTTCAAGAGGAAGCCAGGAATGTCTGTGGAAGCGTTCAGAGAGTACTACGAGAACAAGCATGCCAAGATGTTCGAGCAGCACGTCGCGCTGCCTGGTGTTCTGCGCTTCTCTCGCCGCTATCTGACCCAGATTGATGGGATGTCCTCGCCACTTCCGACGACCACCGGCGGCTTCGATGTTATCATGGAGGTGTGGTACAAGGATCGGGAGTTATTTGAGTCGTTGAGAAGCAAACCAAATCCCGAATTCACAAAGATTGCGATTGAAGACGAGGAACAGTTTATTGATCGTAACTCGATGACCATGTATTTTTCAGATGATGTGGAAACCAAGGATGGACCATGGAATGTATAAGGAAAGAGGATATTCTATCTTGGAGCAGTGAACGCACTCGAGCCTGCCGCACGATGGCCTCGTACCAATAATGGAAAATCAAGCATAACATGTCCTTTCGCGGAGCCAAATAACCACCTATACTCAGAAACATGGAGACTTCAGGATTTATTATGCAAGGACTCTTGTGCTCATGGTTGATTGAGCTGTACATGTTCGAGTACTCAGTGCAATTCTTCCCTGGATTTCACACTGCCTTCCAAATACCTGTCGTCGACAAAGTTGAAGCCGCTCAGTCGGGTATAAACGTGAAGATCTCGGTTCACCCATAAAGGCCTCGTGATCTCCCAGTACGGCTTGTAATAATCCTTCTTGATCTGAACCTCCATGAACCAATTGTTGTCCTTGGTCCAGACTTCGACAAAGTGAAACATTCCAGGTTCGGTTTGGGAGTGAAAGACGTCGAAGTATACGCATTCAGGCTCCTTGCAGACTGCCACCCAGCACGTCCGGAACGCCTCGAGGAATTTGTCGACGTTGGCAGGGTCGATGGTGATCGTTCCTACGTGCGTTACGCCTTGATGAGATGCGATGAGGGGATTGGCCATGATAGCGGCAGGATAAAGAAAATGAATGGACGGCTTGGAAATAAGGCAATCAGAACCGAAGACTCAACGATGCGAGTGAGCCGCGAAAGAGGGGTGAATACTTACTCTCTTGGGCAACGCACCGGATGGCTCCAGGCTCCTTTTATACAAGGCGTGTGGTCGCCACGAAAGTTCCCGGCTGCTATGGGGTTCCCGTGTCCTCTTCGGCATGGAGTCCACCCTCTTACATATGTCTAAGAGAAACAAATGGAGGGGAACTTGTTCGGGGTTAGAGTTCTGCCCGTGCGCCGCCTAGAACGAGCGGGCACGCATTACCTAGTGCTGCAAATACAGCATCGTGTCACGAATCACTCCACTACAGGTGTCACAACACGTGCATGTCCAGATAAGTGCAAAGTTTTCGGAGATATGGCAGTAAGAGTACCAGTGCGTAGATGCTTAAAGTAGTCTAACAGGGCCATATCTAGTACAGAGGGTGACCAGAGGCACCTTCATCATTGATTTCGCAACATTATAGATTGTTCCGGTGCGTGAGAGTTTAGTTTCTTTGATGTCGTCCTCTTGCTTTCCAGCTTAGCATCTATGGCCATGTTGTCTGGTCTACGCGATAAACCAACTTTTCTCCACTATATTTACCCTCTCGCATCTGCTGCAGTCCCTGAGGGACGCTCGAAAGACCTCCCACTTCCAGTCTCTGGGGATGCAGCTTTAATTTATCCTGTGCCCAAATATTTTCCACCATCAACGCAAATTTCGCTCCGAGCACAAAATCTTCAAGAGAAGCTGGGTACGTTCCTCGCTCAAAGATATACTTCTCGCCTGACAGGGAGTATACGAGAAAGAATTCAGAGCTTATGTCGGACCTAGGGCATTCGACATCGAGTAGATTGCAGTATACCCCCCCACTTGCTCCCATGGCTTCTGCACATATTGCGGCTGTAGAGTCCAATGAAACAGTGTCGAAAATCACGGAGAGGCGATTTCCCGTAGCCTCTCGAATGCGTTGACCGACGTTCTGTTCGTGCTGGAGAGGATGCATGTTTAGCAAAAGTAACAAGATTTCCCAAGAATGAACACAAGACTTACATAGTCAAAGACTTCATCAGCGCCCCTCTCCTTCAATAACGCAAAGTGTTTTGGAGAACTAGTTGTGATAACTCTAAGGCCGGAGCTGTAAAATCAACATCAGTATCTGATCTGCAAACGAAAGGGCTGCCAGACTCACAGCTTTGCCAATTGGATGGCAATGGTGCCGGTAGCTGTACTTCCCCCATAGATGAACACGTCTTGCTTTGCACCGACAGACGCCGTCTCGGGGAGAGGGATTTTGAGCACCTTGTACAAGGCGTAGCAAGATGTAAAAATTCCCACTCCTATCGTAGCAGCAGCTTCGAAGCTCACGTCGTTAGGGATGTGCAGTTGAAGATCGCCCTTGACCGCTATGAACTTTGCAAAAGCCCCATTCTCAGGATTGGCATCATTACCTATCATCGTGTCCCTTTGGTCAGCTTTGTGCATTTCCGAAAAAAGCAAGAGGTCTTCATACCACCGTGGGCAAACCCAGCCACTCGATCGCCTTTCTTGAAGCTTTTCTTGACAGCCGGGCCTACCTCCTCCACAATTCCGGCATAGTCACAGCCCACAATGGTACCATCGTCCCCGGGAGCGTCCAACGTTGTCCAATCCGTCGGATTCAAAGCTAGGGCAACTGTTTTGACCAGAATGTAGTCGTCTCGGAGCTTGGGGACAGGAATTCGCTGGAAAGCTGCGTTACCAGTGCCTCGCCTAATAAGCCCAGAATTCTGGCCGGCCATTCTATCCATTAACCATTAGAATGTCGGCTTAGGTATGGTCAAGTGATTTCCACCACAGATGTGGTTCCGCTAAATTGTTTACTGGAGGGCAGTTTCATTCAAAGTCAGCTTGACCGCCAATATTATCTTCTTTATATGCCCTTGATTCCTCCAATATGGGCTCAGAGACGAAGATTGAATTTGTCAGCTGAGTTGGAAAGCATTAGTCTAAAGTGAAGTTCATTGCACTGATATTAAACGCTTTACTCCGTATCATATCCGAGAGTGTGGGGATTCGACAGCAAGATGGTGGGATGTGCTCGGCGACGTGCTCGGAGATAGCTTTGTCATCCAACCTCGACTTCAAGTCTAACTTTCCATTCCCCACCCGCTTATCAATTTTCCCTTGAATCTCCGAAAAGCCTGCCCTCACGCTTCCCGGAAATCAGCCAAGCCGACTCTGGGGAAGCGATGCCACCCCACAGATAGCAACTGTCCACGATGTGGCTGGCGTCTGTTCAGAAAAGAACCGGATACCTTTAGACTACCAAAGACAAGATGTTGCCATTATGCAAGGATTCCTCTGCATGCTGTAGAAATCTGTCTTCGGTGCCAGCTGAAGAGAGGTATAAAGGGGTATCCTGATACCAGAGCTGCTCAAGTTCACGGCTTAAGCAGTGCTAGCCTTGATGATGTCTACAATGGGAAATGTTGAGCGTCCATGTTTGTCATCCACCTCATATAACAACCAGTTTCTGATTGCTGCTTTTTAGACGTGAAGCAGTAGGAAAAGGGTGTGAATCCAACTGAAGCACGCTGCCGCGACCTACGAATCAGAAGATTTCGGGGTTTTGGCCGCGCTCCCGCTCAGGTCCACGAGAGACATCAGTGGTGTTAGCATTATTGCCCTAGGTTTCAACTTTGCAACGGCGAGGTTGGGATGGGATGCGGCAATGCATCTAGCAGAAGAAGGTACGCAACCAGAAAAGACTGTGCCAAAAGCCCTCGTAGCAAGCGCTATTATAGGGTCCTGTACGGCCTTCTCATTCGCTATTCTTTCATTGCACCCTTTTCAAGAATTGCGTCTGTGCTTGCTTGATCTCTTTGATCCTCTCGCGGTGCTTCCGTCGCCGCTCTCGATCTATCTCTTGGGCGTCCTTGTATTCGTCACCCGTGAGTAGCGCCATCTTCTCTCTGGCTATGTCCCCCTGTGTCACTGTTTGGTCATGAAGTAATTGGAGAGCTCGGTCGAATGCTTGCTTCCATGCTACAGACCACGCCGTCAGCTGCGGCATGGAAGGTTTATGCGTGATGTTAAGGTTTGGAGTGTTACTTACCTCTATTATCTTGGGCAGAGGAGCTGCGACGCCCCAATCTCACTTTGAATCGCTTCCAGAGAGTATTTTCGGTTGAAGACAGTGACTGCCCTGCAAGCCTCATTTAGCACATTTCATGATTTCCTGGTCAGTGGGCAATGGTACTGCCCTTACCATTCGCTGTGTCAGGTGGTGTCGGTACCGACATCTGAGGGAATTCGCCTTTCAGGATTTTCCTCGTGTGCTCCTCCATCCTCTCCACCCAATTGATATTGTGACAGTCGGCTATTTCGTCGTCCCAAGTTTCAAAATCGACAAAGGAACTTTCATGCCGGTTGAAAGCATCGAAATCTTCGAGAGTTTCGTCTCCTAGAATCACATCGCACTGAAGGTCATCCAGGACATAAAATCTTTTTCTAGTTTCGATTCCACCAATATCTAGATCGGCGTTGACATAGCCAGTGAGCCTTTTGATAGATCCATCGGCCAGTTTGACAAAACCCGTATCTTTGGGCATATGCTTAATGTCCCAGCCGCGGCGAATGACATATTCAAGCGACACGAGGTCCACGTCGGAGCCGGTATCTGCATTGGCAAACACTGATTCGTACCCGAGCGAACAAGACAGGCGTCGATGGGGGCTGTCCATATAACACACCCTCCACGACCTATTCGTCACTGGGGCGACTAGCTTCTTTAGTCGACCGCGGAATTTGGTCAATGTTTCGGTCGTTCTTAGAAAGGTGTCGCCCATGATTAGCGGCGCTGCGCATTTTTTGACCACTGAAAATCGGCATTCCCCAATCTCAGAGGCTTCACCTGGAAACCGGACTTTTACAAGCGCTTCACCTAATGATTGGAAGGGCTGGCCACAGGCATTCACAAAGGTACGCTGTTTTGTTTCTGCCCTGTCAATCAAGGCGTTGATCGACGTGGCGCATTCCTCGGTCATGAGGTTCTCGGAGGACATGGTGTCTGGAAGAGCATCGATAGTCTTGCCATTGACACTTATCGGCAGAAATGACCTTTTTCGGGTTTGTCGCATCTTGTTTACACGGAAAGCGATGTGTTCTTGTCGCAATTGATTTCCCTTGTGCATCATATCAAACAAGGATGTGTCAACCAAGGGTGTGGCTTGGAAAATTTTGCGTGCCAGCATGGATTTCCCGGAGCCCGTAAAAAATTTAGCTGGGACGACTGGGCTGTAAATCCATCTAAGGAAATTAAGTTCCCGGAGAGATGTACTTGGAACTGGACCCTGCGTAGCTGGATCCCCGGCCAAGACGGAAGCCATCATGAAGGCCAGGAAGCTGTAGGTGGGATCAAGGGCAAGCTGGCGATGCCTAGCGATCTCAAAATCTCAAGTTGTCGATGCTGGTCGAAGGAAATTTAAGAAGGGCTGATTTTACGAAGGAGGAAAGGATGACCTGACTTTGAGAAGGAGGGGAAATAGGAAATTGTCGCCCCATAAGACTTCTACTTCTGCCTTTCCGCCTCGTTTGCGTTACGGGGCTGTGCACCTGCGGCTGGATTGGGCGTCAATGGCCGAGTCCTCTTCAACAGTCGCCACGAGTCGCTTGGCTGCACTGCCACCCTGGACACTCAATGTAGAACAGCGGTGAGGTTGCCTGCAGTCTACGATTGGCTGCATGCGCCAAACTCCAGTGGCTGCAGATATGGCCACGTCGAAGGGTCAGTGAAGCAGAGGGGCATCTCACAACCCGATCCCTCTGAGGTCGATCGATGGCCGCAGCCGACGAAGAAAAAGCCCATGGCGAGGCTGTCAACATGCTCACGGGCTTCGGCTCCCTGGCGCAGCTGATTGCCAGCGACGGCGACCACAGCACGGCCGTCTTCAAACTCTTTGACAAGCTCGCCGTACGCGATCTGCTGTACTATGAGGCTGAGCTGTTGGAGCTAGAGGCGTTGCAAGACAAATACGACCGCGAAGACGCCATCGACGGCAACCAGCCTGACGACGACACCAATTCCAATCGGTGGCATCAAATCCGCAAGAATGCTCGACACTGGCAGTCGTTCAAGGAGAGCGCCGAAACCAGCCCTGACGGCCGCTGGAGGGAACGGATGGATCATGCCATGAAATGCCGAAGAACACTCAAGGAATACCGTTTGCGCCTCCTTCTTTCCTTTTCCTTCCTCTTTTTTTTTTGGCTACAACGGACCGCCTTCTGACTGGTGCCATACAGGAGAAGCCCTGATACAGCAGTCCACCCTGATCTCGCTCCGGACCCCGTCGAAGCAAACCATGACGGCGCTGTCAAACTGTTTCCACCGACAAATTCCTGCGTCCCAAACCCCAGATGGTCTAGCGACCACAGACTCGGTTCTCATGGGATCCAGCTCGAACCTTTATCCCTTGCCAAGCAGCAACGCACTTTGAACACAATGTGCCACCACCGACCACGTCTCGCTCGCGCCAAATCCGGACTCGGACCTTCTGACCTATTTCCTTAAGAGATACTGCTCACGCTTTTTCCGCACCGCCCGCTCTTTCCCGAATCCATCCACGCAGATATCCCATCTACCGTCAGAACATCTAACCCATTACTCGCTCCACTACCTGAACATCACGACGTCATTTATCGCCACCATCCTAGCTGCCCTCCTACTCCTTTCACCGATATACGTCCTCTACAATGTGTCTTCGTCCAAACCGGGACTGACACTGGGGCTGATCGCCATGTTCACAGCTTTGTTCGCCGGTACTATCGCCCTGACCACGACAGCTAGGAAGGCTGAACTTTTTGGTTCCTGCGCCGCATATGCGGCTGTTTTGGTCGTGTTTGTGAGTGGTGATTTCGCTAGCGGCGGCGGAAGTGGAGGTTCCAACGGATAGGAATGGAGGTCAGGGGGCTGAAAGTGGTTTAGCGAGGGAGGAGTCGAGCCTGGACGAAGTCTCTTTTGGAGAGAAGCTTTGGATATCTAAGGCACTAAGATTAAATGGGGATCGCTCAACTGCCATCACGTGGCTGATACCATTTCTTGGGACCGAATTTGGTCAAAGATAGTTATGTTCTTCTTTTCTAAACTCTATACGATATACAATGACATCGCCTCTTCTTCCCCATTCTTCGACCATTGAATTTTCGCAAGGAATCGCTTGTCATATGTTCGAGTTGCGTAACATGGCGTGACGTAGTATCTCGTCTCTCGTCTCTTTTCTTGCCCAGTGGATCCCTCTTCCTTCCCGAAGCAAGAACCATGTACTGACCTGCTCAATCACAATTTACTCTTGGACGGTTCACAGGCACATGCATCCTCTTTCCCCACGATAGTCTCTACCGCCGGCTGATGGTGCAACTCGGTGACCAAGGTGCTCTGATTGAAAGCCTGCTCACTGGGTGGGACGTCGAGAGCCGGGTTCCTGCTGAAGAAGTTGACGGGTTTCAGGCTGACCTTCAAGATCTCGCAGGGCATGACGGGGAAATCCTCGATGCGCGGCACGTGGTTGATGCCAAACTGGACCCAGACAACGATATCCGTGTCCTTGACGCTGTCCTTGCGGTCGGCCCAGCTGCGAACACCGGTGCCGCCGCGCGACTGGTTCGTGTACCAGCCGCCGGCGTACAGCTCGCGGTCGCGGTGGGTGGTGACGTAGATGTTGTGGTCGGCGAACTCGGCACGCTTGAAGTGGAATGAGTCCGGAGCGGCGAGCATCTTTTGGAACGGCGGTGCGTGGATCTTGTATGCGACGGGGAGGCCGTTGATCGGGTTGCGCACGGCTGGGTTTTGGATCTTGAAGACACGATTGACATCTGAGGACAGGTCAAGGCCCGATGCCGTCTCGACGACGGTCTCGGACACCGTGTAGCCGACGCCGTGAGGGTTCCAGTCTTTGGAAGGCGGCATGGCGTGCGCCTCGTCGTAGACAAGTCGGTTCGAGTGGCCCTCGAGCATAGGGTCAATACGTAGACTGAAGATGTGCTGGTGGTGTGCGGCTAGGACACCTGGGTGGACCACGGTGCCGAAGGGGACACCGATTTTATCTAGCTCGTGGTCGATGGGCTGCGTCGATAAGATCCCTGTAGCACGGACCTCGTAGATGACCTCACCAGCCTGGTTGAACATAAAGGCTAGGATGTACTCGTAATTGGAAACGGTGATGATGCTCTGTAGGACGAGTTCGCGGTTGCGCACCACGGACGCCCTTCCGGTGCGGTAGTTGGTGTGCTTCCAGCCAATACCGGCGTCCTGTTCGTGTACACAGACGCCGTTCTCTATGGGAGTCGGGACGCCCTTGTCGTCGCTGATAATCCCGGATAGGTACTGGATATTGCCCAAGCAGTCGCAGCCTAGCTTGAGGTTGTTGGCCATGGCGCCGGCGCCGGCGTCGCCCAGATCGTAGGCCGATTTCTTGTGGAACGGGTGTCGCGGGTCCGCGTATGGAATGTTCATATCAGAAAGCGAAAGACGGTAGAATAGTGGTCGTGAGTCGTATCGCACGTCGTAAAGCACCATACCTTCGCGCTGGTTGAAGCCTACCCGGAATGTCCACTTCTGCCACGAGAGCAAGTGGCCGGTCTCGCCTACGGGAGTTAACGTGAACGAAGCACCCTCCGGTTGAAGCACTCGCAGTGGCTTCAAATCTGTCCGTAGTTGTTGCTGTTCGTGAATGTATTCGTTGGCCGGCACCGGCACGTACGGTTTTGGTTCGTGGACCGTGTTGTCCGCTCCTGTCGGGAGATATTCGATGCGGATCACTTTGTAGTCGATGCAGTCGACCACGGGCGAGATGGGCAATGGGAATGCGTAGTGGTTGGAATCCAACTCCGCTGAATTGGCCGGGTCTCGCATGTATAGGAAGACTTGGTACATCCTCTCGTCATCGTTGACACCGTCGGAGCCTGAATTGAAGAGTGGTCAATTATCGAACAAATAAAGAGCAGGATCAGGGCAGGTTCTCCTCCTTACCGAAGATCCACGGATCAGCACAGACTGCCGTTCCCTCAGGCAGTTGCAATTTGGCTAGGGCAGCCTTGACACCCTCATCTTCAAGAGCGTTCTTCTCCACCTGCAGGATCTCGTCGTAGTCGGCGTTGCCGTGCAGGTTAGGTCCGAGGCGGACATTGCTCTCAATCTTGCTAGCTGAAAGGTCCACCACGGCTTCATGGAAGCGGTTCTGGAGTCCCAGAGTGTTAGTTCAGGCTTCTACTTAGTCATCATCTGGCATTCCAACTCACGGTATTGTTGATGTAGTAAGACACAAAAGACTTGCGGGGGATGGTTGGCAAAGGAGCGCCGGAGTGCTCAGCCTCGAGATATGGGATCATCAGCTTCTTGGCCGGCTCGTCGAGGGTGATTATCTTGAAACGAAGTTGGACATTGGATGGCCAGACCGCACGCAGTAGTTTGGCGGTGGTGGAAATCTCCGCCGCGGTCAAAGGGCACAATGGATGGGCAACCGTTGGCGCCGCCACCAGGGGCTCGGTGGCGAAGTCTTGGGCAACTGCGGCCATGCTGGATGATTGATGGAGAAAAGAAGAATGGGAAAGAAAGACGGAATGGTGAGAGAAGATTTGAAGGAGCAGACAAGAATGGAGAGTCTAGGTATTTATGTAGTCATGCTCAGTGCTGCCAATGTCGATAAGGGTCCTGCCATTCAAGCCAGTGGGAATCCAGACACATGGTTTGGCGAGGATCAGAGACCAATCAGACGGAAATCCGCTCGAGGAGGAGTCGGAGTATGTCGTGAATCGACTACCTTTCTTGCTTGATCGGGACAAATCTTCACGCGCATGCGCGGCGGTGCGGCGGCTACTACGGATGTTCGACGGCGACTCGGTCGTGGCCGAAAGAGGAATGAGAGGAGGGGAAGGGAGACTAAGAGGAGGGGAGGGAGGGGAGATGGTCATTGAATTTGAATGGCAGCTTCCCGTACTTAAGATCCTGGTCTAAGCTTAGAGCAGAAGCTATATCCGAGTGGCCAGTAGAGATGCGCGCTAGCCTCACGATCGTGTCACGACTCCTTGGCATCAGCATCTCCTTTGTTTCCAGTAGTGATCGATAAGTCTAGAGCCTCGAGTGTGTATTGCTGTGGCTGCTGTATCGCGACCATGTCCAGTTTGCTCCATGCCATCATAGTACTGTCCGATTCCGCCACCGTCACCGTTGTCTGCCGGAACCATTGCCGTACCCACATCCCGTCTTGCCCAAGTCCGAGTCTTCCCTCAAGGCCAAGTTCATGCTCGTTTACCTCTGTAATACAAGATTAGCTTGAATCTCACCGCGTCAGCGGAACCACAATACTCACGGCAGTCGAACCAAATAGCGTGGTCGCGACTCTGCTGCTTCACCGACACTTTTCCCGAAAACCCCTTGGATAGTCATTGCAGACTGCGCCTCGTCCAAGTGGAACTTGCTGCCGATTTGAAACCATCCGTTGCCCAAGTCTAGAACCTCCGCGATTCCGATGGCATATCGCGGATACCCCGGTGGAGCGTCTTTGATGCAGTCTAGCTGTTCGATGAGCTCCTCGATCGGCATGGAGCACGATGCTGTCATGACCCGAAAGGGTTCGCATGCATTTGGTGGGATGTAGAATTGCTTGCTTGTGTTGACTGCATACTTTTCCAGGATGTTGTAGGTGAATAGGTGGAATGTTGCGTTGTGCTTGGAGACGACATGTCCAGCCCCGCCGCCGCCTTTCACCACAATGAGCCGGTCGTTGATGCGGTTGCCGCTGACAGCCGGCTCCGGCGGTTGAGCAGCGGCATGTGCCATGGCCGCCTGGACATTGTATGGGTCTGGCGGTGGAGGTGGAACTGTTGAAAATGCTGCTAGAGGAGCAGGTGGCGGAGGGGGAGGGATCCAAATAGACCCTGCCGGCGGAGGCGGAGGAGGCCCTGGCGGACCATTGGGGTAGCAGACGGCGCCCGGATATCCAGAACTGGGAGGAATGAAGCAGGGACCTGGTGTCGGGAAAGGCGAATATGCTGGCGGTGGACATTGTGGCATGAATGAATACGATGGAGGGCCCTGAGAAGGCGGTCCGCTCGGAGGCGCGCCTTTGTTTGGAGGTCCGCCATCCCGAGTAATGTAGTTGTATTGGGTCTTACCAGTCAAGCCTGGCTGGAATGCACCGAATGGCTGGAATGATGGAGGTGGTGGAGGAGGGAAACCAAACGGCGGCATAAAAGGCATCGGGCCTGCCATTGAAGCACTGTCAAGAGGTGGTTTGCTTTTAATCAACCAGAGGAATCAGATGGATGAATCAAGCAGTTGTGGACAAGTCGTTTGAACAGCAGAGAAAAAAATAATTCGAGAAATCGAGAACAAAGCGGCCTTTTTGTAGTTCTTCATCGTGGCTCGTAACAGCGGTGTCCAGTCCCAGTCACATTGGGTGACTAGGACGACCCGAACCTCCGTCAAACAGATAGATCTCGCAGTCATGACAACGGTGAGAAACTGCCCCGTGGCGATCGGAAGACTTTGGTGTATTTCCTTTCTGACAGCTGCGAACTCGAATCTGTGACTAGGATGTGGAGACATACAAACGGGGGAGACAAAGGTACCCAAGTCACCATGCTTTAGCCGGCCGCAATGACGGCCAGTCCATCATAGATCTTTTGCTTCACTTTTGTAAAGTTGTCCGCAGCCTTGGGAGTCATGGTGGCCGCGGCGCTGACTGGAACTCCCTCGACAATGATTTTGCCCGTGCTCAGTTTCTTCACCGCAATCATCCCATCCACAAGCAAAGTCCCCTCGCCTCGGAATTCTGCAAAGTGTCCATCCATGGCCACAATCCGGCGGAGATCAGCAAGTCGCAAATCTCCCACATGGATTGCTTGTGTGACGAATCGTGTCGATGCTGCTACACTGGCCGGCAAGACGTCGAGCATAGGCTCCACAGCGGGACGATGCACCAGAACTGCCTGACGAGACACCTCTTTGTCTAGCTTCTGCTTCTTGACATGTGGATCATCGGGGAGATCCGCATCCCGCAGGCGGTCGCCTTTCAGCTGCCCTTGCAGAGTAACCACCCCCATGTTTTTGACGTTCTGCCAATGCAATGTTTTGGCCAGATCGCGGCTGAGTTTGACCACCCATGCATTGGTGTCAACACTGGCATCCACCGTCTGACCTTGGAGAGGGGTGAAAATCTCCGTCGACGGCTCCTCCTCACCACCCACGACCTTAACCCCCAAGAGTTCCTTGCAATCAGAGGCCAGGGAAAGAGTTTCTGAATCAGTTCCGCCGATGAGGATTAGCTTCTTGGGGCCGATCAAAGGTATTAGCATCTGTAGACTGCGTTGATCATGCAGCCCCGCAAAATCGACAAATGCTAGCCTGGCATTGACGGTGATCTCAGACACCGAGTACACGATCTTGGCTGGTCCTTGCATGCCTTCGGATTCGACATGAGTGTCGACATCAGAATGCTCCGACTCTGAGTCGTCTCCAGAGTCGCCAGAGGCAGCTTTTGCCAGCTCACCTCCACGAAGCCGCTTGTGTTGTGCATCCCGTATTTTATTCGCTTCGTCCCACCGCCGCTTTTGACCCAGCAGACCGCCAGCTTTGTTGTCGTTTGGACCGTCCTGTTCTTCCTTTTCTTCTTCTCGAAGAAAGTCTTCTGGTTTGATAAAATCCCCAAATTCATCACCCCGCCTCCTCGAGTGGGCGTATGGGAAAACGGCATTTCGACCTCGCTTGTACCGGACATCATAGTCGTAGACTCCCTTCTTACGAAGCAGGATACTGATCCCAAGGTCCGCATCATTCAGTGCAAGTTTCTCTCTTGTCACGTGGCCGAGAGCAGCAGACACATTCAAGACGCGGCCCTGCTGTTCATCGTCCGACTCGTCTGAAGACGAAGAGCTTGATTCATGGTCGATGTTATCATCCACACCCGCACCATCTATTTCATTCGACAATACCAATGCCTCTTGGATCTGTCTCTGCGTCGCCATGTATTGTTGATACCTCTGCGTTTCTTGGTTGCTGAGGGACGTTTTTTCTGGGTTGCGCAACTTCAGCGCCCTTCCTCCGCTGTGCACCTGTTCTAGTTGATCACCGGACGGTGCACGCTCAAGGGCTACGCCATCTTGACGCTCCTCGTACCACCTCCAAAACACTTGACCCGGGCTTTGCGAGCTGGCACTGACATTCCCCTGCTCTGTTAGAATGACGAGATTTTCCGGTCTTTGAACGACGTGGTCTAACAAAGATCTCGAAAAGCCCCAGTCCAAAGACAAGTCGCTGGCAAGGATGACCCGTGGGCCTTCTGTTTTGAGTAGTCTCTCAAGTTGGGCCTTTCTTTCCACGATTTTGACATTTTTGAACTCGAAAGGTCTGGAAACTTTCGCGGTGCCATTTGTTTGCCTGCTGCCACTCCTCTTGTGGGTCTTGGTTGCGTTCTCATCATCTGCTTCAAACTCGCGAAGAAGACTGTCGTCCATCCACTCGAGAAGACTTCGGGCATGTCTCAATGTCGCATGTGCAGATCTGCTAGCCATGTAAAGTTTGGCGTTTTTTAACGACGCGGCGTTGGAGCTGTCAGACCAGGCCTTTTCGAGAATCCAGGTGAGTTCTAGCACTCTCGCGCTCGAGTCCGTGGGGATCAACACAGTTCCTCCTTTTGCGACACTGCTTTTGATGTGGGCTAAAAGTGCCTCATCTCGAGCTTTGCGACCTCCAGATAGCGCGGACTTCGTGGCACCGATACTGCTGCAGACAAGCGCGGTAGGTTTGCGCAGCTGCTCGATGACTTCAGCACCCCCGACTCCGCCGAACCAGGCCGCTCCAGCTATGACATTTTCTCTTGCTTGATTCCAGTCCACGGCGTAAACGACCGACTCCAAGCCATGTTGGATATGCCATATCGTCCCACCAAGTGTATGTCCAGAGTTGTATGCCGTCAACGTGAGCCCTTCTATTGGGGCAGAAAACTGTGAGGGTGTAGGCTGGTGTGGTTGAGAATACTTCAGCGGTGTAATGAACGTGAAGTACTTGTTGATCTCCTCGAAAGTGGGAGCCTGCCGCAGGATTTTTGAGCGAGACTTGTCGTCGGTGCTGGGGTCGTCGTCGGGAGATCCGGAGCCGGGAATGAAGGTGGCAGCGAGAGGAGAGGAAGAGTAGAGGTCCTGCAGGAGGGTGCGGCCGAAGGCGATCACAGGCGGAGTTGCATAGACGGGGATCTGGGTAAAGATGGGAATGTGCTTGCAACAGTGTGCAAATGCACCAATATGAGAAGTTGTAGCATGAGTGAGCAGAATGAAGGACAAGGTCGAGGCATGCTTTTCTATCTCGGCTAACTGACGAGTATCAAAGTGCTCGTCCCATCCAACGTCCACAAGGATCTTGATCCCTCCGTCCAGCCCGAGGATGGATTGTGAGGCTCTGGAAGTGCTCTGGGCCCCGAGGAGAGGGGTGTAGGTGAACATGACGACGCGTCGACAGTGAGGACTCCTTGTCGGGTTCAACAATTTAGGGAAAGCTGAGGGCTTTCCATCGGTATCTGCGCGTCACTGGACGTTCGCACAGTGTTGCGAAATGTAGCTCGAAGTGAGGGATGAAAATGTATGAAGTTTCGTTGAGTGTCTGCGCAGTTCGTCTAGAAGCGTAAACCGAACAACTTTGCCAAGCAATTAAAAAGGACTGTCTGACAATTCAAAATGGGACATAAAAAGCACGACAACGAGATATTTTAAGTGGTCTGACGGTGAATATAATATCATGGCAGGTTTGAGATCAGAACGACAATGGCAGCTTGGGAGAGAACTCTCAGTACTGTCAACACGAGGAGACACGTCTGTTACTATCATTGCCTGATTTGTGGCGTTTATGTGCCCCATTATTTCCTGCTACCTATGGGAATACGGCTCCCAAATGGAACTAGACGAGGCAGTTCGCAGTGGTCCACCCACGAGCGACAATGCCACCAAGGGGACAAAAACTGCATAGGTGAAGTCAGCGTCAACGAGACGTCAGCACGAAAAACAGGCCATGTCAATGCGTCTGCTCCTCTAGAGTCTATATGCTCTTTCTTCCAGACATTCCAGACCCGGAGGGCTAATGAACTCATTACAAACGCTGGAATCCAGTATCTCAACGCCCGGGTCCAAACAGAAGCTACCGATGGTGAGGTAAACTCATCGCCTGGAGGAAAAGGTATGAATTGAGCCGAGTTGATAGAGACTTGCTCGTCAAGAGAATCTCTAGACCAGAAATATCTTACTTTCGCGCCCCTAATGATATCTCAACCCCACCGGTCTATGGCTCCCAGCTTTCCAGGGCAACGGGTGCATCCACCAAGAAACTTCTTCCACCGATCAACAATAGGCCAGGTCTATATTAAACACAAAGGTACTTCCACAGTACATTATCCGAGACGCTGATGAGTAGAATATCGCCATGCATCGAAAGTCAACAACGATATCAGCCACTTTGCTTCATCGTACCACTCTGGGGCCAAAAACAGACGGACAAACAAGCAACACGAATTAACGCTGTTTCTCCAAGCTCTGTAGGCTGACCAACTCTCTGTACCTGCCTTTCATCGCCATTAGCTCGTGATGGGTTCCCTGCTCGGCAATGACGCCTTTGTCAAAGACGTAGATGACGTCTGCGTTTTGGATGGTGCTCAATCTGTGTGCCACAGCTATGGTTGTCCGGCCCTTAGCGGCGGCGTCGAGGGCAGCCTGAACCACCTTCTCGGACTCCGAATCTAGCGCTGATGTTGCTTCATCCAAAAGCAGGATCTTGGGGTCACGGAGCAGTGCGCGAGCAATGGCAATACGCTGTTTCTGCCCACCAGAAAGCAAAGCTGCTTTGCTGCCGACGTCAGTCGCAAACCCATCCCTATGACAGCTTGTTAGCTTCAAATTCTCAGCAATAGATTAGCTAGCAGAGAAACATACGGTAGCGACATGATGAAATCAAAGATGTTGGCGTCTTTGCAAGCTTGGATGACGTCTTCGTCGCTGACTTCACCCCTGTCGACACCAAGGAGTATATTTTCCTTGATGGTACCTTGGTAAAGGGTTGGTTCTTGTGACACAAGCGCAAGTTGGGATCTGTATTCGTTTAGGTTGAGGCTGGAAATTTCTTGGCCGTCAACGTAGATACCACCAGCAAGTGGATCATAGAAGCGTTCCATCATTGCGATCGTGGTCGATTTCCCGCAGCCTATTGTAAGTAACATTAGATCCTGTCCAAGAGCCGAATGAGAAAGTGACTTACCGGATGGCCCAACGAGAGCGACATACTGTCCCGGCTTGACTGTCAAATTAAGGCCACGAAGCACCGGCACATCGGGTCGGGTCGGGTATCTGAAATGCACGTCTCTGAATTCAATAGAACCTTCGACATTGCCGATTGACTTTCCATCCTCGGACCATGGATCAATGGTTGGCTGGCGGTCATATAACGTCTTCAATGAGGACGCCGCGTTCTTCGCCTTGGACATGTCACCAGCGAATGAAAAGACTGTACCAGCAGACTGCGCCCCAAAGATGATTTCGGCGAAAACAAGGAAGAACTGGAGCAAGGAGTACTCTCCCCGAACCAGGAGCTGTCCCCCGTACCAGAACGAAAGGGCGAATGCCAAGAACATGGCCGACTGTGATGCTGCATAAAGGGCTGAAGTCCGTAGATTCGACCTTAGCGAGACGCGCAGTTGAGTCCTCAGCTGCTTCTTATACTTGGCAAAAATCTCTTGCTCCGTGGTCAGGGAAGCCACAGTTCGAATGGCGTTTGTATGCTCGCAGGCAAATCCTGCCGACTTCTCATAGTTTTTCTGTGCAGTAGCGCTGAACTTAGCAAGCGCCCAGAATCTGAAGAAGCCCGTTCCGAGGATGATAGGTAGAGCACACATGCACACCAGCGCCAATTTCCATCCAACCGCGAGTCCAATGATGACCGCAACAAACAAAGTGGTGGAACAACTCAGGAGAGTTCCAAGAGTCGCCCCGGAGATGGCGGACAAGTGAGTAGTCTCGGTAGACAAGAAAGAGGTCAGTGCACCTGTGGAGTTCTGGTCCTCGTCGAAAAAGGATATGTCTTGTCTCAGGAATCGTCGGAATGCGCCATCACGGGCCCGTTGCACCAGTCTTTCACTGCAGTAGGCAAATGCTATACCTTGGATACTCATAGCGAAGAAATCCACGAAGGCTAGCATGAGGTACATTAGAGACCAGAAGTCGATGTCATGGCGGATCTTGTTTCGGAGTGTCAAGGGTTGGGCCAATGTGATGATCGATTTGGCGAAGAAAATGCCTTGGACCGGCTGTGCAGCTCCTGCAATAAAGGTGAAAAAGAGACCGACGCACATGATCTTCCACTCGGAGAGGTTGAAGCTGGCAATGAACTTGATGAGGGTCCATAGTGAGTGCTTTTTCTCGCCCACAGGGGTCCCATCGGCAAGCATTTTGGACGAAATCGATTTTTGACTGCGTGTCCTTCCTAGAGCAAGTTTCTCATCTTCCAGATCCATTATGGGCCCGCTTCCTGATTTCGTGGACCGGATGCGAACCAGTTCATCGTCACTCGCTTCAGCATCTTTCTCGGATGGGTCCTCTTCTTCACTGTGAATGCGCTGAGCTGATACTAAGTTGTAATATGCCTTCTTGAGTTCGAGGAGCTCATCGTGGGTACCTTGCTCAATAATGCGCCCAAGCTGCATCACAACGATGTTGTCTGCTGTCTTGATGGTCGAGAGTCGATGGGCGATGACGATGGTGGTCCGGCCTTTGGCTGCAGCATCCAAAGCTTGCTGCACGACGCCTTCTGACTTGGTATCGAGAGCCGAAGTAGCCTCGTCGAGCAACAGAATCTTAGGGTCACTGACCATGGCCCTAGCGATGGCGACACGTTGTTTTTGACCTCCTGACAACAGAAATCCCCGTTCGCCGACATGAGTATCATAACCGTCAGGGAGCGAAGAGATGAAATCATGTGCATTGGCTTGCTTGGCAGCAGCAATGATGCGCCCCATCTGTTCTTCTTCGGATTCGTTCTCGTATTTGGAACCGACGAGTCCGTTGCGGATGTTTTCCGTGATTGTCTGGCTGAAAAGAATTGGTTCTTGCTGCACCAAAGAGATTTGCTGTCTGAGCCAGTGGAGATTGAGTTTGCTGACATCGTGGCCGTCGAGTAACACGGTGCCTCCCACGGGATCGTAGAAACGCTCGACCAGCCCGACGATGGTAGACTTGCCAGATCCAGACGCTCCGACGAGAGCTGTAGTCTTGCCCGCGGGTATCACTAGATTGACATCCTCCATGACCACGACCTCTGCGCGCGAGGGATAGATATGTTTGATATTTCGCAGTTCAACAGTCCCCTCCACCTCGTCCAAAGTCTCGCCTTCTTCCAACAGAGGATCCAAGGGCGAGACTCTGTCAATTGTGGCATAGATTTTGGCCGCAGCCGCGACACCAGCCACAAAATGTTGTATGTTGGGGCCGACATTGCCAAAGGAAAAAGCGCCAATCATGACAGCCATGATGATGGTAAGAATATGAGCCAGGGTCGTCTCGCCATCGACAAGGAAGCGTGAGCCCATCCAGAATGCCAGACCGTAATTCAGAAAAATGATACCCAGCAATCCCCCGATCATACAGCCCAAGGCGGACTTGCTGCGCGTGCCCCAACGTCGAGCTTCGAGCAGATGGACATCATACTGCTTTGCAAGTTTGTCCTGGGTGCCAAAAGCAACCGCGTTGCGGATTGAAGCCAGAACTTCTTCAGCGACCGAGCCTCCGAGGGCGTAGGCGCTGATGGATTTCTTGTTCCATCCAGACATTTTGCGCCCTCCGGCGCCCATTATGACAACGATGGCGACGACAGAGGACATGCAGATGAGGGTCAGTTTCCAAAACTTGACAAAACCGATGACGAAGGCCGCGAAAAACGCGGCCACCCCGGTCAGGGTCAGGCCAACCTTTTCGCTGATGGCTTCCTGAACAAGATTTGTGTCTGCTGTAATGCGGGTGGTGACCTCGCCAGCACCAAGCTTGTCGAAAAAGCCGATATTCTGGCGCAGGATCGCCCTCAGGTATTGCTCGCGGACCTTGGAGGTGATGTGCTCGCCCGTGTAGATGAACAACACAGTGGCGATGTATATCAGACAGAATTCTCCGATCGCCAGGTAAACAAAGTAGAGCACATATCGATTGAGGATGGAAGTAAAGGACTCGGAGAGATTTCCAAGAACCAAGCCTTGAAATGAGCCGCTCAAGTTTCCAAAGACGACGGTCATCAGGGGTGTGACGGCGCCTCCACCAATGGCAGCAAGGGCAGCGATGACAACGAAGACCTTGTCCCAGGTGGTCGCGTAGCGATATAGCGTCCAGTAGGTCACTTTGACGACTGGGACCTCCAACTGCCGTCTTAGCACGACCTGTTCGTGTTCCGGTAAGTGCGCCAATGCGTCGTCTCCTTGTGGCACATCACGGACCTGGATGATCTTGGAATCATACTGGACGAGGTTCGGGGGGGGTTCGGACTGCGAGGATTGGGATGTCGGCGACAGAGCAGAGGAAGAAGACTTTGACACGGCAGAGACTGGGGTTGTGGGCTTCTTCTCAAGAGGCAGTTCGGTGTCCTTCTCTTGCAGGGTCACAACACCCAGTTCTGCTCTTTGCTTCTCTTCGATGTTTTGTTCAAGGGCGGTAGCGCCTGCGGGCAGATCGCCCTGGCCACTCGGGTTCATGATTCTCAGATTGCACCCAACGGGGTGTCAACGACCTCGGCTTGAAGAGGGCTCAGCGGCTCATGGTTCTGAGGCAATCGATCCGAGCGAGGCAGCGAACGGGGTAGGCCGAGAACTTCTTGTCTGCGCGGGACCGGAGGGACGAAAAGCGGTTGAGTATTAGGAGAATGAGGTAGAGAGGGTAACGCGAGTTATCGATGGGGTTGCAGAAGCGAATGCGGTAGACAACTAGAGAGGTGAAAGAAGCGACAAAGGACGAACAATATGGACAGAGCAGGCAACACTGAAAGGGAGTTGAATGAATGATATGAAGTGACAACACCAACGATCGGAAGAGAGCATTAACCGTGATGGAGGAAAAGTAGCCTCGCATGCCACTGAGTTCGAGAAATCGAAGATCGCAGATTGGCCACGCGGGCCCATGACAGTTGCATAATTTATGGACTTGGCACGCTTGGCCCCGGTCGGGCCCAGCGTTCTTTCATTAGGGCCTCTTCAAGGCGTCATGACTGGCCTAGGCGAGGCACCGTGTGACGCCCGTGAGGCCTGGAGCCCCCCAAGACCTGGAGTGTGGAGAGCCTGTCCAGTGTCCACCTGTCCTGTCGCTCTCGCTCTCGCATTTCTTCCTCTTCAAGGCTAAGCTTCCGCATAACACCCGCTGCATAACTTGTCTCCTGCATAACCAGTCACATGTTTACCGTGCCGGCTCGACCATCGACTACATGCCACTCGAGGCAACTGTGTGCATATCGCCGCCCTCCGCCAAAGAGACGGCGTTGTGCAGTGATCGTGACTCATGAAGGTTATCAAGGCCATCAAGGCCGTGGACGGCTTCTTTCAGCGCGCACGATCGCCGCTGGCGGTAAGCCAATAATAGTACGGATACGACTGATTCCCCCAATCTGACTCCTTCCCCCCCGGCCCTGCGGCTGCCAGTGATCTGCCACATCACTGGCTGGAACGGGGTTGGTCTTGAAATATCTCATGGCGGACCCCGGTTGTGAGATGCTACGTATGCGGACACGACAACTATGTAGGTATGGGCACGTAATGGGTATGGGACAAGATCCACAACATGTCAGGATACGACAGTCCACGGCTTGAACGATATCCGGTGAGGGCGCAATGTGTCAACGGAAAGTTTTTCGGAGAGTTTCCGTCTCGCCATGAGGCCGTGCCTACCCTCGGAACATTGTGTCCAACTCCTTGAAGTCGACAAAGACAGATATCTGAATCAAAGCTTCGATCGAGGTAGGGGAGCCACTTGGGATTTCTCCACCCGCCTCTTTGCTTCCTGCTCCCTCCTGGTCCGGTCAAGGTCCCTGGCCGCACCGACTCTTGGGGCATCTGCGCTCTCGTCCAGATCTTTGATCACCTCTCGGTACAACTCTTCTTTGATTTTCCCATATGACTTTCCTTGGGCCTTTTGAGTTAGCTTCATCTCGCCAATGAAGGCGAGAGCCTCATCAACGCCACCGACCCCGTCGATAATGCCCTCCTTGAGAGCCTCCAGGGCTGGATATCTCTTGCTCTCGAGTACCATGTGGCTGAAGGTAGCCATGTTCAACTTCACCCGAAAGACTGATGCCATGGCAGGTTGAAGGCTGGCGCCAAAGTCCAACTCGTTCAGACACACGAATCCCTTGTGTGGATTCATGATTCGATAGTCATGGTAGAGAGCGGTCATCAAGCCTCCCGCGAAGGCGTGGCCGTTGATCAGAGCCACCGTGGGCATGGGATATGCGATCAGTCGTCTCCAGAGCGGGAACAGGCTGTTGGGGAAGAACCCTGGGTCTCGGATGGCATTCTCGTAGTCGAGCCCATTTGAATAGAATTTGGTGATGGAGGACGTGGTGATGACCACCCCCCGGGGTAAACGATGTTCGATGATATCAAGTGCCAGCAGGAATGTTTGATTGAATGCGGGAGTGAGGCGATTGTCTGGCGGGCTCGAGAAAGACAGGAGATACACCTGAGGAGCTGCCAAAGTACAGACGAAGCTGCCCTGCTGCTTCTCAGATGACGAAGTTCCAGCCGGCGGAACCTGGAGAACAAACAGTGCTGGAATAGGAGCCATCTTGATTCCACGCTGCGATAGAAGACTGGCAAACTGGAATGTTCAGCCCCAAGATACAGTACACTCAATGATAGACCAAAAGACGAAGATGAAGACTCTGGTTCGAAGGAGGATCGTGTTGATGTTATCGAGGGCAATGAGCATGCCGATGATTGATTAGTCGCGTCAACGACATGTGGTAGACCGAGGCACGGAGTTTGGAAAAGTCTGGTTGCTCCCCACGAAAGCTTCTTAGGCCCATCAGCCGCCCAAGACTTCCCTCATCGGGGTCGAGCGGCCCCTGGAGTTCTGAGTGTTAAGCGTTCTTGGCGAGCCGATGGAGGGTGACTCAGCCACCGCAAGGGCCCCGGGCCCCGGCCGCCTCGGCCTGCGTTCTTTGCGACCCATCAGCCAAGTCCTTCCTCAGGCAAATGACCGTCTTTGTGTCCTGAGAAACCCACGAACCGCACCCACTCACCCCTGCACCCTACTGACTAAGATATCCCTCCTTTTGCTTGTTGCTCTACTTAGTGCTCGCCTTAAGCCTATGACGTTTTCCCCTTGTCTTCCAACTACTTAGACGCCTATCCGGCTGCCACCGGATTACTACTGGCTGCGTTGCCATCGAAAGTCGGTTTCGCGGCTGAAGCTTGAAGCCTACTCTCCCCGATTAATATCTCTCGAGACCGCAGGCATGAGAACAACCTCCCTCAGCGCTCCTCCAGTGTTCTCGTAATCCCCTCGACCCACGATTGCTACCGCTGTCAGTTGTACCGAGTGAAGTCGCAGAGAGCGGCCAACAACTCATCATGGCGGAAGCCTCGCCGAGAAATTCGCAGTCAAACACCACGATGTGGGAAAAGACCAAGGGCTACTCGTCCACCGCCTATACAAAGGCTCTGAAGCCTGGATTCAACAAGGCCTACAACTATGTCGACAAACTGGGGGCCCCGGTCAATCGCCTGTCCAACCGGGTGGGCTCTGAAGCCTTTTGGCCCACCACCATGGATAAAGAGTCGGAAAAGGCGGCCCGGATTCTGAGAGGGTTCTGCAAAGACGGCTTCTTCGAGCAGGTCGAGGAGAATGAAGCAAAGAAGGTGGAGGAGCGCAATGCCACCGCCGTAGGAATTCCACAGGGCAAACAACGGGTGTTGAAGAAGATACCAGAGAAAGTCATCAAAAACTGTGTGGGCCTGGCCATCTTCACGACCATGCGTACAGGATGGCTGTTCGGAGGCTCTGGTGGAGCTGGTGTGTTGGTCGGCCGACATCCTGAGACGGGCGAATGGAGCCCCCCAAGTGGTATCCAGACGCAAAACCTCTCTTTCGGTTTCCTTGCGGGGGTGGACATTTATGACACAGTCCTCGTCATCAATTCCTACAAAGCCCTCGAGGCATTCACGAAGTTAAGGTGCACACTGGGCACCGAGGTCGCAGTCGCAGCCGGGCCGGTAGGCTTGGGGGGAGCCCTTGACACAGAAGTCGTCAAACGCCAGTCTCCAATCTGGTCATACGTGAAAAGTCGGGGGCTGTATGCTGGAGTGGCTCTCGAAGGAAACCTTGTCATTGAACGGACTGATGAGAACGAGCGGTTTTACGGCGAGCGCGTGGGAGTAACTGATATTTTAGTTGGCAAAGTCCGACATCCTCCCGCGGACCAATACCAAGTCCTCATGGATACCCTCAAAGCGGCCCAGGGCGACATGATAGACGACAGCTTACTTGCACAGGGAGTGGCCCCCAGTGATATGGAACTCAACCCAGAGAGTAAGTGTCTCCGATTGATGCTGTTGCGCGACAAATGTCTAACCCATGCGTGATAGCCGGTATTTTTGGGATTCCCGCCGAAGACGATCCCGACCCATATGGCGTGAAAGCTTTGGAAGCAGAAGGACTGAATATCCGAGAAGCCGGAACACATCAGCGACCGAGTGCTGAAGCATTTGAATTCAAGCCGTCACCTACCAGCCCGATCTATTCTCATTTTTCACGCCAGAGTGTTGATGGGTCAATCAGGAGCCGAACCTGGAGAGAAAGCACCCTTAGCCTTGCCAGCATTGACCGAGCCACACAAACGGACGAAGATGAGTCCAAGAGTGCAGGGCACAGTCCGATGAGAGACTCGATGAGAGGCATCGATCCTCCCAAGAAACACAGCCAACTTGTGAATGATGAGAATGAGCACGAAGTGGATGGGCATCAACCGGACCAAGAAGAGTCGTTCTCAGATGTAGACTCGGATGCCGAAATCTCGACTGCTGTGCCAATCGTGACACGAGCAAGAGTGGTTGAAGTTCCGAAGCGTCTACCACCAGCCTTACCACCACGGAATCCCGGTCGCGTATCCTCTCCCACGACCGAGTCTCATCCGCCGGTGGATGGTTTTGACAATGTCTCCCTGAATGATACCCCTGAGGCAAAGCAGGAGAGTGGTCATGTTCCATCACCGCCTTCTGTCCACGATGCAACAGAGCAGCCTTTTCATACCGTCCCCGAGACGCCCAGTGACGAAGTGAAGGAGAAGGCGAATGATATCCCTGGGTCTTTTCAATGATCAGATGCATTGACGAGGCTTTGAAATAAGGCGAGATAATTGTAAGCGCGATTGGAACTAGATCCGGTTTGAAAACCGTGACATGCTGGGTAATGTGACAAGGAGACATCTGAACGTTCTCAATCTTGAGCGCTATTTGTTGCAAGGGTTAACCCGCGACGTACGACAGAAACGTGAGATGGAGAAATGCTCTTGCCTCCTTCGCGTTATGGTGTCGACCAACGTGGTGACTGCCTCTGTAGATGATGCAGGAATGGCAAGTGCAAACTGCGTTCGTCCTTTTACCTCTGCTCCCATCCTCTCACTTTTCTTCCTCCTCCATACCCATTACCACTCATTGTCAGCATTGGTACGTCTGCATCATTCATTGCTGTATCAACTCTGGCGTTTCACTAGTTGTCATTATGCAGATTACCGTCGTTCTTCTTCCTGTGTTGCTGGCCGCATTGACCTCGGGTGCAGTGCCTGCTGGTTTTGCCTCCTCGATCGTCTTCCCTGGTTCTCCCCACCGTCGTGCCGCTGGGGACGCCATCGGTTTCAACAATGATAACACATGTGGAGGAAGCAGTACACTGAGGTGTGAGGCCACAAAACCTGGTGGAGGACATTGCTGCTCATCCTACGGATACTGCGGCAACGGATCGTTCTACTGTGGCAAGGGCTGCCAGAGGAAATACGGGTCGGTTGGCGAGTTGCCTTCATGTTGGCTTTTGCTCACGAGATGCCCTAGGAAATGTGACTCGGATTTCGACACTGAAGGTCGGTGTGGCCCAGAGAGCAATGGCCAGAAGTGCCCCTTCCCACAGTGCTGCTCCCACGCTGGTTATTGCGTAAGACGTTGTCTCCCACATTGCTCCTCCGTTATGCTAACAGTTGATTTACAGGGCATTGGCGATATGTATTGCTCGGTTCCCCAAAATTGCCAACGAAAGTTCGGGTTCTGTGACTCTGATCTATCGCCGCCGGGCTACAACACTTCCCTGGATGCCCGAAGACACAAGGGAGAGGTCCCGTATGGTCACATCATAACTCACTGCAAGGTTCCAAGGACCATTGCATTGACATATGATGATGGGCCGTCGAACAACACCGAAGAACTCCTCGACATCCTCAAAGCTGCCGGTGCAAAAGCCACCTTTTTCATTTCGGGAAACAACAATGCAAAGGGGGAAATTGACAAAACGCCCAAATGGATCAAAGCAATCAAACGCATGGATGAGGAGGGCCACCAAGTGGCTTCCCATACCTGGTCTCACCCGAATCTGGACAAGATATCTTCCCATGCCCGAAGAAACGAAATCACCAAGACCGAAAGAGCCATTGCCAACATTCTCAACAAATACCCTAGCTACATGAGGCCTCCTTACCTCCGATGCAGCAAAGAAAGTGGCTGTCTGGGGGAGATGAAAGATCTCGGGTACCACGTCATCTCATACACGCTAGATAGCACAGACTGGGCGCAGGAGAATGATCTCAGCGCCATGATGGAAGCCTTCGATACCGGCTTCCAAGCCATTGAGGAGCAACAAGGGAATCTGCTGCTGATCCAACACGATACCATTCGGAAATCAGCAATTCATCTCACCAAGCACGTCCTCCACCGAGTTTCAGAGAGGGGATGGAAAGGTAGGATTTCCAGCTACTGCATAATTGTTCAACTTACTAACCAACCTCGATAGCCGTCACCGTCGGAGAATGTCTTGGAGACCCTGAACCCAAACACTGGTACCGAGGTCCTTCATGGATTACTCCCTTCTCGACGACAGGCTGTCTCGTTTCCCGCCCGGGATTCTGTGGAAGACTAGACGCATTCAAGACGAAGGCCGAGTGCTTCAAGAGCAACGTCAACTGCAACAAACTAGTTCAGCGGTGCAGGGAGGAAACCGAACGCCCCTGCAGCACCATGAGCAAGATCTGCAACCTCCAGTTTCTATTTTGTGCAACATGTGGGGGGCCGAAGAAAGCGTGCGAAATAGGTCACTTCAATATCGAGAAACGTGCGTGAACGGCAGGCTCTGACCAGCTGGGTGGTGGTGAAGGGACAGCAGAGGGGCACAGTCTTTCACGGAGTCACGGAGTGGTGGAGAGCTATAGAATAGTAGCGCCTAGATATCATTAAGGATTGACACTCTCACGCACTGCACTGGCACTCCGAGAGTCTGCACGTTCTTGATGTCATGCTCTTGATCCGCTGCACGCCGCAAGAAATATGGAGCCAAATGAATTTTTGTCTGACAGAGCCAAACAGCCCAACACCAAGCGGCGAGCCGCAGGGATCACGAGGGACTGACCACGACTGACCATGACTGACAGCAGCCTTTATTTCTGCCACGCATCTCGTCCTATCATGCCACTCGTCCACCCAGTAATAATATTATCCTTAATGTTGCATGGGCCAATCGGCGTGTGGCTTTTGGAACCGGCTGCACCGGTGGACGCGAGTCACTCACTACTATCTCTCACTTTTCGAGGAGCAACTTACGGAGTACGAAGCCATCTCTCTCCCAACGACGCCATCCTTCTCTTCATTCCTCCTTGCCCTTCGCACCGAATCCGTCCTGCGATGCGTGCCCATTAACGATTGGCAACACCTGCCGATTTCAATCGCACCCGCGTCCGCGTCCGCGTCCACCGAAACTCCCGCCGTCCGCCACCATGACCCCCCTGCGCCCGCTACCGAACCCTCCCCTCCTCCTGGGCATCACACTGTTGCTATTCACCCATCGCATCTCTGCCCATGGAGGGCATATAGACAAGATTCCCGAAGGAGAGGCGGTTTCACCTGACCCTCTCGACTCGCGACTATGGGTTCATATTCTGCTCATGATACTGTCGTTCGGCATGATTTTCCCGGCTGGCATGGTTCTGGGCATTGTGAAGAGTAGGTGGCATGTCCCTGTTCAAATTCTAGGCACCGTCGTGGCGACTGTCGCATACTTCCTTGGGCATATGCATAAAGGACGGCAGTTCAAACACCCCAACATTCACGCCAGCTTCGCCAACACCCTCGTTCTGATACTGATTGTCCAAGTCGGTTTGGGAGTCGGCCTCAAGCTGCACCTCGAGGAGAAGAGCGGGTGGCTCGGAAGAGTCTTTGGTGGCAAGGTGGGAAAGGGAGGAAGACGCGGGGTGGTCCTGATCCACAGCTGGCTGGGGAAAATCATGCCCATTATATCATGGGTGCAGATGCTCTTTGGTGGGATTGTCGCCATGGGGTACTGTCGAGGCGACCACATCGGTCAGTGTCTGGCCCATTTCATCATGGGCTCAGCCTTCATTGGATATGGAATCATAATGACCCTGCTCCTGCTTGTTGGTCAGGCCTGGCTCCGACGGTCCGGCCGAAGTCAGGAATTCTTCGACTCTATCATCATCGCCGCCTGGGGCTGTGTCAACACCTTCACCGAACATCGGTGGGGTCATCCCTGGGTCCGAAATGACTTGCAGCATACAAGTATGGGCATTGTGTGGTGGTGCGCCGGACTGTTGGGTGTGTGGCTGTCCCGGTCCAGAAACGGCCGGCCGAAACGAAACATCCTACCTGGCGTGGTCATCTTGTTGACCGGCTGGGCTATGAGCGCCCATCCTCAAGACTTGCCCCTGAGCACCATGGTACACACCGTCTTTGGCTATACGCTCATGGCAGCTGGAGCGAGCAGAATTATCGAGATCTCCTTCCTTCTCAGAGACAGCCGAGGAGGCTTTGAGGCAAACAGCTGGCAGCATCTCCCACCTTTTGTAAGTCAACTGCACATACTCATTTCACCGTCGGCGTGGCTAACCTCTCCAACAGCTTCTCTACGCCTCGGGCTTCCTCTTCATGGGCGCCACCGAGGAACAAATGAGATTTCTGTCCGACGCCAACGTCACCCATGTCAGCTACATTCTAATCCTATATTCGATCGCATTCCTTCTATACCTCTTTGTCAACATCCTTCTGTACGTCTACGCCTCCCATGTCTGGCCAGACGATGACAGCAATGGCACAAGAGGCCACCACCGCACTTCGTCCCGCAGTCTGAGCATTTCGGGACCCAGCCATGTGAGGAAGCCCTCTGGTATCAACGGCATCGTCGACGGCCCACCGAATGGCTCCGCTCGACTGCCTCGACACCGAGCCACCGATAGTCAACAGGTGAGGGATGCTGAGGAGTTCGAGCTTGAAGGTTTGATCAGTGATGGTGAAGGCGACAGTCCGCAAGTGGCCACCAAGGAAGAGGCTGTTTGAATTTCCCCTCGGAGTCTTGATTGAAACCTGCATAATTTGGGGGGAGTAGAGGCGGTTCTCAGCATGTTCATAGTACGGGGGATACGGTTCTCTTTATAATGAGAGAAGGTTGTCGGTAAAGTGGATCGACCATCCTCTTGAGGGCCATTGAGAAGAATGTGTACATCTGGATGACTGAGGATTAAGTACTTAGGCTTGAAGTCACAAGCTACGGAGCAAATAAGGAGATATTGTTATATAGAGCCGTCTGAGCACCGGCGATGTATGTTTAAGACACTGATTTCAATTTCTCGTTTTGTTACCGTCGGCGACTAGTGAGTGGCTAGCAAATACTCAGCATATGTTTGGTTTCCTGATCCCAACCGCTCTCTAGAATTTAGTATTCTCAGACCTCCCGGTCGCTGCAAACACTACAGGCCCTCAGCGCCGTGTGTGTTCACAGGATAGCAGTGACCACGCTTCAAACTCCCTCGGCGTGTATCAATTCCCAGCCTCTCGCAATGAAAATCTTGCTATTATCCACCTGCTTCAACGTCCACGGCGTGGTATTTGCAGTTTCCGCCTCCTGACTACTGTAGGCGGTCAAACTCTCAATCTCATGGATAGCCAGATATTTCGCCGGCTCGCCGACCGACGTGAGGTGTGGTTTTGGCCCGAGCACATATCGAGAGCAGCGTCGGTATCCAGGTAACTTTCGGAGTAGAATCAGATGTTCTTCACGGTACCATTTCTCGAAATCCTCTTCGTCAGCCGCCTGCGGCTCCATCTCCACGGTCAGGATAAACGGCGGTGCGCCTGTCAGAGGAGGGGGCCACTTTAGCAAAACCTATCTAGAACCGAACAGAAAAACTTGCCCGTTTGCAAATCTTGCGGTGTTGAAGAAACCCATCCACAAAAAATAGGAGGGGGGGGGGGGGGGGACATGACAATCAATTCCGAGGACAATTGGCAGTTTGAACTCACTCTCATCGCGGCCATTGGGATTGAAGTCCTGAATCAGCCGGTAGTTTCTCGAGTCAAAGTCGCCCTTGGAGAGGTCGTCTTTAGTCTCTTCGCTGTATTGCTTGGACTTCAAGGGCTCCTCCAACTCGGTCTGATGCAGCGCGAGAAAGTTGCGCTCGGGCTTTTGCTCCGACGCGAGTGCGAAGTCGTGAGTTTCCCGATAGAAGTATGACCGTGTGCTGGTTTTACTCTTGACCAACTCTGGGAGCTAATGGCTCGACTTTAGTTCGAGTCCTTTCAGGATTCTTTCGCTGGCCGGGGCAAAAGGGGTATTGAATGGGTCAGGAAATGGTTTGTCTTTTTCTTCCCCTTTCGACACGTACATGTTCTTGCTTATTCCACCTGATCCAGGCATCGTCGCTGATGCCCACTCCAGGTTGAGGACGAGAATTCTCGAACAAAAGGTATTCTGAAGGCATGTTTTTTATTTTGGGAAAAGAATTGGATTGGCTCTATGGCTGATGCTGATTCTGTGTCTTGTCGCCGGTCGCCGTCGTCCTGTTTTCGTTTTTCAGTCGTCGTCGTCTACCAGGGGCATAGATTATCTATCCACATTTGGGGGTTGGGCCTGCTCCCGGGGTATCATATGGGGTACTTGGTCTTGCCAAGTAATCCCCACAAGTATTTAAGAAGCCGACTTTTGGAAGCGACGCCGAGTCGGCGGAACGAGTGTCTTGTTCAAGTTCCTCGGCGTTAGATTCGCTTGGTATCTTAGCGTGTTGTTAGACAACAACACGGAAGAAGCGGAGAGCTGGAGAGCCGGAATCCGGGGTCGAGATTCCAGAGTTGTCGGCTTTTTACCCCGAACACTTCGTTTAGCTACGATTACCCCAGTCTGTCAGAGCAATCACGCTCTAGAACTTCGAAGCCCTGGGCTGCAAAATTGGGGATGTCGGGATTCTGGATCTTCAGAGGCCAGATTGATCTGCGATGTCTTGCTGCAAGCAACGTTTGACCCAGAGAAGCTTTGTGAATATCGAAATGTGCTGATCAGTAATACCTATTCCAAAAGAAAAAACCCCGAGGATGTAACCAAAAGCGAGCAAGTGGCCCCGAAGACAAGAAAGTATCATGGTCTCAAGATGACCATTAATCAGTTACGCACTCGCCCTACCACAAGGACTTGCAACTATCGCTCAGAACGTGAGGATCGCGTCTTAGAGAGGTATCGAAATTTTAAACCCACAAGCATCGCTGTATCTTCTCTATCTCATTAGTGAGGAACCAACATTAACGCAAGTACAAGTCTTCCCACTTCCCATCTACCATCCCTTCTCCGTTCATTAGCCCATGCACATAGCATTCGCAGACTAGCCGAGGGCACGGTTGTGGGCCGTTTCCCACAAAAGCCCCCTTACGAATGAGAAAAGGGACACCTGACCCCTGGATTATGCAGACATAATCACCAACCTCCATGCCATGATCGGCTAAGCCAACGTAGCCTCGTTCGGTACGAAATGGAGCTCGTCTGACACCGAAACTAGTGTATGCCAGCCCTTGCTCGAACTTGTACAGCTGCGAAGTCTCCGGTGCCTTTCCCGAGCAATCGCAGAAATCGGTACCGAACTTCCGCGCCCAAATACGAAATCCTTCTGATACCCCCTTCTCAGCTGGCTTATCCCCATCGAAGTTTGCACACATTGTTCTCCACATTGCCTCTAGAGAACGCTCCCCAGTCGGAGGATAATATGTATCCGTTGTCAAATCCACCCAGTGCTTCAGAAGCCAACTGTAGCACAGAGCAATCCTATTATTCCCTTGAGACTTGCTGGCTGACTCCGCAAAAGCAGTGATGCGATCGAAAATGACCACTCTTAAACAGATCACACTGCCAGTCAGAGTTTTCAGTCTCTCAAGGCCTCGAAAGGGCACCATTCCACTTGCTTTGTAATGGTAGTTGATCGAGAAGACTGGGACTTCTTGAGCGAGTGTGGGTGCCAAATTCGGGACCCAGGAAGGTGATTTTCCTCCACGGCCTCGCAAAATGCCCGCCATGCCCATGAGATCTAGACTTCGATCACCGAGTCTAAGTTGTCGGACTGTGAACCTTTTGAAGATCTCTAAGACCGATAAGCTGTAGTCGACTTCGATTGGGGCTTGATCTGAGGTTGCAAAGAGGCCAAGCATTCCATAAACCCGGTCAGCAGATTTCGTGGCTTTGAACAGCAAGGTCAACATGACCACCACACCTGGCTCCATTCTGCAAGACCGTTGCCCGTGTTCGTCTTTTGTCATGTTCGCTGCAAGCTGGTCAAAGACTCGAAGGTTTTGGAATCCCCGTGGAAGTCGAAATGAGTGCTCTCCTTCTTTGACGCAGAATGTGCGGAGATCGTGGAGCCGACTGTCCATTAGCGTCTCTCTCGCGAGAAGAAACACAGTCCACGGAGAAGCGAAAGCACCAAAGCGGACGACTACGTTTTGAGCAAGCAGGGCTTCTTGTATAACCCAGGTACGCGTGAACCAAGGTCGATCGAGAAGATTCGCCAGCGCTTTCCCTTCTTCTGGGGTTGCTGGTTCACCGAAGTCGATGGAAGCCGTGTTCCTGAGCTGCAACTTTTGGATGATCATTCTTCCGACTGAAAGCGACATAGCCTTGTAGAGACATCGAACCGCCAAATGACTGTCTTCGCTCTCGCCCAGCCAGACAATAACCTTGGAAGCCTTAGCATAAATCTCACCCATAACTTGTACCTGCCGGGCTTTCTCTTGAATGTTATTCTGGTCAATACACAGTGCGTCAATCCACAGCACCATGTCGCCGTAGTCGGATGCTAGGCTTTGGATGATCTGGAGAGCAGTTTTAGGCACCATGGCCTCTCTTCCATCGATATAGGTAACTGCTCGCTTGTCTCCCGGGCTGTCTGGGTCTCCCCAGCAGTAAGAAACGCATACGTAGGGGCACGTAATTTGATCCAGTTTAGTGACCAGAAACTCGCAGGAGACTTGCTCAGAGACTGTCTTGGATTTGAAGATCCGCAGAAGGCGAATGCTCCTGGGAGGCAGGCAATCATATGAATACCGATGTCCTGGGGTATGAACGGCCCGAGGCCCCGGGAAATGGAGATCGATCTCCTCCATGTCAGGAGTGAGATCAGAATCCCGCCGGGCAATGACTCTGGCCGCATTTTGTGCCTTCCTAACGAGTGCAACGATTTGTGAAAGTGGCAGAATTTGGTCATCAGCCGGGGGTGCCTCGGAAAATGGTTCCACCTCGATAGTCAAGCAGTCAGGTCCCAGGGTACTTGGGTACTCCGGGCCATTCACCTGTGCGGCATCGTCGTTCAGCGGACCCGTCTGGGCATCGTTACACGCAGGACTGCTTCTCTCGGGAGGCGATTCTGATGGCATGAGGTACTATGGTGTTAAACGAAGCCCGTTCCAGCTCACCCTCTCATCTTTGGCACTCTTTAATGGCAGATGTGAAGATCTAACAGCGGCGGGAGTTGGGACAAGGTTGTCAGCTATGAGCCTATGGCTAATGCAGCTCTGGGTATCTAAGAAGTGCCACCACACAAGCGCCTTGGCTTATCAGGCTCCAGCGTCACATTTCTGAGAGCCGCTTTGCTTTACATATCCCTCCTTCCGAGGACTGGCCTCGGTCAACAATATTAGTCATCTCATTCTCCCTCTAAACCAAGTGTGGTTATGCTCTCCTCGTTCCCTTGGATTTACGAGTAATTACAGCTGTTGGCTGTTATGAATCGCGACCACAGACCAAGGCCTGATCGTCACAGAATAACGTTGGCTTGTCAAGTTTGGAGAGGAGGAGGCCACCAAATATTCATGTAATCCGACCCGGAGACTATGGGAGTCTGAAGAAGCCCGTCCTACTTGTCTAGCAGTTCCTAGTTTCTCGCTTACTCGAGAGAATCTTAGTTCTTGGTCAAAGGTTTAAGGCATCCTGCTCATGTAAAGTTGACCAAAATACCAAATTGAGCCGGGCAACTGATTCGGCTTAATGACATATTATTGACAAAGGGACCGTGACGCCATCCCGAAGTGGAAAGAATGGGGTAGTTGTATAATTGCCGGGATCTCACTATTTTCGAGCTTATTCGCTTACTCACTGGTTGATGCATGAGGTCCTGTCCTGCATGAGTTCCTGAGGATCTTAAATCGACGACGCACATCACAAATGGACTAAACTTCATCCACATACATCGATTTAAGGCGGCGTTGGCGGTGCTGCTTACTGCCCTTGGGTGGGCAGAGGTACAGGATCCAAGGGGGCCGAAAGCAAGCTCTGGTTGAAAGAATTGAAAGGCCAAGAGTTGTCCATGATTACCAAATCTGGGGAGCAGAGAAAAGAACGCATGGTGGTGGTAGAATGCCGGCAATCCCGCAAGGCTATTCAGCCCGTGCGTGTGACGCTGGAGCCTGTGCTCAAGGTCGGAGCGCGCAAATTTGCAAGGTCATGCGTGAAGCAAACTTTAAAGAGAGCCTCGGGTGTGGTGCAACCTTTGGAAGGATCTGTGCAGTAAGCGAAAAGTTGGCACATCTCTGCGTGCGTGGGAAGATGGTGGCGGAATTTGTAGGGCCACAATTTTTGGTGATGCAGCCTCACGCCAACACGAAATCTGTGCATTAGCAGGGGTTCAATCGATCACGACAGGCGATCGGAGACCGAGAAGCCATTACTGGTGCTGCCCACACCTTTCGCCCCTTGTGCTCTCTTGATGCTGACATTGTCGATGGTCACCGTGCCTGTTGGGCCTGCTGGTTGGTGGTGAGGGCGATGGTGGAGTCAACTGCCTCGTGTGTGTACCCGTAAGTACCACTTCGAGAGTTTCGTAGGCCATCGGGGCTCTGCCCCGTCAGTTAATTAGCTACTCCGCAAAAGGAGAAACTTGATAAGGAGATCCCATTTTTTATTCCTCCGACTGGACCATAACCCTGGAACCAAAGACCCAACTTAAAATTAGGAGTGCCGAGTCCCAGCATATAGACGAGCCGAGGTGCTGGTTGGATATCTGAAGTAGCCGACTCTCAATGCGCCAAACGAAACCCCACGCCGAAGTTCGTTCCCCGTGGGGATTGGCCTGATGTACAGCTTTTTGGGGGTGATTTATACTGAGCTGGGACCCCGGACGTTTTGAAGCTCTCGTGTTCTTTGCTTTCTTCCCCCCTGCAGAGTGACATCTGGGACGCATCTTTACCGCTAAGGATTGCCCTATCATATTTGCTCAGGCTTCGTTGAAAAGCTAGTTTAACTTGTATCCTTTCCGGGTCCATCGGTGCTCTTCACCCGCGTGTCAAAATGACAGGACACAGTGAGCAGAAGGCTACCTTCTTCAATGTGGCTGTACGTCTTCCACCTTCCCTCCTCGCTTCTGAAATGGTCCCGGTACCTATCCCGAAGCATGGCTGACCAAGCTGGCAGATTGTGCTCGCTCTTTGCCTGGGCAGCTTGACTTATGGCTACACATTCAGCATCGTGTCTACCACGCTCGGCCAACCGTCATTCTTCACATACTTTGATCTCACCCAGGATCCTACCGACAAGTCAAAATATGACTACACCAATGGCATCATTGGTGCGATGAACGCGTGCTTTTCAGTCGGAGGCTTCCTGGGAGCCATCTTTGTAGGCTGGGCATGTGACTATCTCGGTCGCAAGAAGACTCTGCTTATTGGCACCCCAATCGCGATTCTCGGTGGAGCTCTGCAAGGTGGAGCAGCACACATCGCCATGTTTCTAGTTGGCCGGCTCTTGGGTGGCTTTGCTGTCGGTATGTGGAAACCAAAACCACTGTTCCTTCTCAGATCCCTCGTCCTGACAAGTTTATAGGCATTCTGGTCGTTTTGGTCCCGCTCTTCCAATCGGAGATTTGCCCACCGGCAACTCGAGGCTTTCTTGTCTCCCAGCATGGTCAGCTCACCTGGTGATATCCAATGCTGCCCAAACTCTCACTGACACATTCTTCCAGGTGTTGTACTCGTCTTCGGATATTCTCTGGCTGCGTGGGTTGGAGTGGCCTGCTACTTCTCGACGAATGCAGCTTTCCAATGGCGTTTCCCCCTCGTTCTCCAGTGCGTGTGGCCCATAGTGCTGCTGGTCTTGACACCATGGTTGCCTGAATCTCCACGGTGGTGTAAGTTTCGAGCCTCCTTTCTAGCTTTCTGGGAAATGGTATTGACCTTTCTGCAGTGTTGATGAAGGACCGCCCCAAGGAAGCTTGGGAGATCGTCTTAAAACTCCACTCAAATGGACAGGCAGCCGACTCTGCGGCCGCACATTTCGCCAACGAGGAGTACTATCAAATGAGTCGCCAGGCAAAGACGGATAAGGCAATGTCGGAAGGGGAGACCGTCTGGACACTCTTCACCAAGCCATCTTATCGCAAGCGAATGATCTGCGCTTTCCTGACCATGTTTGGCGCCGAATCAACTGGAATTCTTGTGGTTTACAGTGAGTCTGCTCCGCTCCGAGGGCTGCTTCGAAACACGGACTAACACGGGCCAAAGACTACAGTGTCCTTTTATACCAAGGCCTCGGCTTCAAGGGAAGTTTGCCTTTGATCCTGGCTGCCGCCTATGTCTCAGTCGCATGCGTCGGCAATTATATCAACTCTCTCCTCATCGATAGGGTCGGACGAGTCAAGCTCCTACGTAAGTCCTGACCACATTTTTATTGGCCTTTTTGCGCAATTTCTAACACGTATCCCACAGTCATCGGCTTTACCGGCTGCCTGATTACCTTGTGCTTTGAGGCTGCGATGAGTGCACAGTACATTGGTACCACGAACAATGCCGGTCTCGGCGCGGGCGTCTTTTTCTTATTCCTCTACATCACCTTGTATGTGGTTATCTCCTCTCCCCCTGTTTTTGCGGGAACTAATGTGTTTGTATAGCTATGGTTGCTGCATTGATGCCAACACCTTTGTCTACTGCTCCGAGATCTTCCCCACGCACATCCGTTCGCGAGGTCTGGCCTTTGCACTGTCGATTCTTTTCCTTTCGACCATTGCCTACCTGGAAGCCGCGCCGACTGCCTTTGCCCAGGTGGGCTGGAAATATTACCTGCTCTTCATCATTCTCACTGCCATCAACATTCCTCTCGTCTGGTACTACTTCCCAGAAACCAAGGGACTCAGTCTTGAGGAAATCGGTGAGAAGTTCGGAGACGAGGTGGCTGTTCATCTCACCGACTTGACGGACGAGCAGAGAGCCGAATTGGATGCGGTGATTGCTTCAGAGAAAGAAGGTGGCGATACTTTCCACATCGAGTCCAAGGCAACCCAGATCGACTCGCCCGCTTGACGGCGAGGCGTCATCAAAGATCCGATCGGCTAGTTGTCAAGGCCCTAAAATAGCAGCGGTTGACATGAAAGAACGATGATTTGAGGTTGATATTCCGACTATGAGTACTGGGTTAGCCACTCAATGTGTGGCCGCGTTCTGCAAGAGACCCCTTCGTGTTAATAGAGTTCATCTCCCAGCTTGCATGTCTTGTGAACTGTCACAGGACTTTGCAACCTGTCATCTAGATTCTGTACTCAAGAAAATTTATCAGATTTATCTTATTCGATCACTTTCCATTTATTACACTTTGCACATCTCCGATTGGAGCAGGGATAGATCGGCCATCAGGCCGAGGGCCGAAAGCGTGGAGTCGCCGCTTATCCCTCGGTCTGTTATCCAGCGATGTAACAGAGTATCCTACTTAGTAATTGTGTCTAGTCTAGCAGGATATGAGACTATATCATTCAGCCGAATCCTCGCATCGCTACTTGCCTCAGAAGCCTAATTTGAATTAGCTCCGGCCATATTGCAAGATGAATCACATTGAAAAGGCCGTCACCCTTGTAGGAGGTGGTACCCAAGGGAGGAGGTTAGCGTTTATGGTATGATCTCTCAAAGATTATTTTCCTCATGGTAGACTAAATGATGTTCCCAGTGGTCAAAGAAGGGACGGCCAGTTTACATTGTCGACCAAAGCAAGGACCAGCTCGTTCAAGCAAGGCAAGAGATTGATAATTTCAGAGCCCAAGTTGCAGGTTCACCGAACTCGCCGGAGCAATGGGGACAGATAATTACTGTGTCAACCGATGAACTGCCAACCGCAGTTTCAAACTCCTGGCTCTTGCTTGAAGTAAGTCTCGTTTCCAAACAGATGGGCAGTCAAGGGCTTGATATGGAGGGAATCTGACTGACTCGATCCCAGTGCCTTCCGGAGGCTCTCCCTCTAAAGAGAAGCATCGTACAGCAATTAGACAGTCTTGCTCAATCAGACACCATCATTGCATCGAATTCTAGCAGCTTTACAATCGAAGAAATCATCGCAGATCTTCATCTCAACCAATCTGATAGATTTGTGAGCCTTCATTCATGTAAGTGGCTCGAATATCCGCTCCGTTCGGTCTCCAGCTTAGACTGACCCTTATGATTTTAGATTGGCCACCTGAAACTTGTGGTAAGTATGTCCTGCTGGAAGCTTTACAGCTCCAGGTAGAGATGTTTTGAAGTGCTAATTTCAATCGGATTCAAGCCATTGAAATCATGGGCTCCAGCCAAACGAGGCCAGAGATTATTTCTCTTTTGATGGAAGAGACTCGCAACCATGGCTTCCAACCTTTCCACGTGCACAAAACGTCCACAGGCTATATCTACAATCGGTAAGGTCTTCAGGGTCGCTATCGAGGAAATCGAGTAGCTTGTCAAGCTCTGACTACTTCTATCTAGGATCTGGGCCGCAATTAAGCGCGAAGCTCTTTTGACATTGGCCGAAGGGGTGGCTTCTCCCGAGGAAATCGACGCCATTTTCAAGGATGTTCTCAAGACCTCGAAAGGGCCCTGCGAGCAGATGGATGTGGTCGGGTTGGACGTGGTTCTGGCCATCGAGCAACACTATGCCGATGTGCGCGTGGGGCTCCCGACCGAACCCAGGACGCTACTACAAAAAATGGTTGCAGAGAACAAGCTCGGCGTCAAGTCTGGCGTGGGCTTTTACGACTATGCCAAACTTGGAGGGATTCCAAAATGATGGAGCGCGCCCAGATCCTCCGTCATTATCGGATGGGAACCAAGGCAATTCGCAGGTAGATGGTCAAGGACCCGAAAGTGGAGAATGAGAAGCCGAAGGTATCTCAACGGAACCTGGAGAGCTCGGCTACTCCCTTTTTTTTATCGTAGAAATGCCGGTATCGACGGAGAAATAATATCTAGGGAAGATTGTTCCACTTCAAACTATTTAGCGTCGGTGATACAGGTCAATCTTCTCAATATCAGTGACGGTCGCCCTCTCGCTTTAGTGATGGCCTGATAAAACTCGTCTGTCCTACTTCAGATGATCATCTCGTCCCAACGTACTCGAAATGATTTGCGCAGATGGCACATCGAATGATTCTGACTGGAGCGAAAGCCAGCTATCCAATGGCACCATTCAGAGCGACCTCATTCTTAATACCAGCAAATTCGGCGCCTCTTCGATAAGCAAATCAACGGCGGCCTTCAATGACAAATTGCAAAAGATTGAGGAAGAAGGCCACAAATGGTACAAGGTGAGAAAGCTCCCACGAGAGTGTCAGGATGTGGGGACTGTGTACAAGTTTCCATGAGCTGATGTTATTTTCATTGTTTACTAGGTCGGTCCTTCAAAGTTTCGGATCATGCGAAAGCAGGGCCTGACCTCGTTGCCTGGAGCCGTCTTGCTTCCATCAGCAAGCTCATATTCCATCCCATCCCGCGATTCTGAACGGACCATCCCCTGTCGCGTACTGAGGCCACTCGAGTCCGAGGCCCGAGGAGTCTTCCTACACCTGCATGGGGGTGGCTGGGTGCTCAATGACGAGGAATCGTCGGATCCGTATCTGCAGCACATTGCCGAATCTTGTGGGCTGATCTGTATATCGGTGGGCTATCGACTGGCCCCAGAGCATCAGTTCCCGGCCGGGCCCGAGGACTGTTTGGATGCCGCCGAGTGGCTTGTTGACAATGCACCGACCGAGTTTGGCCAGGAGTTGTCTTATATCGGGGGCGAAAGTGCCGGGGCGAATCTGGCCATGCTCACGTCGCTGGGACTTTTACGGTCCAAGAACCAAAGACATGCTGACGTCCGCCTGAAAGGATTGTTGCTCCATTACGGCACCTTTTCCTTGAATTGGCACCCAAGCACCAAAAACTACAAGAAGTGCCCGACTTTGGTCCTGGATGAGGAGTCGCTCACACACTTTCGCCAGGCTTATCTTCCGGAGGCCGACTTGGAAACAATCACGTCTCCCCTGGTCTCCCCATTTTATGCCGACCTCGGCAACCTGCAGTTGCCGCCGGCGCTCATCACCTGTGGCACAGAGGATTGTTTGGTGGAAGACTCGGTGTTCATGACCGTAAGGTGGATGATGGCAGGAGGACAGGCGACCTTGAAGCTCTACCCCGGAAGTCCACACGGATTCATTCTGTTTCCGCCAGAGGTGAATGAGAACACAGCGCTTGCTTTGAAAGATGTTCAATCTTTCGTCGATATGACATCCTCCTGAATCAACATATTTCAAAGATTAAGCTCGAACCAGCATGGCTAGATGAAATTCTTCTCATCTATTTGCTTGAGAAGTTCCTGGGCTCTCCAGATCTTCGTTGTCATCGTTTGTTCTCAAATGTTATAGTGCACATTTAACTTCGTTAAATCGAGATTAAATGTGAGCATCTCAAGAGATGTCCTCAGATCTAGTCCTTGTCCAACTTTGGTCAAAGGAGCAACAGCTTCTGGAAGGTGTTCTCGATCGGATAGCATTTATCCGATCGAAACCCAGCCATTGAGCAGCTCCATTTCAGCGTAATGCTTAGGCGATATAGAGATCAGGATATTCTTTGATAAATGGAAGAAGTTTTGACTTCTAGATTGGGTCTTCGTCAATCAAATTCACCAAGGTCATGTCTGTTATTATTCGAAAAGCTGCCTGGTGTAAAAGCCGCCATAGCTTGATCAGACATGAAGTCAAAATTAAGGAAGTTTTGATCGTTCCAAGGCATGTCGTCTAGGTGCTGATGAGACGATTGGGACGGAAGAAGGTGCGTGCTTGCGCCAGGGGTAATCGAGTTTGGATCCTGCAAACCGGCCATCTCGATTTGCGCCGCGGTGGTTGAAATGTTGGTCGAGGAGATGGTACGTTTAGACGAGATCTCGAATCCGAAATCTCTTCCGGTGAGTCTGTTCATTAAATCTATGAACATGCGAAGAATCCAGCCACCGACGGGCCAGGACTTTGACAGTTCACTGAGTGCAAGCATACACTGTCGTGACCGATTTTCTGCGAGTTGGCTGCGAATGGTGTCCTTCCGTCGTATGACAATTGCATGGATACCAAGAGCGGCAAAGATGGCCGGTACCAAGTGAAGCTGGCCTTGCCGCAGAGTGCCCGCCGTCAGGAGATCTTCGGCGATGCGTGTGGTTGCGTCTGCCGCCAATCTCGCCTGTGAATCCTTGTCTGCATCCATGGTCGAATTGATAACCACGCAGCGTGGTCGATGAAACAGAATCTGTGAATTGTGATAATTTGCGTGCAACATGCAAGCCCAGAATGACGCATCCAGCAATTCACTGACAGGTCGGCGCTTCATATCGGAAGGCAGTTGTTGTTCCCAGTCATCGAGATCGGTACCGAGTGTCAGATCAAGATCTGTGCCGTAATTCCTGGGCGAAAATTTCAAGGAAAGGATACGACCCAGAAGGACAGCCATCTTGGACATCTCGATCGCGTATGACACATGATACTTCATCTGCGCACACATGATCGGCGACTTGAAATTGGACACATCGTCTGCAGTGAAGTCGTCTGCATTCAACTGTTCCACGTCGCAATCCTCGTCTCGAATGCGGAAGGGGCGGCCCAGCGCAGCCGCAGCATGACGATCGCGGACATATATTGACCACCATAACCTCTTCCAGAGGGAGCGCGATCTCTGACTCAAACCAGAATGTGCCGTAGACCTATGCATTCCCATGGTCTGGGCCAGACTCAGCGCGCATCCTAACCAATGCCATGTATCTTTCTGGTCCTGCGGCTTCTGCCACCAAAAACCTAGAAGGAAAAGGACCGCAACGAGTGCAGTCTTGTCTGTTTCATAATCTGCGTCATAAAGGGCCTTGGCTCGAAGGTAGTATGTCTGCCTCGCTTCATACCGGCTGCTGAACCCGGTTCTCTCCACGAGCTGTTCATCACAGACGGTGGCGCCGAGGAAGAAGATCGTCTGAAGGACAAGCCGCGAGAGGGTTCCTTGATGATACCGCGACAGGAATTCCTTGCGGTCGAAGACCGGGTAGGCGGGATGGATGCATTGGAAAAAGACGAGGAGAAGTTCGTCGCTGACGTCCTTCTCAGGCATCATGAACGCACCTTGCGCCTGCAAGAATGCGTCTACCTCAGGCGCCAACCGTTTTGAGGTCTCACCTGGGTGCTCGTTTTCGTCCCCCACTGATGGCGGAACAGGGTAGTGAACTTTGATGGTCTCTGTGTCATTCCCCGATGGACTGCACACTGTTTTGACGACAAAAGTGAGGCTGAAAGCTTCGCCGAGGTAGAGCGTCCTACGGTCATCGTCGAGGCCCGGAGGGTTATCATGACCTTGCTCTGGATCTACCATGCGAGCGTACAGCATTTCAGGTCCTTCACCCAGTTGAATGCCTGCTGCACTTCCATCGTTGCTTCGTTCCGATACGATGGTCGGAGAACGAAATGTGTGGTGATAGGAGGGCTGGCGCTCGTAGTCTGGTCCATCCTGGAATACATTTCCTTGCAAGGGCATACTTGGACTAGATTCGAAACTAGGAGCCGTCGCAGGAATCTCGCTTGCGCGTGAAGAATTGTCCTTACTTTTGCCTCCGCGACGTGCCCTTTCGTATCTGTTCAAGTCAGCACGAATCCGACATGTTGTACCAGTGGACTGGAACTATGCGGCGGCGACTTACTTTCCCCGCCGGGATTCCATGAGTTCACATGGTGTGTGACGGTTTCTGCAATGCCAGCAGGGTTGAGACTGAGAAACATCGCACTTCACTCGCCGTGCATTACAAGCCTTGCAGGCAATCTTTGCGCGCCGACCACCTTTAGGATTCGTTGATGAGGACTCCGAGTCCTGGGCAGCAGATTGGGACACCATGTTATTGCAGGAGGGGTGACAAGTTGGTCAAGCTGCTTCTGTTTTTCCAGCAACGCGGTAATCCTTGAGGAAGCGAAACGTTGCGCGAGAGGAATTGCGGGAGCCCACATGTCTTCCCCGGCACAACCAAATTGCGGGATACCGGAGTTGTCTAGCTCTGCAGCGCCCATCACTTCGGATAGAGATCCCGTGTCGAAGTCGGAGAGAGAGCGGGAATTGGCCGCCGAGCGCAGCATTTCGGCCGCAGCATCCTACCGGCAAAAGACGCCAACAAGCGAGTAATGCAATGATTTCGCCAATGCTTAGCCGATTACGGAGTAACTTGAACTTAATCTACATAAAAGGAACACGAGGAACACGAGGAACATTTCTCTTACTCCGTATTTACTTGCCTCCGTTCCCTAGTTGGGCATATATTTCTACAGCCCACTCGCCCTCCTGGCTGGTACATTTCCACCCGAGCTGGCCTTCGTTGAGTGCAGCATCCCCCTTCCCCAACGCAAGAAAGCCAGAGGGGTGGAAGGTGCTCTGAAGCCAGACAAGGATTAGGGTCAGAGCGCCCGACACGCAGTCAATGCCAACCTCGGAGGCGACAAGAGGATGAATTTACGAGAGATCTCATGATCGTCTGAACCCTGAGCCCTTGTTCATGCAAATATTCGCACAACCGTGCACCCACTAGCGAAACATAGTATGGAGCCGGAGTAAGAGCGCCTGGACGAAGTGGCGGCCGAAAAAACCGATCTCGGGGGAAATCCCGATAGGATTAAGTTTCCACTCAATATCTTTCTAGTCCTTTCGTAGAACTCGGCCAGCCCACCGGCACCTGTCCCCGGAGCCAACGCGGAACGCTCCCACCACACACTGGCACTGCTCAATCTTGAGGATCTGTCCTGTCGCTACCTTCATGAGAAATCCATCGAGACTAGGGACGCTCGTTCATGAGGGCAGGAGAATGACACGTGGAGTTGGGGGATTCTTGGGGATAAACCTTATTGAGGTGTTCTAGCTGTAAAAGTCAAAATAGTGTGGTACTCCATCCGGAGTACAGCGCATGGAGTATGGAGTACGGCATCATGGATTCTGGACTCTGGAGGACCCATTTTCTGTCCTTGTAGTAGGTAGGTTAGCTAATAAGCTAGTTGATCGATGTAGAGTTCGAATAACTCTTTGCTTGGGCTACAAATTATCCCCTCGATTGACTGGACATTTGTGTAGCTCTCTGCGAGCCGTCCATCTTTCTACCCTGACTGTCCTTTATTGAGCATAGCACCCAACATAAGGTGCTAGTTGAAAGTCCTCGCGCAACGCTGTTGATCTGCTGGTGGCACGCTCCGAGCTTGAATAAACCACAACCTTATTCACGTCATAAGACGTACCCAGTATTATTTCACCGGGCGAGTCAGCTGAGTTAGCGCGAACTAACGAACGGAACATACGAGACCCCGGATTTGATCCGTAAACCGTCGTAAAGCCGAAGTCGGAGCATAAGACCTCGGTTCTGTTCGGAATATCATCAAAATTCCCAGTTTCCAAGTCGCCTCGGCTATATGGATCACTGTGTCCATTCTTTTCTAGTTCCTCCTGTTGATCAGTGCAGGGGTTCTCGCCGGGGGGTGGCAGGGCGTCCCGATTCAGCACAACACATGCTCTATACTTCATTAGATACAAGTCTCATGGCTTCACAAGTTTCCTAGAGATTCAGCAATAGGACAAGCAATGTCTCCAGCAGCAGCCACGATGTCGGTCGGAACTGTCTGCTCCGACCCCCACGTCGGCCTAAATGGAACCCACAACAACCAGCCTGAAGCATATGGGAACCAAAATGAATACATCATTCCAGAGACCAGGCTGGGTGAGCCACGAGACATCCGAGTCGTTACCATTGGTGCAGGTGCCTCGGGCATGAATCTGGCTTATCAGATTAAAAAGCATATGCGCCATGTAAGCCATATCATTTACGAGAAGAATCCCGAGGTTGGAGGAACATGGTATGAAAATAGGTTAGTCTACTTACAATAAACATGTGACTAAGTTTTGTGCAAGTCTTGTCTAACATCGCTCAAGGTACCCAGGCTGTGCCTGTGATATTCCTTCGCACAATTATCAGTTCACCTGGGAGCCATATGCGGGTTGGAACCACTTGTAAGAATGCGAGTTATGTCTAGGTCAAAGGTTCCCTTCAACTAAATTCATTTTAGTTATTCTCCAGCCCCTGAGATCCTGGAGTACTTCCGTCATGTGGCCAAGAAACACGAGCTTTACCAGTACATTAAGCTGAGCCATCAAGTGATTGGCGCTCAGTGGCACGAAGACCAGGGAATTTGGACCCTGAAAATACAAGATCTAAGTTCTGGAATCGTCTCCGAAGACTGGTGTCATTTCATGATCAGTGGCTCTGGTGTTCTAAAGTAACTCCCACTCATATCCAAAGAACGATCAGTGACTAATGGGATTTTCAGCAATTGGAAATGGCCAGATATTCCGGGCCTCCATAGTTTCAAAGGACAGCTATTACACAGTGCCGCGTGGGACATGTCCGCGGATTGGCGAGGCAAGACAGTCGCCGTCCTTGGTTGTGGCTCATCGGGAGTCCAGATTGTTCCAACAATTCAGCCAGGTGAGAAAGAAACTTCGAGGTTGGTGACGGGGCGATAAATGGCTAATCGGGACCAAGATGTAAAACAACTGGTCACCTTCATCAGAACGCCAACGTGGATTACTGCCGGGTTCGCTCAGAGTAAGGCAGGGCCGAACGGGTCCAATTTTGCTTGTGAGTAGGGCATCAACCCCCATTAGCCCACTGTGCTAACTGGGATTACAGTCACCCCTGAACAGAAGGAACAGTTCAAGAACCACCCCGACGAGTACTTGCGCTACCGCAAAGAGGTTGAAGGCGAGCTGAATTCGCGCTTCAAATTTGTAAGTCGTACTTTTGGCTTCTATCCCAATAGCAAATCTAAGACTCTTTCCAGATTATCAAGGATAGCCCTGAACAAGCGGAAGCAGTTCGATTCTCGACCAAAGAGATGAAATCCAAATTAGGGGAAAATTCTCCACTGCTCAAACATCTGATACCTACTTTCAGCGTAGGTTGCCGGCGACCAACACCTGGCAATGGGTACCTGGAAGCTCTTACGAAGGACAATGTCCGGGTGGTTACCGATGAAATCACCGAAATTGTTTCCGAAGGTATCAAGACGTCAACCGGAGAAATACTCCCAGTCGATATGTTCATCTGTGCCACTGGCTTCGACATTTCCTTCTCCCCACGTTATCCGGTGACTGGGAGGAACGGGGTCACTCTTACTCAGCAGTGGAGTAAAAAGCCTACCGCATATATGTCGTTGGCCGTGCCTAATTTCCCAAACCATTTCAGTACGTTCCACCCCCTCGTTTTGGTTGCTGCCTCGGACGTGGCTGACTTCTGCTCTCAGTGTTCTTAGGGCCTAATTCGCCCGTCGGCCACGGCTCTCTGCTTCCGATCGTGGAGCATTCTGCAAAGTACATCATCTCCATGCTTTACAAGTGTCAGATACAAGGAGTCAAAGCGGTTGTAGTCAAGCAAGAAGCAGTGAATGATTTCGACGAGCACATTCGAAATTTCATGACGCGGACTGCGTGGAGTTCACACTGTCGATCGTGGTTCAAGAATGGGACAGTCGATGGACCCATCGTCGCGTTACACCCCGGGAGTAGGGTTCACTGGTTCCATATGCTAGACGATCCACGGTACGAAGATTATGAGTGGGTCCCATTTTCCAAGAATCGTTTTGCTTACCTGGGCAACGGGTTCTCGACCAAAGAGGACGAAAACCGTGACTCAACTTATTATTTCGATAATCCGGATGAAGGTTACGAGGGGATACACTATTAGAACTAGAGCAGTCATACATAGATTAATCATATCTGCCACCGGAATATTTGTTCCACAATTCTACCTCTTAGGGCCTCAACCACCTGAAGGACAGAGCTTTTGCAAAAGCACTTGAGTTGATCTTAAACCCGCAAGACTCCTCAATTAGCACGTAGAACTCAATTTGTTAAATGGTTTCTCTCGTAAATATCTATTGGTATTTTGACTGATTTGAAGACGACGGTGCCAATTTCAAAGGCCTATTTCCCACAAAAGCCACCGTCGGCAATTAAACAAGCCCCAGTGACAAATGTATTACCTGGAGCAGCCAGGAATAGCACCGAAGGTATTAAATCCTGAGGTTGACCCCACCTTCCCATTGGAACTCGTGCCATGAGATAATCAGTCATCTTCTGATCGTCCCGATACTGGGCCGTCATGGAAGTTTGCATGAATCCAGGGGCGATACAATTCACCTGAATTCCCCTGCCTGCCCACTCATTGCTGAATGCCTTGGTCATTTGAAGAACGGCGCCCTTGGTGCTCGAGTAGATGCTCGTGTTGAATCCAGCTTGGAAGGAGGTAACAGAAGCAATATTGATAATCTTGCCGGTTCTCCCGAGAGATAGGATTTTGCGACCGAACTCTTGCATTGAGATGTAGAATGACTTGACGTTAACGTCGAGTAGCTGGAGAAGGTGAGTTATGGCAGGCAAATAAATTGGTATAGTGATCTCGATCAACTCTACTCACCATGTCCAATTCGTCGTCTGTCGCATTCTCACAAAGATTTCGTCGCATCAAGCCAGCGCAGTTGACCAAGATATCTGGCACTACGTCTGCCTCCCATATCGATTGATAGCATTCTCGAAGACTCTTCGAGTTTCGAAGGTCACAGGAGAAAGATGTGACTTTACCTCCGATACTTTCAATCTTCTTCTTGAGGTCTGACGACAGTGGGTCGTTGGGGAGTTCGAGGGAAATGACAGAAGTTGCCCCTGCCTGCACCAATGCAGCGGCAATCTCTGACCCAAGACCTCCAGTTCCACCAGTAATGATAACTGTCTTTCCCTGCAGCGAAAATATGTCGCTGAGATACTGGGACGCCATGTCTGAGCAAGAGGGTCTCGAGCGAAGGATGAACAGAAGCTGATGCTAGTGGTGTATTTGCTGATTCGTATTTTTAGAATGGAGAATGCAGGATCTCAGAGACTCAGACAAGCCAACCAAGTTTCTACTCGTAGTTATGCTCCTAGAACAATTAATAGAAGGCTTCGCACGCGTGATCTTTTGCTTTCTAAAGGGATCGAGTATGGAGAGCCTCAAAAATGTGGAGTTCCCTCGCCCCGTTCTGGTATACTTACTGTCAAGATACCTCGCCGTCTTGGCTTCGGTTGTCCAGTCTGGTGCAGTTTCGGTTGACAGCTCGGTAGGATTGTGGGGAATCCGCAACAGCTCGACAGGATTGCGGGGTATCTGCAAACCTACTTCATAGTTTGCATTTATTGAGCTCCCTGTTGTTTTGGCAAGATGTTGTTCTTCCAAGCTACAGTCTGCAGCATCCTTCAAGCACCTAAAGGTACCCTTCTAGAAATTAGATATGGCACCCAAGCTGGAGAAGTATTTTACGATGAGGGGATACATATCCCAAGAGCATAGTCTTGATTTGAAGGCGATCCGGGGTGGCCCTTCCCGGATCATCGTCCCCATCACTTCGGGCTTCGTTGAAGGATCAGGCCTAAAGGCAGAGATTCTCCCCGGTGGAGCTGACTGGATTCTGGTACGTGGATACGTAGGAGACCTACATGCGACTCAGGCCTGCCAAAGTTGAGGATCAACCAGCGCTAAACCATGCGTTTCGATGCTACAGCTCGAACCGTCCACCAATGTCGCCCACATTGACGTGCGAACTCAAGCGCGTACAGGCGATGGCCACAGCGTCTACATCCATTACCATGGTGTTTTGAAGATTGACGACGCGGGTTCGAAGGTCCTTTCTTGGGGCGCTGATGCCAAATCCACCGAGTTCGGGGACCATGAGTGGTTCAACAGTCCAATCATAGAGACGAGTGATCCCAAGTTCAAGTGGGTGGAGGATGCCATGTGGATTGGTCAGGGTAGATTCGTTGTTGACGAGAAAGGCTCGGCAGTCGAATACAATATCTATAAGGTTGGCAACTGAATGTATAATTGGGTGAATGGCAATTAGTACCGTATTGCACAATGGGAATGCTCACAAAAATAAAGAGGACTAGCGACCGGGGCTGAGGGCCTCTTTCAGGCCCCGAAACTCGTCTCCCCACAACTTCAGTAGATCGATCTTCGTGCTAGGGTTCATATCTCAAACTTTACATCTCGCTGTCAGATCATAGCGCGGTGCAACGTGATACCCAGTGATACTCGGGGTGTCATCTTCGGCCTTATAAGAATTGCTTTTGAAGCCATAGCTATCGTTGTACATATAGATCCGCAGTCCAAAGGTCTGAAGAAAGTAATCGACAGTGCCTTGATCAAAAAGCATGACAAAACTGGTACAACCTTACGCTGAAGAACGTGACAAGAACCAAAACCTAGACTCAACCTGTACTGGCGCAAAATGTGAATGCCGGCTTCAGCGAAGGGAGTAAGGCGAGAACGGAAATTCTTATATCGATAGGCCTCCAAGGCTCGCGAAGGCAGGTCGTTGTTGATGACGGCTAATAATCTCGCTGTATTGTTCTTCAGTCTATGATCCATAACATCATGAATAATGATAGACTGGCAAGTCATGTTCGAAGCCCTTCGTCGTAGGTTTAGGATCAAGCCCCAAGTGCTCTTCTGGTTTCCGATGCTTATGTCATGCTGAAGAGGCGACTTAAGCTATCCACATGAGTTAGCCTTGCTCCAGTCGATTACACACGTGGCAAGCAGGCTTCTTAAAGCCCCCCCGAAGCACACACTGAGGCTTTCATCCGCCACCACTTGTGCTAATATGGAGTTGAAAAAGCAAGCAGGATGAAGTAAGGAAGGATCGGGTCCATGACGGGAACGGAGTTCTCAACGCGAGGTCAAAAGCGGCGGCAAGCCGGCCTACGATCATAACCGAACGGCTAAGTAGTCAGGTTCGCTAAGTAAACCGGAGGCATAGTTTCCCCGCACTAGCTTCAATATTAAGAAGCCGTGCCACGGCCCACGGCTACTAAGAACAATGCGAGAAGGAGAAATAGTACTCGATACAAAGTTCCAACAAATTCACCGACACATAACCATACGGAATTTCTCACTTGTTCACCAGATTCACAAGAAGGGAAAAAAATCTTATCATGGCAGACCCAACTCCACCCATCGCCAGTTTGTTTTCTTTAGATGGCAAAACTGCCATTGTTACAGGAGCCACTGGTGGATTGGGCATGGCCATGACCTTGGCTCTCGCGGAGGCTGGGGCGAATATTGTCTCTATTCAGGTTCCCGGCGACAAGGGCTCCTCAGCCTTGAAAACGGAGGTCGACGCACTTGGACGTGAACTCTCGGTCTTCGAGTGCGACTTGAGCAGCACGAAGGCCCTCCGCGCAACCGTGAAGGACATCTGGGCTGCCAACCACACGCCCGATATATTGTTGAATTGCGCAGGTCTCAACCGTCGGGGGCCCATCGAGTCAATGGAAGATGACAACATCGACCTGGTATATTACACTTACTTGCAGAACACCCCGGGAACTTGGCCAACTGACTGTTTCTGTTAGATTTTTTCGGTGAATCTCAAAGCAAGTTATGCATTGGCACAGGACTTTGGTCGGCGGCTGCTGGAACTGAACCGCCCGGGAAAGATCATAAACATTGCATCGCTCACTTCATTCCTCCCGGGCGTTAATGTTTCGGCATATGCGGCCACTAAAGGGGGTGTGCTCCAAATGACAAAAGCATTCAGTAATGAATGGGCCAGCAAGAACATTCAAGTTAATTGTATCTGTCCCGGGTAAGCCTGACTTCGACAATCCCATTCCTCGGGATAGTGACTGATAAAGATTAGGTACTTCATAACCCCGCTAAGTAAAGATTTGAGGGACGACAAGGAATTCTATTCTTCCATCATACAGCGGACGCCAGCAGGGCGATGGGGTGATCCAAAGGACTTACGCGGGGCAGTGGTATTTCTGGCCAGCGCAGCCAGCGACTTTGTGACGGGCCACCCCCTGACAGTTGATGGAGGAATGGTAGGGCGCTGAAAGTGAAGTGCGGCCTCATCCAATCTATTACCGTAAGGTGGCTTTCATTAAAACTAGCAGCGTTAAATTGGTCGAAGCAGTAGCTGATCCTCCTGAGGACGATGAAACCATTAGGCAGCCCGTTCTCAAATTGAAACCTAAAGGGGCACGGCTCGACGTTAGGACAGGAGCACGTGGGGGAAATCTACTGTAGTGACGGTGAGGCAGTCACGTGGGAAGTGTGGCTGGGCACTCAGGCTCGGCAGCCATCGTTGCCAAGCCTTTTCGGAATTTCTTCGAGTCGAAAACCAACTGCGGACTTTTCGTCAAGCCCAAGCCAGCTGCAGCCTCCAAACCGACAACTCAGGATGAAGGATGAGTCTCACCGAAGCAGAGATAGATCGACTCCTGGATGACGCCGAGAAGCGTCTGCGGTTGAGAGCATCAACTGCCGCCACCGCTGGTGAAACCGAGTCAAGAAAGCCGTATGCAATCATATCCCTGCGTCGTCTTCATTCAACTAACACCCTCTGCAGTCTTGCTAGACTGCGCCATGGCTTCGATGGCCCAAATTACATCAACGACAACCAAGGTGTGGCTCAGATCAACCCCCAAACCGCCGTTACTCCAGCCCAGAGCAAGCTCGCCGATGGCCTGAAGTCTGTCGGGGCTGTTGAGAAATCAAAGAAAACCGTACGTGCTCCCACCAGTCGCACCGTCATACCCTATTGCATGAGGAAAATTTATCCCATTTACTCCTTGACGCAGATCAGCAGTCCATTCTGGCCTGCCCTGCATCCATGAGAGCATATTTTTCATAGTTACTCTGACTGTTTCTCCAACCCTCCAACTCGACGTCTCAAACCTTGCTTGAACCTGGCACTGACGAAATCAGAATGATCAGCTCTCATCCGGACCTCAATGGTTCGACCTACCAAAGACCAACCTAACCCCTCAACTGAAGCGCGACCTCCAGCTGATTGAAATGCGCTCGGTCCTTGACCCTCACCGACATTACAAGAAAAACAACCGGAAGGGCAAAATCCCAACTTTCTCGCAGACAGGCACCGTCATTGAAGGTCCAACCGAGTTCTACAGTTCTCGGATCAACAAAAAGGATCGGGCCAAGAACTTTGTCGAAGAGACAATGGCAACCGAAAGGCAGACTGGACGCTTCAAGCGGAAGTACGGAGAAATCCAAGAAGCCAAGACGAGCGGCAAAAAGGCCCATTACAAGAAACTCATGGCCAAGAGAAACAAGAGACCTTGAAGCGCTCTGTTTGGGCGTTTGAAAGATCACGACAGCAAGGAATTGCACAGATCTGCCAATGAGTACCCTGGACTCGTGCTTCGGCCACCTGCTCTGCTACGGCGAGAGCGGCCGTAAGCAGTCAGGCGAGAACCCAAGAGTTTGGTCAGGCACCCGCTTCCGCTCGCGAGGGCGGTTTCTCACATTATTTGTCACTGCACAAAGCAAGCAGGGGCCAAAGCAAAGCGAGACAAGGAATTCAGCCGAGTCGAACGACCGAGCCTTGTAGTCCAAAGTAGTCGATGAGGCCTCGATCGTGCGTCGGCCTTCTGCAGTCCAATGAAAAGTTGGCCTCAGTGCAGAGGAACGAAAGAGATGCGAGTTCGATGGTACGGACATGAACCTGCAGGTGGCCGATTGCAATTGGAGCATTGCTCATGCCCGCAAGTCCGGCGGATCAGCGGTGGAGTTGTGAAAGAACCTGACGGGTCAGAGAAGAAGGTCTCAGCCGTTGATGGATTCCAGCAGCCCTTCCCTTGGGCATCGATGGCCAACGTAGCACCGTAGACACAATGTCACAAGCATTGTTTATCGGGCCACAACACCACAGGAGAATCTGGAAAGAGTGTCCTGAGAGCACCGAATTTCTCTTGCCCCGAGAAACCGGATCCTGGGCACAGGGCGGCTTGCTTGTTAGATTCCTTCCACTCTTCTTCTACCCCGTACAGGCGTCATGGCGTAAGGGCCCGAAGCCGTAAAGGCGTAAAGGCCTGCTATTAACAGACCGGAGAAGCTAAGAATGTGCTCCTTTTGCCATTTCGGCCACAGCAATTTCCTCTCCCAATATCACAGTTGGGGAAAGCAATCAGGTTCCCGGAGTACGGAAATTCCCAGCTGCACAAGGAAGGGCTCAGGGCTCACGGGCTGGGGGCGCCATGATCGAAGCCAGTCGTCGCCACCGCTGCACGATGCATGGGGGATGCATGGAGGATCCCTGATCTCCGCTCGCTTCGCTGTCGGCACACGAGGCACCGGACGGCGGACGCACGAAGATGGCGGGATTTCCAGCAGCTCAACAGGGGCCCCCTCGGCCGCTCGCATGCAGTCAAAAGAGGGGATCAGAGGAATGGCAGATGGTCTGATCCACGGTCAATCTTGGTCTCTAGAGCCTCCAACGCACGCCGGCTGAATCGTTGCGAATCAGACTGCCGCCCTGGCAGGACGATCGATGGCCGTCCTCCTGAATCCGGTCTTGTGGAAACGAGAAGAGACACCATTGACCACAGAGTCAGAGACTGCAAGTGAGACACGCCACTCTCGAGTCTCCAGCGTCCAGACATGCGTATCTGCTTGAGACCCATGGATATCCGAATATCTGGGCCTGAAGCGATGGAATTTGGGAGTCTCCGCGTCTCATACTGGGTACACCCACCCGCCTCCCGTTCTGCGTGGTAGCTCGAGTTTCCTGCCCAAAACCCTGCAACAGGCCTGCAACTTTCAAGCCTAGGGCTCAGCAGGCCCCTTCGGCAGAGAGTCACGGTGCTGGCCCTACGCCACTCCTCGTCAGGCCTATCATGCTTTGCCGCCGCGGTTTCGCAGGGAGTCAAGCCTCTCTTTTACACCAATCGCACCGGGGCCGGGGCCAGATTGGCCAGTGTCAGGCCTGCGCCCTGACTTCGCCCCCATTGGCATGATATCTTTAGCTCGCGCCACCCAAGAAGCCGCAGACAGTCGGCTAAGCTCTTTCGAGTCCCAGGCTGGCTGCAGACGGGGTTAACTTGACTATATTCCCAGGTCGCCTCGAAGGCGGCCCCAACCACCGACAAAAGACACTCGAGAACCACGAGCCGATCTCGCCATCGACTCCATCTCCTGGCAGGAAAACATTCTATGTCTTGTCTTCGACCTTGAACATTGCCGTGCAACACCCATGCGCGATGCTCCCGCGAGATGAGTTCTCGCCGCGAACCGATTCAATAGGCACCAGTGACTGCACTTGATTGGACAGGATTTGTTGGAAGAGTTGACGTCGAGCTCGAGCTCGAGCTTTCCCCCGGCTTAAACATGACCTCCCTCCTACGACTAGCAAGCAAGGACCGCTCCTCGTCCATATTCAAGCGGCAGGGCCAGGATGGTGCGTTGGATAACCCGTCTGACGCACTGGCTCACCGTCTCCCTTCCATCTCTTATCTGGACACCCGGTCGTTCGCCGATCTTTTCGACCAATTCCTAAGCTACGAGAGCCTGGAGAATTCTCCTCAGTCACCATACCAAATCCCGGCGTCCCCGATTTCCAATTCATCATCAGCAAAGACCGTAGAGGCCCCCAACGCGGCACCCAAGTACAACAACAGCATCAACATCACGAGAAATGATTCGACCGGGTCCTCTTGCTATTCCCACCAAAGCCAGAGAGAGAGCGACTACTCACCGTTGGTCACCAGGCAATCATCCAGTTCCAGTTATACGCAAGAACCTACGCCTGCTCTGTATCCGACTCCTTCCACCAAGACCAAGTTGAGCTTGACCACAACGCCACCTGCAAGGCCGGTCTCGACGAATCTTCCGAGGTCTCGAGTTATTGCCCAGTCGGAGTTGAAGCGTTCGTCGGTTATGGTCGTATCACCACGACCTGACCTCGACAAGCCTCTTCCCCCAGGTCCTTCAGGTGGCAGATGGGCTTCGGCTTCTGCACCTCTCCTGACGCTCGGACAGTCAGCTGCAGAGCTACCTTCCGAGTCGTCACGATCGCCCAAGCCGTCATCTCCAGCCAACCTTATTCGCGGCTCAGGCCCACACCCAGAAAGGAACGTAGTCACAAGGCGGGCCTCCGATGCCCAACAGTGGGCAGAGCTGCCTTCGTGGTCGCCGGACTCGATTCGCGCCGCGCGATTGGGAAAGGCTTCTGCACGTAATCATCACAGGAATCGCTCGGCGTCTGAAACGGCCGTTCAACAGGGCGGCCAGCTTGCCAACATCAAGTCCAGGCGCCACACGACAGACATGTTTAAACTTGTGGCAAACGCTTCTCCAGCGCCCCGACACCACAAACCGATAACGGCGACGACAGCTGAGCGTGTCATCTACCGGATTATGAGCAATCTTGACAGTGTGGACGACTTGCAATCCAGTGCGATGGTCAGCAAAGGCTTCCTCCGGACGTTCCAAAGGAACGAGTCCAAACTGGTCAGCCATGTCGTCTTCAAGACATCACGGCCTGCATGGGAACTCCGCAGAAGCATCCTCGCAGTCAAAGGATCCAAGTCTTTTCTTTTGAAAGATTTCCGCCGTGATTGCCGCACACTTGGCGCCCTCAAAGCCTTCATCGTCGCCCATTGCAGCGCCACCTGTAAGCCGAGTACGCTCGTCGGTCTTCTCGGGCAGGACGAAGACCGAAAGGTGCAAATTGACGATGCAGTGTGGCGAATATGGACATTTTGCACTCTTTTCGCCCATCCAGTGAAACCATCCGAACCATCCCGGGAAGAAATCGACTGGCTCAACGGCAGTAGAGCGGTCAACAGCAAACAACACGGTGCCGGTTTCGCCATTGGCAACGGAAAGGGTCTCAGTTCATTTGAACTCGAGGACATGAATGAAATCTGGCAGTGTTTCCAAGCTCTCTTGTCCGGCTTCCATGGGCGAGCGCAGGAGGCCAAGCAAGCGGGCGTGTTCGAAAATTGGCATCTTCGAGACACGACCTCAGAAGACCAGCATCTCGCCGAATGGACGTCGTATTTGCTAGGGCTGGGTCCACAGACGGTCTTGTCCCTCTCGGGCTGTTCCTTCGAGCGGGCTAGGATGCTCGGGCTGACAAAGTGGCCTGCTCCTCTACCGGGTGAAAGCCGATGCTCATTCTTGACGGCAGCAATCTCCCAAGTCTATCAGGAAAGAGTGCTGGAGGAGGCGACGCAACGCGCGGCTCAATTTCGAGTCCCTCGGGTGCTCGTTCACCGGCCCACGAGATCTTTCGACCAACAGCAACTCAACGCCATCATACCTTCTCGGGCCACGGCGCAGACCCGATCCCTCCACATCGACACGTCGAGCGTGAGTGGACGACCGACCTCGACCATTGCTCTCTCGAATCCGCGACTCGAGATCCGACCGGACTGCGATCCTGCGAATATTCCAGCCCGTCCAGCTCACCTGTTGCCAACGTCGCCCTCGGCGGACCCCACCGTGTTCTTCGCTCTCGGGACGACTTCGACCGCAAGCGCACGACTAGGGGCTACATTGTTTCCGATGGAGTACGCCAGTCCGACTCCCAAGGTCCCATTCCCGGCGCCTGAGCGATCAGCAGCCTCAGAATCCAAGGTTGTCGACCCTGTCGATAAGGCCATGATGCTCCTGGTGCAGGAATTGGGCTTCGATGAGACACGAGCGAGGAAGGCTCTTGCGATGTGTGACACGGGCTCTGGTATCGACCTGCACAAGGCCATCGAGCTGTTGGCGGTTGATTCGAAAATTGCCAAGAAAGTCTTCACCTCGCCTGTCGAGCTGCCTACACCCGTTGACACGGTCAGCTCCATGGTTGGTTCTAGTACGACCAGAAGGCAGACCAAAGACTACTGCACCGGCCACTGCAATCGGACTTCTACCATGACACACTCGCGAAACCGGTCGACAGGCACGGCAACTGACGTGTCGCTCAGCCCCGTCTCGGCAGTCGACGAGGCTGAATGGCAGGATACCATCTCGCCCCTCGTGGCATCACCCTTGACGGCAACGCGTTCGAAGGTTCCCGTGGCGCGTGGGCCGAGTAAGAGCATGAAGGCATGGAAGGCTCTTGGGCTGGACGGCATGCCCAAACGCAAGAACTCGGTGCTTGGGATGGACGAATATCAAGCCAAGGTCGAGAGACGGAAGAGCATGCGCGAAACGAACGGTGGGCAAAGCTCACGGGTCAAGGACGGTCTGGGCAAGAACTTGCTCGGACTCGGATTGGCGATTGGAAGTGCTGCGGGTGCAAAGTCGGCCTCGGAGCAACTGGAACGGGTTCGGGAACAGGAGAGGCGCAAGAAAGAGAAAGCCCGTGCGAGCGGCATGGTGAGGTATGCATGAACGTGATGAGAACACGAGTGGGCGTGCATTCGCCCACCACACCGGAGGTTGTCACGCATGTGACGGAACTCCTTCTGATATATTTTTTTGAGCGAGTTTGGATATACGGATACGGCATGACGGGGTCTTTTAGGACCCCCTTTGGACATGGCACAGTCATTACATACGAGATACCCGACACGTACAGGGAATGGGACGGGGACCGCGAAGGAAGCGAACGACAGGCCCCAAGCACAACAAGCACAACAAGCATAACAAGCACAACAAGCACAACGAGCGCAAGCACAAGCGACCAAGAAAGATTTATACCCACGATGCGTACACAGGCCAGGACAGGGCAGGGCAGCTCTCAGTGGGCAACACGGATCAAGGCGGAACCAGAGAGCGGCCACGATGGCCCTCCTCTCGATCCGGATGTTTGGTGGGGAGGGCACTTGATGACTCTTCACGGCTGGACTGATAGGGCGGCATTTGATCCAAGAGGATTTATGATCTAATGACATTTGACATTTTATACGTTTGACGCCGACCTTTTACATTTGACATTTGACAGTGTACAGGTACATTTTACCCGACGTAGCATGGCGCCAATGTGGTGGACGGCAAGGCAAGGCCAACGTGGCACTGCACTGCTGCCTGACGAGGCTGGCCAGTCCGCGACAGCCTCAGCCAATGGATTCCAGAATGAGGCGAAGGCCTTCAGCGCTAACAGCGTCATCCGTTCTCGCCGTCCTCGATCCATCATTGGCGTGGGCTGTTGGAGTGTAGGTGATGGCTGAGGTGATTGGTTGTCGCGAAGTAAACAAACGGGGACCGATGACTTGAGCATTGATAGAGGTTCTCAAAGACACAATGTCGAATGTGCCGGGGAGGATCGGTCCAAGCTGTCCATGGGCGCTGCAGCGACGAGTTTGGACCTGGCACCTGGGGGACCTGCACCGGGAGCTGTGCAGCTGCCTCTGGCGCTCGATCGAGCTTTAGGCTTTCCCGGCGCCGCCTGAGAGCCCCGGCGCCTGGTGCCCTCTCGGCCCTGTGCGCGCCCGCAACTGCAACTTCCAGCTTCCAGCTTCCAGCTTCTTAGCTAAAATGGCTAAATAGCTATTAACACCGCAACCCTCCCCCCCACCAACCTGCCAGCCTTCTACTTACTTAGTTCCGACTTCTCTACTACTCCGTACTTCTCTGCTTTCTGCTTCTCTCAAAGCTCACCGCATCTCCCACGCTCTCTCCGCCTCCTTCTCCCCCATCCTATCTCTTCCGCCGTCATTGCTACTGTGCCAGATTCCAGCACCCTGACCCTGCGCGCCTTTTACCGCGTCCCTCCTTCTGCCACTTGCGACCTGCCGTCCGCGTCTCGCGACCCCAGCCTCTGCGACGCTCTCCTCCTCCTCCTCCGCCTCTTCCTCCTCCTTGCGCCGTCTCCTCTCCCGCCATGGATCAAGCGAAACCGGCAAATAGCGCCCCCACCTACGACCTCTCGAACGGCGGGCACTACGGCGCGAGTGCGTCTGTGAGTCTTTTCCCTTCTTCGAAGAGCTGGATGCGATCAACGTGCCACCGAGTGGTGACGGCTGCGCAGAGCAAAGCTTGGGGACTGTGGACGGAAGGTTGCTGACCAGGGATCTATCTGCAGCTCTCTGCTCAAGGTTACGTTCCGCACACCGAGTTGTATTCCGGACTATGGACCAACGTACGTGACCGCACAAACAGACCCCGCGCAACAGACCGTTTTGCTCACGCGTTTCCTCCAGATCAACCAAGGCCTGACGGGCCCGTCGCGCGAAATCCTGGCCACCTACTGGCAGCAGACCATCAACCACCTCGAGACCGACACCCATGACTTCAAAATCCATCAACTGCCTCTCGCTCGCATCAAAAAGGTCATGAAGGCCGACCCCGAAGTCAAGATGATCTCGGCCGAAGCTCCCATCCTCTTTGCGAAGGGCTGTGACATCTTCATCACCGAGCTGACTATGCGCGCATGGATCCACGCCGAGGACAACAAGAGACGGACGCTGCAGCGCAGCGATATTGCCGCTGCCCTTGCCAAGAGCGACATGTTCGACTTTCTCATTGACATCGTGCCCCGAGAAGAGAGCAGTGGACATGGAGGCGCTGGGAAACGCCCCCCGACCAGCGGCCAGCCTGCAGCGGCTCCGGCGCCTCAGCAACAACCCCAACAACGGATGCCTCCTCCGCCCGACTATGGGATGCCGCAGCATGCCGAGATGGGTCCTCCCGACAATCAGTATGTCAGACAGCAAATGTATCCGGGTCATATGGGCGGTGATGCGCAACAAGATCCCAACCAGGCGTATGGCCAGCCCCCCCAAATGTTCGGCGGAAACGACATATACAATCCCTACACGCAGGGCCAATTTGGCGCCGCGGGACCGCAACAGGTAGGTGCACACGAATGATGCGTTCCCTTTCTTTGCCCATGTCACGAGGTTGGGCTTTGCTAACCAGCCATTTCTACAGATGTACACCAACATCCAGGGTCAACGACCACAGAGCCAAGGGTATGGAGCTCCCCGGCCGGGAACAGCTGGCAGAAGCGAACAGGTCAACGAGCAAGGCTATGGGCCGGGCTGAAGATGAAGCAGGCAGCGCAACCATTTGCCTTTGTTTCCTTTGTTCACTCAGATGATGAAATGCGAATGCAGAATGATACCATGGGGTCCCTGGAGGAATTGTATTTTGGATTTGGATCTCGGCTGCACAGACATGTCGGCCAAGCCACAGGCAAAGCAAGAAGATGTGGTCCTCCACATGGTTCACACCCTCTCCCAACCCACAAGCCAGCAACAAAAAAATGTATTGTTTTTTGGGTCTCTGATTTCCCGCGTCCCTATCCAGTGTTGCTCTATTCCGGGGAGAGCGACGGAATTCAGCATGACTTTTCTGCAACGAATTTCCTACTGACGGATCGACCAACCCAATGCACCCCAGCTGAGAGAGATAGACACACACAAACAGAGGGCCAGGGAAAGCAGACCTGCCAGAGTGAAAGGATGGAAAGGTTTTCAGAACTTCAGATCGGTCGAGCATTAGAACTTTCTTCTGCCTGTGCTCTTCTTCTTCTTCTTCTTTTTCTTCTTCTTTTCCTTTGTCATCGGTCATTGGGGGAACACCAGCGTCACCGTCACCTGTGTTTCTCTCTACCGAATACGGAGGACGGAGTAGAGTACGGAGGGAGCTGCCGAGTGGGATACATCGTTTTGTTTCTGGGTCACATGAGATGGGCGAAATGGGCGCGTAATGTTGGAATCCATCGCATCGTACTTTAATTGGCTACTTGCCACTTACCTAGGTACACTTTGTACCCAGTAGGCGAGATGATACTTACTGCCACACTAGATGAATACTTGCGACGCTAGATGGGTAGCGGTCTTGTAGAGGAGATAAGGCACGTGCTTGTTCGGCTTTGGTCGCTTTGTTCGCTTTCTGTACCGAGTACGGAGTATAGAGTACTGTGTGGCATTTGAATTGATCCGGTTATAATACATGCTCCGTACCTGATCAACTAAAAGTAGTAGTGGTAGTAGCAGCAAGCCATCATCACATTGTAAACTCCACCACCCTACAAACTCCATCACCATCCTACAACGCCATCACCACATTACAAACCCCCCTCAGAGTCTCATCTCCCTCCATGGATAAACCGATTCTGCAAGGCGGCAAAGGTGTTGGGTGCCCTGCTCCCCAAACTGCCATGGTGGCCCAGCAAGCCGGGACTCTGGACGGCGGAGCCATTGTTACTGCCCCCGGCACTACCACTACCGACACTCTCGCGGCCGATGCCGCCGGTGGGCGAGCGGACCTCGACGTGGACGACCTTCTCGAGCAACTGCGGGCCCTTGAGCGGGTCGACGTTGCGGTACTTCTTGTTGCGCAGCGAGATGTCGTAGAACTCGTCGGGCAGGTCGGTGGACATGAGGGCGACGGTCTGCAGGAGCTCGTCGAGCGACTCCAGCAGGATCGAGTTGTTGGGCAAGGTCTCGACGTACGACTGGAAGTGCGAGATGTCCATCGACAGCTGCGAGATGGACGTGGTCGTGATGCGCGTGACCGAGGGGTTCAGCGGCAGCGAGAGGATCGACGAGGCCGTGTGCGAGATGGCGTTGAACAGCATCAGGTCCTTCAGGCTCGAGGGCAGCGACAGCAGCACCGAGTTGATGATGTTGGACAGGTAGCGCGTCAGCGTCAAGATGTAGTTGGACGGTTCTGTCGGCGGCTGCCGTGACAGCCAGTCGTACTCGGCCGTCTCGATCAGGTCGCTGACCTTGGAGTTGACCAGCTCGAAGATGCGGTTCTCTGCCGTCTTCTGGTGCGTCGCGAACTGGCCCGTCGCCCGCAGCGTCACTGTCGGGCCGGGCGTCAGCGACTTGGACCGCGCCGCCGACAGCAGCGTCTCCAGCTCGTGGCATGCCGTCGTAAAGTGCGACAGGTTGATCAGGATCTGCACGATCTGGCCTAAGTACTGGCTCGTCAGTTTCGACACGAGGCTGGCGCACACTTTGGTCGTCAGCAGGTCGTCCAGCGACGTCAGCAGCCGCGAGTCGATCTTGGACGCCAGTGGGCCGCCCGGCGCGTCGTCCGGTGACGAGAAGAAGTAGAACTGGTTCAAGAAATTCCGTATGTCAATGCAGCACAGCGGGTACATCTGCGAAAACGGGAACACCGTCGGGAACACCATCTCATCCACGGGCCGGTCTGGCGTGTACCACGACACGTTGACCACTTTGGCGAACTCCTCGGCGTTCTGGATCGGCATCGGCATGTAGTCGTCCGTCGACACGATCTCGATGAAGTCCTCGCTGAACCGCTCCTTCAAAAGCTCCGCGTACTTGTCGAACAGCACCAGCACGAAGTTGTTCACCGCCGACGTGTTCAGCTGGTACGAGTTCATCGTCTGGATGAAGAGCGACACCAGGTTCTTGATCTTCAGTAGGTGCTCCGCGTTGTCTAGCGCCCCTAGCGCTTTCGACATTAGTGAGATTGCCGTTTGGCATAGCGAGTCCCAGAGTTCTTCGATCTATTATCCCGGCCAAGGACATACTTCGTTAGTTACTCATAACAAAAAAAGATTTCATCGTGGAGGAGAGAAGGAGACGAAGAGAGAAATAGTGTGTGTGTGGGTGGGTGGATGGAAGAAGAGATTCCTTACATCCGTCTGTGATCGTAAATCAGGCACTTTCTTCATGGTCGCTTTCTCCATGATGGCAAAGCCCGCAATGTCCTCCAGCAGACTGTGCAGATCACCCATTTCCTCGTCGACCAGCGAGATGGAATTTTGGAGGAGCAGATCTCGTTGTCCTCGTCGATTCGTCGCGTAGTCGGCTTTGAACTTGTCCATCTGTCCAAGCGACCGGTGGATGTGCAGGGCCTCGAACAGTGGCGCGAAGTCGACTTCGAGATCCTCGCTCTTGAGCAGGTCGAATTCTTCGTGCTCGTCCGCCACCAACTCGATGGCCGAGTTGAGCCGGAAGTTGGACAGGTACCCGTCCTTCTCCGCCCGCTCCTTTTGCCGCTGCTTGCGCAGATCCGTGTGGTAGAAGGACAGCTCACCCAGGTACTGCGACATCTCGCGTACGCGGAAGAGCCACGTGTTGAGGTCGGCCATGACAGCTTCGGCGATCGACTTTTGCGTCACGGGCACCGACTTGGTGATCAGCTCGCTCAGCTTGTACTGGGTCACGCCTTGCAGGTGCACGCTCTGCAGTTCGTCCAGAGCCCGCAGCGCCGCGTAGTGTTTCTTCTGGTCGCGCAGCTCCTGGACCTGGTTGGCCAGGCGGAGGACCTCAAGGCAGTCCTGGAGGGCATGGCTGGCCTCGTCGATGTTTTGCCTCACGCCGCGCGACTCGACCAGCGCTTTCTTCTGCTCGACCAGCGTCTCCGTACTGGTCTGAATGGATTGGTTCAGCTCGAGGATCTCCTTGGTCAGACTCACTGTGCCCTCACGGATTCGGAGGAGCTGATTGATCGACTGGACGAATTCTTGGTGGTTGGTGTTGCACTGTCGTTCAATCTCGGCTTCTCGCTCCGCTGCCACGTCTGACAGCTGCGCCAACAAATGCGATGTCTTGTTGCCATAGCTGTAGTCCTTGATATACGGAATCAACCGGTCCAGTGTGTCCGCTTCGGACGAAGATGTGACGATCTTGGGGGCCGCTGTCAGCTTGGGGAATTCACCCTCGTCATCCGTGATTGCATATTTACCTGTTGAAGCACACTGTTCATGTCATTCCTATACGGCGTCCTGGACGGCATGGTTTCGTCGCTCAAAGGGACAGGCGGATGACGGTTTTACCGCTGGAGCCTACCTCTCGCTCTGGCCCTCACCCTTGCCCTGGATTCGTCTGTGGGCTGGAGAACGCGCTCCTCATGGGCCACAAAGTGGGCAGGGGTGTAGAAAAAAGACGGAGGGAAGTTTGGAAGCACGTAGGCGTTAAGTGAGCAGACGGAGTGAATTCTGTGAAGAGATATCTGATATTTGAGACTGTCAAGTCGTGTCCTGTCTCCTGGCCGGAACAATAGGCACCCATCCTCCGATATGGCTCTAACGCCTTTCGGTTAGATCCCGAGCCAAGGCACAAGCGCTGTCGATCCCTTTTGACCTCATAGCCCGTAGACTCTCGTGACTCTCTTGCTTTCTTTCTTTCTCCTCCAAAGAGCCATCACAATGAACCTCCTCTTGAAAGGGTTGAGGGCTGTTGAGTTGTGCGTGATTATCAGCCTTTATGGAGGCTGGAGAGGGGCGCCCATGCGAGGCATGACTCGCATCTTGTCTGCTATGAGGAGCGCAATCCCAGTGAGGTCAAAGGTCAGTCTGTTGATGGTTGGTCACGGTCAGTTTGGGAGAAGAAAAGAGGAAAATCAGGCACTGCGCTTGCTGTTACTGCTGCTGCCAACGCCGCTGCCACTGTTGCTGCACTTGCCCGCCCAAGACACCTCTCGTGTCCGCCCAGTGCTGAAGAGAATCAGAGTCCAAGTGGGCGAAGGATGGTGAGGGACTCCATGCCGATTGTTGTGCCTCTCATGCCCAAATGTCTTTCCAAGTTGGTGCCCAGAGAGTACTGTTTGCCAGCGTCATCCATCGGCCAATGGCGTCGCATGCATTTATGGCCGTGCAAGGTCTTCAGGTCATGGGTCCCTATGATGTCGCCGCCATGTGATGGGCTGGGGGGGGGAGGTGGTCTCCAGTGAGGTGGTGGGAATGGAGAGTCAGCAGCATGGTGGCCCTTTGAAGCATGCTCGACACCGCTTGGTGTGCATGAAAGATGGTTCCTCCCCATATTAATTGTGTGGGAGACTGCACGACCATGTCGGCGAGGGTCGTGGGAAGCTCGTCGGCGACCCCTCGCGCGGCTGACTGCTTGGCTCTCACTGTCCTCATCGGCCACTCACGGCTTCCCAAGTCGACGACCATCAGCCGTCGCCTCATTCGCCGACATTTCGTTGATCGCTGCCTGGGAAGGAACCAGAACGGGGTGTTGTTGTTGTTCCCTCGTTCCTGCCTACAAAGCTTCTCCGAAAATTTCATCTCTTCTTCCCAACTCTCACCCCCATCCATTCCTTCAACCTCCTCTCTCTTTCCCACCACATCCTCTTCCTTCGTTTCATCATCTCAATCACACTCCATCACACTCATCACACTCATTCTTTACTGCAAACAAACCCCACATTCATTGGACAGCATCCGAATGCCAGTCGTTCGCTACGTAAGTGATTTTCCTCTCCCACCCCCAGCTTCAAGTCTCTCCCTGGAGACGAGAGTTGCAGTCCTTTCTCAGCCTCTTCATCCGTCTCCTATCCTCAAGCACCCTCTCAGTTGAATTCGTGACACCTTGCTGGTTTTACGCACCGCTCCTCTCCTGGTGGACCTCATGTCGCTTCAGCAGAAAACAATTTGCCGAAGCCACGGATGATCCAGACCCTCCCCAACACCATTGACATCCTAGTATGAAACAATAAGATAGCAAGCTGACAGTTTCCACTGAACAGGACAGAACTGCCATGTCGCCACTCGGTGGTGTGCCAATGGCGTCCAGTCCTCACACTGAGACAACCTCCCACGGAACTCCATCCACCAACCCTACTTCATTCACTCCCGAGGCTGCTCCAGGAGCCAATGGATACACTCCAACTACCAGCAATCGCCGTGGTCTCAACATCGCGATTGCCAAGCCTCTCTGGTAAGATAACTGGATTGCACACGTCCCAACATGACGCAAAAAATTCACTCCTATTTCTACTCTATACCACCAGTCCACCCTTCAACCACAACACATTGAATCCCTCCCACACCAACCCTACTAACTTGTCTTTAGTGACCGTGATGATGTCCTCTTGAATCTTCCCTATTCAAGTAGTGGCCATGCCCTCTCCCCCACCGCGCAAATCTTCACTCCAGGGGTCCCCTTCAAGATTGTGGCATTGCCACTCCCGCTCGGTGAGCCGGCATGTACGGTCAAGATCCATCTCATGCACGAAGGTCGCCATGGCGACATTCCAGGACCTGAGTTCAAATTTTCCTATCGTCCCAAGGATGCCCCAATGTTCCCACTGGAGGAAGTTGGTGTCAAATACCTCATCATGCATAGTACCCCGGAGCGCCGCCCCAATCCTTTGAACCATGAGCAGGCTCCCCGCCTTGTCCCTGGCGTCATCGGAGGTCGTCGCACAGAGGCTGACATGGGAAATTTGCGTCATCACCTTGGTGGTCTCGACGTCGGTGAATCGAACTACAATGCATATGGCGGTCAATTCCTTCATGACGTCAATTTCACTCAGGGTATCTTCAGCACAGATGAGAATGTCACTCGTGCCTTCGTCGTCACCGGTCTTCCAACCAACCACCGCTCCACTGAAGTCACCAAGGCAATCAAGGTAAATATCTTCCACTTCAATTGTTTATGACATGTACTAACGATTCAGCCAACATTGTTTCCATCCCTCCGAACCATCAATGCTTCTCAGATCATCACCGATGGTCTGTTCACCGTCTCCTTCGCAGATGTTCGTGACGCAATCAAGGCGTATGATGTCGCTGCTCAGATCCTTCCTTTCTCTCAAGTCTTCCCATTGGCTCCCAAGGCTCTCGCCGCCGATGAGGGCAAGGATCCCAGCAAAGTCTCCGACTTCGAAGGTCAAGCCCTCATCAGTGTCTACTACCAGCCAATTCCCAATCAACCAAAGGAGGCTGCAGTCATCATCACTGAGTTGAAGCGACTCCTTGCACAATGTGGAGATATCAAGGCCATGCAAACCATGCCTTACACCCTACCCCACTGCCGAGAGTTCCGTGTTGAGTTCTTCAATGCCGATGCCGTCGCCGTGGCCAAAGATCTCATCATTGGAACCATTGTCAACGTAAGTTGCAAAATCCATGCGTCTTCACCCCAGTACTAACTCGTGTATCAGCATGCTGTCATGTCTGTCGATGCCTACACCCCAGACATTCCCTTTGTCGAAGTTCACTGTGCAGCCGTTCAACTGGCCACCGCTCAAGCACTCGAGGCTCGTCGCCGACAACTTCCTCATGAACAGCTTTCCGTCACAGGACGTTCTACCGTTCCGGTCGACCCAGATTATGAACGCCTTGCCAATGCAATCCAGCGCGATGGTCTTCGCAATGAACGTCGTATCAATCAGAATGGCAACCACAATGCTGTTGACATTGCTCGCATCCAAGCAGGCATTGACGTTCGTACCACAGTGAGTGTTCTCTCCAGTATGTCAATTGGATAGCTCACCGACAACAGATTATGCTCCGCAACATCCCCAACCGCGTCGACCAGGCAATGCTGAAGCAGATTATTGATGTCACCAGCTTCGGCCGCTATGACTTCATGTATCTTCGTATTGGTACGTCCACCCACTCCCCCAAATCTCACCCTTTCCAACGCTGACCAACCTCAACCAGACTTCGCCAACAACTGTAATGTTGGATACGCATTCATCAACTTCACTGACGTAAGTAATTCCCATACTCACTTGTCTTTCCTCAACTGATGAACTCCAGGCTCTCTCAATCATTCCTGTTAGTGATGACTTCTCCCGTTTGAGGTTCTTTACTCACCTGTCCTAGTTCCTTCTTGCGCGTGCTGGCAAGCGTTGGGGCTGCTTCAACTCAGATAAGGTCGCCGAAATTTCCTATGCTAGTAAGTGTCTGATCAACCCTATCCTGTCAATCAGTCAATCTGACCATCTTCACAGCTATCCAGGGCAAGGACTGTCTGGTTCAGAAGTTCCGCAATTCCTCCGTTATGCTTGAACACCCTGCCTTCCGCCCCAAGGTAAGCCCATTGGTACTTTGTCCCGAGTCACGCTAACCATGATCCAGCTCTATGTTACTGGCAGTGGACCCAACGCCGGACAAGAAGAGCGATTCCCAAACCCAGACAATGCTTCCAAGATGCGTCGATCGGTGGAAAATGCGGAACATGTCGGTCTGTTTCTCTCCCGTCTCTACCCTGTCCAAGTCCCCAATCTTGTTTTGCCCCGTGGACTTCGACGATCCTTGAAGCGCACTGGCAAATTCTACGTGGACCCTAATCGTCGTCGTGGCCACTACCTCGCACCCGCACGTGCAACTCTTCCTGGCCCTGAAGAAGTGCGGGAGTGTTCTGAGGAGCCTTCACCTTCCCGACGCCCTGGCCCATTTTTCATTGATGTCAACAGTCCCTATGATCCATTTGCTGGCAGTCCCCACCGCCTTCCGTGAGCACACATATTTCACTCTTCATATCAGCATACTAACCATGGTCTTCTGACAGGACTCTTCGCCCCTAGACAAGGTCAGGCATATCGCGAAGAACAACGTCGTCGCCGTTCTCAATTCGACCGTGGAACTCCTGGTGCTGAAAATGAAATGGGAATGGTTCAACGCTATCGCTTCCAGGACCCTGCGCTTTCACCCGTCAACAACCACTTCCCCAACATCGCACGTTACTAGCTCAACATGGTTTCAGGTCACACCTTGGTTCTGGTGGATTGTGATTGTCAATACTGGAGTCTGAATCGTCATTTCTTGCCTCTCGGCTTGGATGGGTTTCCTTGACTGGCAGTTTGGGTTGTGTCACTTGGTCTTTCAGATCATGTTGGTCACATCCTGGACAGCTCCCATCTTGCAACCTTCACTGGACCAAAAAACAGCCTCACATCATCACCGCACACATGAACCCCAATTGTTTTCCCCCTTACCCCCTGTGTTATCACACAGTTACCCCACAATTACCCCTAATGTTGCCCAATTTTCCCCCTTTCAAATCAGAGTGAGTCGTGTTCGAGCTTCTACGGACAAATGTACGGAGAGACAGATGGAGTGAATCGAACTGGGAGGCATTTTCAAGGAGCAATTGCGACTGGGCTATGGCTGGACAGAATTCACATGCACAGACACTTGCAAATGGCAAGATTGTTGTCTCTGAAGCATGTAACGAGAAGAGAACAAGAACGAGCGACTGAATGTTCCCTTAGTTAGTACCAATCAGGATGTACTCAATTGAGACACCAAACTTGACGTTTCCTTCCATCGTGAACTAAACCGTCGTCCAAACGGGAACACCGCACATTACCCTCGAGGCACTGATGCGATTGATCTGCCTGTAGAGGAGGATCGTGCCAGTAGGATTAAGAGATAGCGGGGGGGAGGGGGGGAAGCGCGGCGGGTGAGGAGATTTTAAAGCGGCGTGCTCCGGGTGGCCGCCAAGATTGCGGATGGTGATTTGCGCACAAGATGCTCGATCCCTCAACCAAAAATACCGCGACAATTACAACAACACAGCACACACTCTCACAACCACAATGTCTGGCTCAAACGTCTCCGGCGACCTCATCTGGGAGGTTGTCCGTAAGTGGAAGCCCTCCAGCTCGGTTCTCGCAGTCTAACTCATGGTCCATAGGCAACAACAACGCCTTCCTCGTCAACCGAAACTCGGGCGGCAGTGTTCGATTCTCTCGCGACCCTTTCAACCTCCTCAACCAACACTCGAGGAAACATGCTGGGTTCGTGAACGACAAGGCGGTGTCGGTCCAAGCCAACGAGGACGGCGCCATTACTCTGTCGACCAAGAAGTCTGGCAATGCCAGCAAGCCTGCGTCGCAAAACAACACACACACATACAGCAAGACGTCGTCGAACCGGAAGTGAGTATCTATTTCGGATCCGAGCCGAGCATGGGATGGCTGATGGTGTGTTTTTTTTCTACAGGATCTACAAGAGCGTGGCGGACGCCGTCGGCAAGAAATCATACCGCGGAGACTTGAACCAGGTGGCCGTCGCTCGCGCCAGCGCTCTGAAGAACTCGCAGCGGGTGAAGAAGGAGACACCAGAGAAGAAGCCCCGTGGCTCCAAGGCAACCAAGACCGAGGCATAATCTGGCTCGGAGTATGCACGGCGTCAAAGGGGGCATGGGCAGAGATGAGGGCCGCGCAGGGCAGTGAGTGACCTTTTGCAGGAACGTATCCGACGAGCTCTGGGAACCAGGGAGGGCCAGGATCAAGCCGACCCGGCCCATGGGTCGGCGAGCGGCATCCGGGAGAGGAAAAAAAGAAACAATTACTACTAGACCAATTGATATGCTCTCCAAAGCGCGTGGCACTCTGCCCGCTTGTCGGGACTTTGAAATTTCAATTCCACTGGGGGGGATCCATCCCAACGAGAACACTTCCGAGGTGCCGACGGCAATGGAAAGGAAGGAAGACGTTTGGTACGTAGAGCACGGTTGACTGGGGGCCAATTATTGGCAGCAGCCTGATCCGAACCATTCTCGTCGCCGTGGCCCAAGGAGCCTTGTCGGAAAGTTGAGAGATTTCTTGGTGGCGGGCGAATCGACCGATGGCCAAATCAGTTAGTCAGGATTCAGGAGCTCGAGTATCAACGTATCAACCCGTCCACCTAACTAAAGTCGGGGCTGCGGCAAGACGCGGGGCAGTTGCATCGGTCTCATCGGTCTCGTCGGTCTTGGGGCCCTCTGGGCCTCTGCAGTGCAGCAGTGTGCATCATTTTGTCACCAACCATACCATGCTTGGCACCTGCCTCCTACTCGACTGTTCTCAATTCCAAAATCAGACCGCTTTCGCTCTCTCGCTCTCGCTTTCGTTTTGTTGACCCTTTCACTTTCCCTGCACCCCCCAATCCTCTGTACCTTTTGAGCTCGTCCTCATTCTGCAAGAGATCTCTAACCAACTCCTTACCAGGTCCGTGACAAGACTCCCCTGGTCAAAGACAAAGCACAGCTCACCTGCGTCACAGTCCCAAATTACCCCACACCTTCCCTTCCACCATGGTCAAAGCAGTCGTCCTCGGTGCCGCCGGTGGCATTGGCCAGGTGAGCAACAAACTCGATCACACTCCCTAACCGATCTGTCACTGACTTGTGCAGCCTCTGTCGCTTCTCTGCAAGATCTCTCCTCTCATTGACGACCTTGCCCTCTTCGATGTGGTCAACACTCCCGGAGTTGCGGCTGATCTCTCCCATATCTCCTCAGTCGCTGTAGGCCTCTTCCTCTCACCCGACCGACCGCGCGGGCTCCTCTAACTTCACACAGACCATTGGCGGCTATGTGGCCGAGAAGGGTGACTTCAAGGGCGAGAAGCCAGAGACAGAGGAGGCAAAGAAGAAGGCTTTGAGTGGAGCAGACATTGTCATTATCCCAGCTGGCGTCCCGCGTACGTCTTTCGACCATTGATCATTGCGGGGACATTGCAGCTGACGGTTTCATCCAGGCAAGCCCGGTATGACCAGGGATGACCTGTTCAAGATCAACGCCGGTATCGTCAAAGACCTCATTGTGGCCGTCACCAAATACTGCCCCAAGGCATTCATCCTTGTTATCTCCAACCCCGTCAACTCCACCGTCCCCATTGCCGCCGAGGTTCTGAAGGAGGCAGGTGTCTTTGACCCCAAGAAACTCTTCGGCGTCACCACCCTTGATGTCGTGCGTGCCCAGACCTTTGTCGGAGAGATTACGGGGGAGAAAGATCCTCGCCAGTTGACAATTCCCGTCGTTGGTGGACACTCTGGAAACACCATCGTCCCGTTGTTCAGCCAGGCCAAGCCTGCTGTCAACATCCCCGCAGACAAGCTTGATGCATTGGTCTACCGTGTTCAATTCGGTGGTGACGAGGTTGTCAAGGCCAAAGACGGTGCCGGTTCGGCCACCTTGTCCATGGCCTATGCTGGTTTCCGATTCGCAGAGTCTCTTCTGAAGGCCGCCAAAGGCGAGAAGGGCATTGTCGAGCCAACCTTTGTCTATCTGCCCGGCGTCGAGGGTGGTGATGCCATTGCCAAGGCAACTGGCTGCGACTTCTTCTCCGTCCCAGTGGAGCTCGGCGTAAGTGCTTTTGTCATGCCCTGCTGTTGATTTCTCGATTTGTCTTGCTCAATGCTGACACTCTCCTAGCCCAACGGAGCCGAGAAGGCCATCAACATCCTCGGCAACGCCAACGAGTACGAGAAGAAGCTCCTCGACGACGCCATCAAGGGCCTGAAGACCAACATCGAAACCGGTGTCAGCTTCATCAAGAACCCACCCAAGTAAGAATGTCATGTGCTCCTCCTTTTACTTTCCTGACATTCGATTCCTAGGTAGGATGTGAGCGACTTCTGACCCAGAACGAGCCTGCCTGCCTACCACGGGGATTCTCGGCGAACCGCCGAAATACAGCGATGGAGACTAACCCGGGATGTCGGTGTAGATTATGAAACCATGAAAGTTGACGGTGCTTTTCATTCGACATGATTCCCATGGCTTTCAGAGCTCTTTGCAGAACGTGTAGACAAAACTTTCCACACTTCTTGCAGGACCGTTAGGATTTAGACGAATCACAGAATACCGTTCTCAACCAGTTCTCGGTCGGCGTGATGAAATCCCGTTTCGTTGCCGTCGTGTGCTGCTTCTATGTCTTGGCCTGAATTGTTTTTATTTGAAAAGTGGCAGAGGGAAGTTCTGTCGTTTCAGCTTGCACTGTAGCTTTGATGCCTAGACTCGACAGGACTCCTCTAATGATGCCGCACGGAAAGAAAAGGTGTGGTTGCGCTCTGGCGACCGCCTCGGAGCCATTGGTCATGCTCATGCGCGAGAAGGGTCTGAATTTGTTGTCGGTAAGAACGAAGACGCCCTGTGAAACGACACCATGTCAGTGGCAACTCCCCACAAGGCCAGTAGGCGCATATCTATTCATCCTCGACCTCGAGGGGCGGCTCTCATACACGACAGCGCAACCTTTGGAGGGTGGGGGGAGAGAGAACCACAGGAAAGGGAAAGTCAGGTGTGGAACAAACATACCCGATGGTTCGTCTTCAAGTTATCGATCTGCTTCTTGAAGACGACGATCCACAGGTCCTTGCACAGGAACTTGATGACGTCGAGCTGGTCGGTCAGCCGGGGCCGGTCCCGCGAAAACCGCTCGCTCAAGCCCTGGCCCACGCGGAATCCTAGCCTCTCCAGCCGCACGTATACGCTGTCGCGGAAGATGTCTGTCTCGGGCAGCCCGTCGCCCGCGAGCACCATCCCGAGGCCTGTGCCCGCCGTCGACGGCGGCCCTGCGATCGCACCGACTGCCGTGGTTGAATTGATGTTCACACTGGAGGATGCGGTCGTGCCGCTGTTGGCTGTTGCCGGCGGTGGCGGCGGTGAGGCTATCTTCGCCGTCGTTGTTGTTGTTGTACCGCCGGTACTCGTGTTGGTGTTGGTGTTGTTTGTATGGTGGCTCCGCTTGTTCGGCAGTGCACCACCGGCGGCCGGGCGGTCGAGCGACGCCTCGTAGCTGCGCGCCATGCGCTCGGCCAGCGGCACCAGCTCGATCAGCAGCAGGTCGAAGCACGACATGTTGACGAGCGCCGACGACGAGGCGTCCAAGAGCTGCGTCGTCGCGTCCGTCGGCGTTGTGGGGGCTGCCATGTTTTGTGGCGTTTGGTATTGTGTCTCCCTTCTATTACTTTTGCTTCCACTTCCGCTTCCACTCCCGCTGTCTACCGTCTACCGTCTACCGTCTACCGTCTACCTTGAGCTGTAGTTATGGTTGTGATTGTGGTTGTAATTGTGGTTGCGGATGCGGATGGTGAGGGTGAGGGTGAGGGTATTTGACGTTCTGTCTCCTGTTTTTCTGTTTTCTATTTCACCAGCCGAACAAAAGATGATCAGGAAGCGCCGCCTCGTCGCTCGCCGCCGCGAGCAAAGGGTGGAGGGGGGGTGGAGGGGGTGTGGAGGGGGAGAAGCGGCCGTGGTGTGGGAAACTCGGTGCGTGAGCGACGGTTGGCGGTTCGCATAGCGTGCGTTGCTGGTGTCTGCTTCAAACTGGAGAGGGAGTCGCAAGGCAGCACCGTTAGCAGACTGTGGTGTGGAACTGACTGTGTCGATTCATGTTGCGCTGTGTCGGGTGTGTGTGTGTGTGTTGTCGAGGCAAGCATGGAGCTTGCTCTCTAAGTAATACTGATACTTGGCTTCGCGAGAGATCTAATTAATTAATAGGGAGAAATAATTAATAGGTTCCAATTGGAGATGGTTGAAGGCGTGTGGGTCGCTATCACGTGATGGAGGCATCGAGACAAGGCTGAGCGTCGAGGAGCCGGGGGGGACAATTCTTCATCCTCCTGTGTGTTGACTGGATACCTCTAGGGCCAGTCTTATCCATCGAGACTACGCAGCAATAGGTAATATTCATATCTCTACTCAACGGTTGAGAATGGAGAAAGTGATGGAATTAAATTATTTGGCAGACATCTTCGAAGCCATTGGTTGGTTTCTCTATCTTCCTCTCTATCTTCCTCTCTCTCACTCTATCCGAGCATCATGCGTCTTGAATATGCACTATGACCTTCCCCTTGGCACGACCGGTTGCTAGACGATCGTACGCCTGTAGTGGCGATGCATACTTGTTAGCAATTTATCAACGGTGGGTTTCGCGGCCGGGAGAAGGAGAAGGAGAAGTCGGTTCTTACCTTGACCAAGTCCTCCATTTCCCATTCACTGTCGATGGTGCCGGTCAGGTGGCCAGCAGCCGCGAACGCGACCACCTTCTCCAAAGTCTTCTTGTTCACCTTGGCCGAATGGAGCAGACACCGCCGGGGCACGCCGCCCAGGAAGACGGGTCTGAACCTCTTGATGGTGCCGCGCATGACGAACGAGAGTACGGTGGCGAGGGTGAAGTCTGGCGCGTTGTGGACGAGGCGGACATTGCCCCCGAAGATGAACAGGCCCGCCGGCGTGAGATACGCGGGACTTTGATTGTAGAGGTCGTCTTCTGTGCCGGCGACGTCGAAGATGGCGTCGAACGGCCGCGACGAATGCTCTTGTACCAGCAGATGGACCAGTTTCGCATGTTGTGTGTAGTCGATCACCTGGGTTTGCATACATGCCGGTTAGCCTTTTCAACTTGTTTGCACTCGAACGCTAGACTGGGGCAAATTGCTTGCCCAAACCAAGTTCGTCTTTTGTGGTGGATCTAGCGGTAGCGGGACCGATTCGAGAAACAGGAGATACAGCAAAAGAGATGAGGACTGGGCTGTTTGGTTGGAAATGACAGCGCTAGAATCAGGGACGACTGACCTCGTCTGCGCCGAGCTTGCGGACCATATCGATGTTAGGGCCAGAGCAAGTGCCGACCACGGTTCCACCCTCCCCGACGACGGCCTTGCAGGTCTGGACGAGCAGGGTGCCCAAGGCGCCACTCGCTGCGGTGATCAGGACCTTGTCGCCCTGCTTGAGCTTGGCCAGCTCGATGAACTGCACGACCGTACAGCCCATGGAGGCCAGCTGGGCCGTGTCCTGGAGGGAGACATTATCCGGCTTCAGGACGACAAAGTCGGCCGGCGACACGACGTACTCGGCCATGGTGCCGCCATACTTGAAGTGCGCGGGGAAGTCCTGCCCACCAAACACCACGTCCCCGACCTTGACGTTGGAGACACGCGATCCCACGGCGTCGATGACGCCCGAGAAGGACAGCTCCGGGATCCACGGCGCGGACGTCAGATGGGGGATCACCTTCAGCAGCATCAGGTAGCCGACGAAGGCGCTGGAGTATAGTACTTTGACGATCACCTCCTTCGCCCCCAGTTTGGCTGCCGACGGTCGAGGCACGTCGGAGCGGAGTTGGAGCACTTCGGACGGTCCCCCGCTGGACGTGAAGGTCCAAGCACGCATCGTGTTGGAGGTCATGCTGGGCGGCAACCGGTTGTGGAATTGGAGGAAGAGCTGGAAAGAGGACCAACTCACAAATAAGCAGCAGAATGGGCTAGACCTGAGAGACAGCGCGAGTGACGTTGGAATAACTGCAGCCTGGGACATGGGTTTCATCAAGAGGGCCAAGTGCTCGGTCACTTTCATCCGACGCCGTACATGTCAATCGTTGGCTCAGATGGCAGCGGGGTTAGTCTCCAACATATCTCGCTGTCCATTGATTTTGTACCGGGGATGACGGATCAATCCATGGTCCCGCCGCCGGTGAAGACGACCCTCAAAGTGATGACCGCAGAAGCTCTGTCTCAAGTGAACCGCTGCTTTCGAACGAGCTCTTCCTCTTCCTCTGTATTCGGAACCCGTCTGAGAGGGCCGGGGGGTTGCTGAGTCAGAACTGGCCGAGAATCCCCACTCCTCCGCCCCGCTTGAGAGGAATACCCCGATGCTCTGGAGCGGGAAATAAAGCCCCGATACAGAGGCCACAGGGGAGACCAAGCTGCATCAGATCTCCAGTGGTGGCGAGAGAGTGAGTGCGAATCAAGCCATACAATGGCTAATTTGCTGTCTCCACATCAAGGCGACGTTGAATCGGAGGTAAGTATTCTGGAGAAATGGATTCCCACCGAGTGATAATAAAACATGAATAAAATGAGACAGATTGGCATACTTGTAATGTCCCCGGGGTCGCGCCCGACCAAAATGTACATTAGCCTCCGTATAGCCTGTAGGCCGACTCATTGCGTGCTTTTTTGGCCGAGACCTCTCAATAGATTCAAAGAGAAACGCGCGTGGCTTGCCTCGAGCTCGGCGACTTGCTGTCTCAGGCCCCAACGAGAAGTCCTGACCGAGCACATATATATTTGAGCCTTTCTCCTATAGATAATGTCTAACCTGGACCACATCAACGAGGGTGTCGATAAAAACCCTGCGAGACCAGGACTGAATACCGGAACCACTCCCTCTGGCGGCAAGGACGAGAAGACACCAGCAGCAGACATGACAGGAATTGACCTACAAGTCCCGTCCATCGATAAAGGGGAGAACATGTCCGCCGAGAACGAGGGAATCAGCCCAGAAAAGGTCCCACCGCCCAAGAAAAGTTTTCGATTCTGGGCCATCATTGCTGCACTCAGTTTCACCGGGCTCCTCACGGCTCTCGAGGCAACCATCACCTCGACAGCATTGCCGACCATCGTCGCCGATCTGGGCGGGGCCAACCTCTATATCTGGATCATCAATGGCTATTTCCTGAGCATGTGAGTAGTGACCTCCTTCACTTTCAAACAAATTCACCTCCTTCACCACTATGTCTATGCCGTACGGGGAACAGGGAACACTGACAGTTTGAAATGAATCAAACAGGACCGCCTTGCAGCCCATGTACGGACAACTAGCGAACATCTTTGGCCGCCGGTATCCTACCATCCTGGCCACGGCGACTTTCACCCTCGGCGGCGGCATCTGTGGCGGAGCCACCAGCTCCACGATGCTGGTTGCGGGACGAGTGGTCCAGGGAGTTGGCGCGGCCGGGCTCGCCGTGCTCGTTGAAATCATAGTCTGCGACCTGGTCCCGCTGCGGGAGCGAGGGAATTATATGGCCCTGATTTTCGGTCTCGTCGCCGTTGGCACCACGCTTGGGCCTCTGTTCGGCGGACTCATTGTCCAACACTCGACCTGGCGATGGGCCTTCTACCTCAATCTACCTGTCGGGGGCGTTGCCTTGGTGCTCCTGAGCATATTTCTGCAGGTCGAGTATAGGAAGCCTGCAACGATTGCGACCAGCCTGCGCCGGATCGACTGGATCGGCAATGCCCTCTTCATCGGGTCCATTAGTTCCGTCCTGGTAGCCTTGTCCTGGGCCGGTACCCTCTACCCATGGTCCTCCTTTCACATCATCGTCCCTCTTGTCATGGGATTTGTCGGTCTCGGTGGCTTCCTTGTCTTCGAGGGCTCCAGGTTCTGTCTAGAGCCCATGATGCCGCTGCATCTTTTCTCGAACCGGACTTCGGCCACGTCCTTCGTCCTCACCTTCTTCCAGAGCTTCGTCTCCATGGCTGCATTATATTTTCTTCCCGTCTACTTCCAAGGTGTCTTGGGCTCGACTCCGGCACGCTCCGGCGTTGACCTTTTGCCCACAATTCTGACGCTGATTCCCTGTGCTGCGGCTGCTGGTGTCATCATGGCAAGGTTCGGCCGCTATCGCCCCATCCAACATGCCGGCTTCGCCATGATCGTCGTCGGCTTCGGACTCTTCAGTCTCCTGGATGAAAATTCTTCCACCGCCAAGTGGGTTGTGTTTCAAATAATTGAAGCAGCAGGAATCGGCCTGGTGATTCCGACCCTACTCCCTGCAGTCCTGGCACCGCTGACTGAAGCCGACACGGCCTTGGCGACGGCAACCTGGTCGTTTGTAAGAAACTTTGGCCTCACCTGGGGCACTGCCATAACTTCAGCCATCTTCAACAATCGCTTCGACGCGAATTCCCACAATATCTCCGATCCGGCCGTCATCGCCACCCTGACAGGAGGCCAGGCCTACGAACATGCAACCAAAGCTTACCTTACTACCCTGACGCATCAACTCCGTGCGCAAGTCGTCTCGGTGTTCGCTCGCAGCTTGAAGCAGACGTGGATCATTCTCATTGTCTTCGCAGCGATGGGTTTCTTGCTCGTCATCGTCGAGAAGGAAGTCCCGCTCAGGAAGGAGCTCGACACGGAATATGGAATAACGGAGAAGGCAAAAGTACAAAGCACAAAGCCACAGAGTGAGGAGCCCGGGTTGTGCATGGACAAGTAGACACCTCCGACATTGACTTTGAGCGTGAGCGTACGTAGTTGGAGACTTCCTCCTGCAACAACCTTTTGATAGATAGAGATAGAGTTTTGAGGCGCCGAGATCAACTTAATTTCCTTGACCTTTTAAGTAGGTGAGATGGAAAGTGGCTGCGTTCTTTCTAGAACGCTTCACTGTTAACGAGGGGTCGAGCTCGGAACATGTTGCGTGGCCATGACAGACACCCCGTGCCCAAGTGCCATGCACGGTTTGAGAGTGTGGGAGCCTTGGGCGTGACCTCTCGCGAAAACCCAGTGCCTTTTATCCAGTTAGCATGAGCAATAAAGGCCAACTACTTCGTGTGTTGCATTGTTCTTGATTGCATCTGATAACAGATGGCGATATTTAGAGCAGCCCCGCAAGCCCAAGTTCAGTGTGTTGCCAAATTCGCATTCTATCCCCAGTGTCAATAAGTTGCTTTGTGGTACTTTTCCGATGCAAGCCCATCATCGCTACCTCTGGAGCAACTTGTGCAGTTTCTGGAGGCTTTCCTTGAGCGAAGCCAAGTGAGATATGCCCGCGTAACTATAATGATCTTCCATTTGCTTCATGATGACCCGGAGCAGCTTGGACGATTCAATATTGTTGAAGATGCCTTGGTACGAATCCTGTTGCCCGAACAGGCGGTATTCGGCTGGCAGCCCGATGAATCGCTCTATCTGCTTAAGCTGGTGCTCGACAATCTGGGTTACGAGTTTGATATGGAGTCGCCCTTGCGTTATAGGAAAGCCACCCATCTGCAGATTGGGGACGACGTGATATGCGTCGATATATTCGGGTGACATCTCCTGCATGGACACACAGGCGCGAGAGAAGATGGCATCGTAAAGTTGGATGAGTTGTAGATGGCTGGCGAGGAGCAGGAGCACTGTGGGGGTGTCTAAGACTGAAGAGCCCGTACAAGGCTCGGGTGGCAATGGTGGGGTTTGGGTCGGGGCCAGAACGGCCGAGAACGCGGGAGAAGATATATTCTGCTCCTGGCCAGATGGTAGGAAAGGTGGGGGTGACAATCCTTTCAATGCTTGAAGGCAGGCCAGGAAATCGGCGGTACTCTGGAGGATCGGCGTCATCAAATTGGGGTTTGATTCTTGAGTATGGGTCAAGCAGGCTACCCGCATCGACTCTGCCTCCCATGGAAACCTGTTGACAAGAGCTATATGCTGAGCAATATCCCCGTTCAGACGGGCCAGCCAGAGGACCGCTTGACTTGTGTCTGGGGCCGGTTGAGGATGGTTGGTTCCAGCGTAGGCAGATTCCGGAGGAGGTCCGCCATAGAAGTCCATCCCATCTGCTGCTATCGACATGACCAGCTCTTCCGTGTTCAAGGAGTCGGATTCGGTGGGGGGAGGTCCGGTCAGGGGGGTCTGGGAAGCTCGCGCCGTCTCCTGCCAACGAGGTGGATCCCCCAAGAAGATGCCTTCGTCTCCGCCTGGCGGTCGCCTGGAAGAATCATATTGGTCGATCGGGGACCAGGCCACCATGTCTTCTGTGTTGGAAAACAGTATGGAAGGGCAATCCAAACCTGGCCACGAGAGCGGATTGGACGTTGGCGACGAGGCTCGCTCCGGTCGCAGCACAGGGTCTTGTTGTCGTAGGTTGCTACTGGAATCGCTGCGGAAACTCTGGGCATGATCGCTGTCGATGTATCTGCTGCCGTCCAACACGGTACGGGGGCGGCCCAAGGGTTTGGCACTGCTAATGATACACGCGGCCCCAGCGCGGAAACAGCGAGAACATGATCTGCTGCCCTGTCCATCTCGGGGACAGCGGACCTTGTGCTCGCGGCATCGATCACAGGCCACGCGTTTAGCCAGATGGACACTCATCTCGTTGGGCACAACCCCAGACGCCGCCCAGACGCCGCCTGTGGTTGTAGTTGCTTGGAGACGACGTCAGGGGGATGGCCAGCCTCTAGCAGGGCCAGTCGTTGCAGGTTTGCGAAGTGGGATTCAATGGTAATTGAAGCTGACCTTTCCGTTCCAACATAAGAAGACGGCCATCTTATGATGGAGAGTCAAGAACAGAGACGTTGTCAGTTGCGAATTGTAGAAAGCACGAGAGAGTCGTCCGCTTGGTCTTAATCCGGTTAAGCCCTTAGCTCCCGGGGTTGGCCGCCACTAATGGTGAGCTATTCCCCTTTAGGAATAAGCAACAAACTCCGGATTCGGTTCTTCATACTCTATATATTAATATTCGTATTAATATGAATGCCTAGGTGTGTCCTTTTGGAGCGTTCCCACCCTACTGGACTGCTCGGTCCGCGCAGTATTCATGATACCACTGTGGCTAGCTGAATTTGTTCGAGATGAGCACGAAAGGATGAAGAGTTCCTAACGCAACTAGGCCGCAATTGAAACTCGCCGATCGTGGAGGGAGAACAGCGTACAGAGTACAGATTACCTATGTAGAGCAGAAATCTTGAAGTCCTCCCAGACTCAACCTCTTCCTTTTCCCTCTTTTCCACATGGAAACCTTTCGCCCACTATCTCTTCTTCTCCCCCATGCTCCTCCGCCAATCAATGTTTCCTGGTATGCTCCGTAGATGCACAGGACCTTGAGTCTCATCAAATTGCCGCCTGCCGATTTACTCTCCAGACTTCACGGTCTGCCAGAAGCGGCCAGAGACGGCTCGTCATAGATTCAATCTCTGCTCTTCTCGGGGAAACATTCTGAGTGGCTTCCCCTCCCAAGCTGCTCTTGCCAACCGCCAAAGCGACATGTTGCCATGAACAATGTGTCACGCCCCACCAATAGGTCAAACAGCGACACAGCACAGTAAGGACGGTGGTTCATTTATCAAGATTGTACTCGACAAAGCTTGTTTCAAATCCCTCTGTGTGTGTGTGGTCTTGCCGTCGTTGGAGTGAATTGGAGGCCATCGGAATCCAATCAGGACCCATCTCCGGGCTGTCCTCAAAATGAATGTTGACTCATCAAAGTGCTCGACTTGGGACGGAGTGATTGGGGTCTGGTGCGCGCGAAGTTTTGTCGGCAGTCGAGTTCCAATGCGGCCTGCTTCAGGGGAACGGTGCCCTTGAACGGGGCGTGGTAGCGCTTGAATGTAATCATTTCAGCTCAAGCAGCCTCGGTTCCTTCCCAGCCGTCCCTTTCACTTTGTCTGCAGCTGACTCGGTCCCACCAGCAACCTGCTCTTTCACCTTGTGTTCAAGCTCCTTGGCCTTGGATTCCAGTCCCTGGGCTTGCTCCGAAGACCGCACCTTGGCCCACACAGTGGTTATGCGGTCTTCATAAAGTTCCCGCTTCTGGCTCCAGTCGGTCTCTTGGATGTTATGGACAAGCTTCTCGACCTCGCGGTTCCACCGGTCCTTGAGCTCTTCGACCAAGCCTGCCTTGCGGACTTCGTAGGCTGGTGGGTCGGGCAGTTGTGGAAGTGGATCGATGACCGAGTTCAGGAGGTTCGCCTGTTGTGACAGAAGCGTCCGCTGGACGTTGCGGTTGGCGCGGTGGATGTAGATGGAGAGATAAAGGACGGAGTAGGTCAATGTCACGCCTCCGAGCTGCGCATGGTCAGAACCCGGACCGTCTGGGGCGGGAGCAAACTCACAAATCCAGTGGTGAAGCCCATTTTGGGAATGGACTTAAGCTTCAAGAGGGACGCCGATGCGGTTTTTGGATTGTTGGGGATGGTGTGGGTTGTGGTCGACGGAGCTCGGGACGACAAGAGAATGCGGATGTTAAATAATAAAGATGAGGATAGCTTGAGCTTTCTCGCGCGATGAGAACGGCCTAGTCGCCTCGGAGATGTGCATGCGGTCGAATGGGACAAGGAACTCAGATAATAGCGGGCAGGGATGTGTCGAAGCAGAGTTTATATCCCTCAGACCGAAAAGTGATCGATAGATAGATAGTACGTGCTTTTAGGTGGCATTCAATGGTTGGTCAGAGCGCAGACAAGGATATTAAGTGTACCCAGTATTTAACCACGTGACTAGCTTACTTGGTGGGATGTCGCCCGGCACGAGCCAACCACCGTATTCTAGGTAAGGATTCGTATTATTACACCGTAAGTTCCCCTCGGCCGAGGTTGAGCTACTCACCTACTAACATAGTTCAACGCAGGTTGTAGGGAAATTTCTTGCTGAATTTGGCAGTCAGTACCGTTGCTTTGGGAGGGTTCCTTCCCGCCAGAGGGGACACGTGACGAGGCTGGCCCCGTTGGCCCCGTAAGGCTCTGGGACAGAGCCCCAGGGGCCGTACAGAGCCGCAAGTTACACTTTCTATATTAGAGGCACACCCCTTCCATAGCCTATAGACATGGAAGTTGGCTTCGTAGTCAAATTCGACATTCAATGAGCATCCTCTGCTATTAACTCGATTCAGAGAAGGCTTGCATATTCCCTGCCTAATTTCTACTTGTCAACACAATCCCTAAGGACGGGAAACCTAGTATTCGACACTATAGGAGAGCACGAGACCGAGCCGAAGCCCTTGGACGCTTCAAAAGATGGTGCCGAATCCAAGTCGTGCGATACCCCTAGACTTCGAAGAATTGAGTAACCAAACTCGGCCTCCGCTCAGCCCGACTAGCGCGACGCTCCTCGGTATTCTTGGCGTCGTTGGCCGCAATGATGTCCTCGCCCGTCTCAGCGTGGTCCATGATGGACTCAGTGTGTGGGAAGAAGCGATTGAAGCCCCAGTAGAAGACGCCGGCGGCGACGAAGGAGTAGACGTAGCCGATGTTGAAACTGCCCAAGTTAGGTTGTTAGCGTGGGTCCGACCTTGTTGCACTCGGCGTTGGCTAGCGAGAAGCTTTTTGCGAGCAAGTTGCTTGTGGGGAGAGGGAAGGGAAGAGGCTCACAGGTGTTGGCCGCCCGCAGAGACACCGGTCTTGCCATTGCCCGCTGCAACAATGTTGTTGATGAAGCCGGGCAGCGGGGGGATGCAGCCGATGACGAAGGCGGCGACGGCGCGCCAGTTGGTAGCGTATCTGGGCGAGTAGCGGTACATGCCGTGGAAGTTGTACATGTCGGGTACGGACACTTTACCGCGTCGGACGATGTAATAGCTGCGGCACGAGACGACCGGATTAGTGGACATGGAACGGGGTAGAAGGGGGCTGCGTGGGATTGTAGGGGACGCACTCGGTCATGAGAATGGATGTCATGGGACCCAGGAAAATGGTATAGCCGCCGAGGAAAGCAAGGAACTTTGCGGCTGATGCGAGGATTTTCCACTGCGACTGTGGTTAGCGGAGTAATGGTAGCTTTACAAAAGGGCAGGCCGACTTACCGGAACAAAGCCCCAACTACCAATGAAGGCAGCAAGCAGTTGACCACGGCGGATGTTGATGTACTTGGGGCAGAAAGACATGAGGTCGTTGGCCGCGCTTATGGAGTTGGCCGAGATGTTGATACCGAGGGTAACAATAATCAAGCCGATGGCGCCAAAGGCAGCAGCAGCGCGTCCACCGTGGGACCCAGATTCCATCCAGAGACCGACAATGACGATGGGGTTCCAGATGATTTCGCCATATGCGGTCTGAGAGGAGGCTGCAGTGAAGATGCCAAGGAGGCCAACAATAGCTGTGAATCCAAATGATTAGCAAGATCGACGTGAGAATGTGTAGCGGGTACTCACTAAAGATGACGGGGATGACGATGGCTTGGACATTCTGTGCGCTGGGTTTGTTGGCGTATCTCGAAAAGTCGGCGATGTTCAGGCCCAAGGTGGCGTAGTTGCCCAAGACTCCGTTGAGATCTACAAGAGGGACTCTGGTTAGAGCGAAGGGAGAGATGATGCGGGTACAGAGCACCACTTACTCGCGAAAAAGGCCCAAGCGAGGGTCGAACCGCTCAAAGTGGTGCCTTGAGTGATGACCGTACTATTACCGATAGTGCCGCCGGCCTTGTGCAACGTGGAACCGAAAATGGCGAAGAAAATGATCGGTGCAATAAAACTCTTGAAAGCGAAGAAGTATTGGACCTTGGTGGTTTTAGTCGGGTTCATGGACGGCGGGGGGGGAGGGGTTTGGGCTGTAGGGTCATCATACCTTGGTGTAAGGTATGCATAGGAAGGGAAGCTGAAGCAGGAAGTAGAGCACAAAGCCAATCATTCCTGACGTGGTGATGCCCTCACTGGCGGGTATGTGATTGGGGATGTTGGCAAAGCTTGGCCAGATGGCTGTAAGCAAGACGGACATGCATTGACCGCCAGTCGTGGTTTGGACACTGTGTACAGTTAGCCTCCTGAAGTGATGAAGTGCTTGGTCGGACGAAGTTACCCGAGCCAGACGATGGCGAGGACGCAGCGGGACAGGACGACGAAGTAACTGAAGTAGTAGCCAAATGGCATGCGTGCGAGAACGGGGAACGGAGTGTGAAGCTATTCCAAGTAAGCTCAGCTCAGCTCCTTGAAGGACACAACCCACAGTAGCACCCATTCTGCCATTGACGGTAATGACGAGACCCATGATAGTGTTGCCGAGGACACAGGCGCCGATTGCCATTTTCCAGCTGAGGCCGACGGCGATGATGGAAGAAGCTGCGCCACAAAAGGTTCAGCACCGCTACTCTCTCTGACTCAACACACGGATCACGTCGCCGGGGGCCTCACCAACTTCCCAATTTGAGACAGCCCAAGCGTCGGCCATCCAGTAGGCGACGTACGCGCCCCAGTTCCAGGTGCGCTTGGACGGAGGGATCGGGTCGAAATCGGCATTGGAGGCGTTCTTCGTGGCAGCAAAGCTGCTCTCCTCTTGACGGACCGTAAGGCTGAACTTGGGCAGGCGTCTCTTGACCTTGGACACGCGACCGACTTCGAAAGGCTCGGCGGCGGACTCAGAGACATTCTTCTCGTCGTACGGGGTTTTGCTATCGTAGGACGCCATGGTGGATAGCTGGTGGTGGTATATAACGATGTCGACTCAATACGGACGAGGCGTAGAAGGAAGGGAAGACAAAGAAGCAGTCTTTTTTCCACTCTTCCCAGTAACGTTTGGAAGTCCTACACCTTTTGCGCTTGACGCTCGTACTTGACGCGGTAGGGCGAGGCAGGGGTGAGGTTATATGTTGCCCTTGGTGATAGTCCACTGGGGAAGAGACAGTCCGTCCACTGGGGAAGAGAGACCACGGACGGGACACCAAGTAGCGCTGACACCTTGGGTTTGGTGCCGTATCTAGTGATAAGAAAACATATTTCTAGTCGAGGCTCTCACGATTGTCAAGGCTATGACATAAGTTGCTCTCCAAGATAACTTACAAGGACCAGTAAGAGAGAGAACGGAATGGAGTGGGGTAGTGAACTTGCTTTTCCCCCGGAAATCTATGCTGTTAACAATCTAGACTCAGTACGGGATGGTGCTTATCAAAACCTTGGTCAAGATAAGCAACAGGAAGGAGATAAGGCAAAAAGACATGGAAAAGTCCCCTCGAACTTTCCTGAGGCGTTCCCGTGGTCACGATAAGCGAGAGCAAGGACCTTCCAAAAAGAAGACAGCGCGTGTTTTCCCTTATTCTGCCGGGATTGCCGAGGAGGGAATCTTGCGTGGTGCATTCGTCCGCATAAAAGTCTTTAAGTCTGTCTGTCGAAATCGCGGCGATAGCGGTCATAGAAAACTAATCGCAGTCGATCTCCTTCTTCGTCGGGTTCGCCGAGGTGAGCACAGTGTTGAGAGATGTAACCCCCACAACGGGTGAGTGACAGGTGCCGTCGCACCCGGGTCGAGCGAGCCGGGGGGTAAGCACAGGTGTGCACAGGTGTAACTTAGGGCCGACGGGGACCCAGGGATGCCTGACTACGTGTCTACTGGGTACCACGCAGGCAACAACGACATAGAGGAGGCTGGAGGTTCACGTGAGGTCACGTGTGTACAGCGCTGCTACATAGGGTTGAGCCCGAGGCCAGGTTTGATCTGTCCTCGATATCTGTCGCCCTAGGACATGCCTCCTCCAGCAATCCTCCCCTGCGAGACGCTGTCCCATGCTTCCTCTCCAAGGAGGATTGTCCTCGGCCGTTTCTCTTCCTAGGACGATCTTCCTGTCTCCCCCAGCACGGCTCTACGGAAGAGAGGAGGAAAGGAGAGAGGAGTGGGATGCGCGACGAGGTTCTTATCCGTCAACGACGTTACAGAGTCAGTACGGACTAAGTTCTCCTGTAGGTCTTCCTATTACAAACTACACTACTTAGACTACAGACATTATTAGCTAGGTTTTTGCCTAGCCTCAAGTTGAGTCTTGAATGATCCCTGCCTAGTGGCATAGTGAGATGCCCTCTAGTCTTCGTGGCCCTTGCCTCTCCCTTCACAAGTAATTTAAACGCTTCCCTTGGAGCCATGGATTGCCACCACGGACTTCTTGCCGCTGCTAACGAAGCTTCGAAAGCGCAATATCCTGGTCGGAAGTCTGCGAGGCTGAACCTTGGGTGTTTCCATCCCACTTCACAGTGCGCAAGGATGTCTCCTGTTGGAGAAGCCGTTTCCTCTGCTGCCTGCGTCTCCACACAAAGAACAGTCCTCCCAGAACGATGAGCACACCGGCCACGACGCCAATAACGATACCGGCGATGGCACCTCCAGAGAGCCCCGACGACGATGACTTGACGTTTTCGACAGCACCACTTGCGGTGGCTGATGCCCCGGCAGCTACAGCTGAAGAGCTGGAAGCCGACGGATCGGTGTCAAAGTCGTCGTCAACCGTGGCATTGAAGCACGGCACTTGATAGGTGAATTGGCTTGCGAGGACATAGGTGATGTCGGAGCACGCATAGAATGTCTCGTTGAGGTCTGTATCGAAGTCGGAGGTATATCTGATCTGCAAGGTTGCATTGGACCCGGCGGCAACATCTGTCGGGGGAGTGGGAAGGGGATAACATTCATGGCCTTCGTCGAACTCGGGGATGCTTCTTCCTGGGATGACGATCTCGAAGTCGTCGTTCGAAGTCGGGTCTAATCAGCCTGTCAGCGTCGCCATGTCAAAGTTGGAGACGTAACCCTACTGTTGTTGTAGGAGATGGCAACCTGGACCGACCACGACTCATCTTGCGCAACGAAAGCAACTTGGCCGTGGGCTACAACTAAATCAGCAGAGCAATTGAGCAAGCCTGGTGTTGAGAGGTAATCCTACTTAATGGAAACTGGGTCCTGTTGGTGACTCCTGCTGTTGAGCCACAGGGAGCGGTGTTGTCTTGCGCGGCTCCCCACACACGGTCGGGTGGCCAAAGGAAAGCCACCGGGCCCATGGTTTCGGAATACTCTGAGCCATGTTGAGCGAGCGTCAGCCCGGCCGCGTACAGCGACGAGAAGGTGATCAAGACGCTAGGTGCTACCATGATTGCGAAATATCATAAAACGCCTTGAAGCATTCGACGTGCGAAAGATGAAATTGGTGGCTGACTTTCTCTGCAGCAACCTTCCGTGCAGCGCCGCGGGAGATATATTTCATTACCCATTCTGCCCTCCCGATCACGAGAGGAGGCCTGTATCAATGCGCTACGACAAGCGTGTGGCTAGCGATGTCGCCATGCCCGCTCTCGGGGATTTCGGAATGCACATGATACTTTTCATCCCTCCATGCTCGCTGGGCGTGGGAGCTGGGGGCCATGATTGGTCGAAGATATGCTCAATAAAGCGGCAGTCAAGGCTTTGCCAATGACCCGGAGAGGGGTTGTAGTCTTGGACTGCAACCCAGAGCGAAAATTAAGCTGCTGTTCTGTCGAACCGAGAAGGCTTCCAAGCCCCTAGCCTCGCACCATCTAATCAGATAAGATGCTTGGCACGACCGATCTCGGGGACTACTCTGATCTGTCAGACGACCTTATCTCGACTCCGCAGCAGGGAAAACGAGAAAACAATTTCGACAGACGAGATCAATAGGTATCTGATAAGATAAATTACGCAACACCCAAGCAAACAGCCCCGCCATCATGGCCTTGTCTCGACCACGATTGGTTGATTTAGCACGACAAACAACGGCAACGACAGAACAGTGTCTGCCCACAAGAGCTGTATCCATGGCAAGCCGTTCTCTTTGTCTCCAATGGTGCCGACGCACGGTGCCGAGACAGCGTCCAAGAAGAACCAGTTGTCTTACCTCGGAATCAACGGATTGACCCATCCGGCGTCGAAAGGGAGTCGGTCACCCTACCCAGTACCTGTATGTAGCACTCTTGTCGCCAGACCGTGGAGCGGAGGGTCGAGTATCCTTTGAGCCTCCACTTGGAGTACCCCCCCCGAGACCATGCATGACTCCGGCGTCGTCGGTATTTGAATGCCCTGGGTCCCAGATTCTGGATCTAGGCAAATCACACATCCTTTCTCTTTTCCGCGGTACTTCGATCACAGGTCCTGTCATCGCCAGCCATCGTTCGCTAAAACACCTGAAAATGCGTGTCTCACTCTTTACCATTGTGGCCTTCGCCATTGCCTCTGCGACCGCGTCTGTGCTCGATCTCGAGTCGTTCGCCCTCGCGCGTCGACAGGATGACCTGTCCCCGGGAAGCCCTCAGTACAATTGCCATGCGGACTGCGGTGAGTGCGCAAACCGCATACACACGGCCTGCATCCCGTTCCTCCATGACTACCTGCACCTCTGAGTGAGCGAACTGACCCACGCCCCCAGGAGCCGTGATCGTCGACAGCGGAACGCAGGGGTACTGCGACACGACGAACTTCACGACCTCATTGACCGACTGTCTCGATTGCGCCCTTGTGTACGACATCTGGCAGTACTACGGCGACGGCGTGGCATCTGCGGCGACTGCCTGTGGCCTCGATGCAACGCCCGTCCCCGCCAACTCGACCACCAACTCGACGTCGACGGCGACTTCCTCTGGCAGCGCAGAAGCCTCGGCCACAGGTTCAGGTACGGCGGCAGCATCTTCGGCAGCGTCTTCAACCGGGGCCGCTGTTTCGAGTGGCGCCGCCGCTTCGACAGCTGGAGGCGCCGCTAGTACGGCAAGCGCGGTAAGTCTATCTATCAGCCGCCATTCTCATTTAAAAAGGCACACCATTTTTTTCCCGTCGAGACATAGCATACCGTGGAGTTCATGACCGCTGACTTGCCGATATCAGGCTGCTAGCGGGACCAGCTCCGGCGCCGCGGCGGCGGCAACATCCGACAGTGCAGGGGACGCAATCAAGGTGGCTGCCGGGCTTGCAATGGCCCCCCTGGGAGCATTATTCGCAGGGTTGATCTAGGAGAGGGCAAAGGAGACAGGCAAGGACTTGCAAGATCAGTCAATAATAGTAGCACACTTTTTTTTCTTCTTCGGGGCACAAGACCTGATCCACACATGTCTCTGGCTGTTCCGTCTCCAATGGAGTTTTCTCCATATACTACTTCCAAGTTCCAACCACTACTAGGATTGATTCTGTTTTTTTTATATTATAATTTACTGGGGACCCATTTCGGGGCCCTCTTCTCGACAAAAGCGAGGACGCCTTCCCTGATGTTGTCGCCCTCGTTCAATCTAGTCTGGTAGACGTCGACGATGGACTGGGTGGCGTGTTCGGCGGAGCCGTCCTCCCAGCCGGCGATGATGCCGGCGCGACTGATGATGACGCTGTCGGGGCTGTTGGCGGCGATCTGGTCGGCCAACTCGAGGGCCTTACGGACGACGGGGCGGGCGAGAATGTCGGCGTCGACGGGGGCGTCGGCGGTGACGGCATTGACGATGCCCCAGTCGCGGGCCTCGTCGGCGCCCACCGGTCTCCCCGTCAGCGCCATCTCCATGGCCCGCGACCGTCCGACGGTGCGCACGAGGCGCGGCAGGGCGCCCGCAATGGCGACGACGCCGCGCTTGACCTCGGGCAGGCTGAAGGACGCGCCGCGCGCCGCCACGACCAGGTCCATGTTGGCCACCATTTCGAAGCCGCCGCCGAACGCGAGCCCGTTGATCGCGCCGATGACGGGTTTCTTGCCGGTGCGACGGCTAATGGCCCCGAACCCGCTGCGTGGCATCGTGCGCTGCCCGGGCTCGCCCTTGGCCGCCCGCGCGTTCGTTTCGTTCCACTCCTTCAGGTCCGCCCCCGCGCAGAACGCTCGCCCCATCCCCGTCACCACGCAGCACCGCAGCGTCGGCTCGTGGTCGTACCACGTCAACACCCCGTCCAGCGCCCAGTGCAGCGACGTCGAGAGGCAGTTCAGCCCCCGCGGGTTGTTCAACACGATCACGAGTGTCGTCGCGGTCGGGAAGAGGAGCACGATCGTGCCCGGGGTGCTCGGTGGGGACGTCTTGAGCGTCGACGGCGCTGTTGATGGAGACATCGTGTGCTGGTCGGAGATGGAGATAGGTGCTTTTTTTCGGGGTGTGGAGATGCCGATTTTCTCTTTACCGGGGTTGATCAATGGTTTCGTTCCTCTCCGAGTGGATAGACTGCCAGCGAACTCCTCAGAGAACTCGTCGCCGGGTGGATGAGGGAGGGGAATGAGCCTCCAAGTCCTCGACACTTTCGAGATTCCTGTTAAAGGCTAAAGGGCGCGAACCAGAGGAAAAGCGTCCAGTGAACGGTTCTGAAGCAAGGCTTTTAATATCTGGGTTTTTCAACTACTCAATATCAAAGGCACGATCGAAGTAAGCAGATGATGAGCATGGAGTAAATACAAATCTCATTGTCAAAGTCGGGGATATTAATGCGGAGCACCGACTCAAGAGTCAAGACTGCAAGCCGAGGTTAACGAATTATTAATTACGGAGAAAATCTAAGTTGGGTCAGCAAGCGCTCCCTCGGGAATGGTGACAAAGATACGGGGACCACGTGAATGATGATAGCCCTGAGTTGCGTATTAGCTACTGGGCATCAACGGAACTATGGTCCCGTCTGCAGCGCACGATGATAGGCTCAACTACTGTAGGATGACACTGAAAGGAAACCGGTTGAAACAGTTGAACCAGTCTTGTTATGACGTATCACACTTTTCAAGCGACAGCCCCAGGGCCACCGTCCCTCAAAGGCACTGTCTGTGCTAAGTCTATCGAAGTAGAATGACGTTTGAAAACTCCCCCAGAAGATCTCGAGACCTATAGTGTCAATCTTCATGAAGCATCATAAGAGCCCGCGCGTGTATCTCATGCCTCATGCCAGTCGTATGTTTTTTGCGTTGATCAGCCGAAGCCGACCGCCTACTTCTTTTCGCTCTGTACCAGCTCGACCTTCTCCAAGATCTTGGCGTACAGAGGATGGCTGCTCTCGAGTCCGGTGAGCTTGGTGGTCGCGTCTGCTGCCGACAGGGTGCTCATGATGTGGGCTAATTCCTTGCTCTCCTCGTCGCCTTCGACATTCTGGAACCGAAGTGCCATCTCCACACCACGAACAAGAGCCGTAACGTCGTAGCCGTTCTCGGCCAGTTGAGCAGCAGGTCCAATGAAACGTTCGTGGCGGCCCAGCTTTCGAAGGGGTGCACGACCGACACGAACGGGGACATCTTCGAGATGCGGGTTGGAGATACGGGAGACAATGGTGTCGACGTACTTCTGTTGCTCTTCAACAGTGATGCCGTGTTTGCCGCTGATGAGATGTGCAGTTTCCTCGAGAGCCTCATGAACTTCCTGTTTGATCTCAGGATCGGCCATGGCTTCGTGGATGGTTTTGACACCCTTGTTGTAGCCGAAATAGGCAGCGGTAGCATGGCTGGTGTTGACGGTGAAGAGCTTCCGCTCGATGAATGGCTCCAGGTCATCGACCCAGTGAATTCCGTTGATGGTTGGATGGCCTGATTTGAAGCCAGTCGTCTCAACGCACCATTCGTAGAAGCTCTCGATCAGGACATCGAGGTTGGCATGGGAAGGTTGGGTTGGGACGATTCTGTCAATAGCAGAATTGCCAAACTCTGCCTTGGATGCGAGATCCTTGAGGACTTCAGGCTTCATGTTCTTCTCATCGGTGATGAGGCCCTTGAGAGCGTCGGTGGCATTGATCATGTTTTCACAGGCAATGACAGCAAGTGGCTTGGACTTTGTTCTGGCCGCGATACCTTCGGCAATGGGTTTGGCAATGAATCTCATGACGTTGGGGCCGACCGCACAGGTAACGATGTCAGCGTCAGCAATGCACTGGACGACTTCAGCCATGTTGTACTTGGAGTTGATGGCGCGGTAGTTTGTGATTGTCTTGCTTTTCTCCCCCTCTTCGCCGACCTCGGTGATCTGGTACGACTTGGTGGCATTGATTCGGTCGATGAGGTCATCGACGACGTCGACAAAGATGACTTCAAAGCCAGACTCATGGAGAAGCTCGGCGATGAAGCCGCGGCCGATGTTACCACCGCCGAAGTGGATTGCTGAACCGCCCATATTGAAAGTGAGCTGTAGGAGAGGAAGTTGTCGGTGAGGGTGAGGTTGTGGGTTGGGAAGGGCTGAAAGAAAAGTCAGTAAAACAGGACAAAAGGGACAGCACAGCAGCTGTCAGGAGCCAGGTCTTACCGTCGCTCGTTTGGCAGAATCTCGGGTATGAAGACGGAGGCAAATGGCGAGGATTCGGGGCAGAGTTTGGAACGGAGGTGGTGTTGGGAAAATGTTTTGGGCGGAGGGAGAGTGATGTGGTAGTAGTAGTGTTGAGTTTTGGAAATGCGGTCAACAACCAGAGTCAGTTGAGCCAACGCAGGCAGTGGGATGCTGGTGGTGATGAAGCGTGGAATGTGAAGCGACGACCGACGAACCTAAAAGATCGGTGAATTGCAGGAAGCCGTTGCCCCGCGAGTCACGGGCGCCAATGCGTCACTACGGGGGAAGGAGGCAGGTGATAGAGACACTCTGGGATTGGCTGAAAATTTCGTAGCTAGACTGTATGGGGGTTGGAATGACCAGCTAAAGACGGGATGGCGCCGCGTTGTCTCAAGTAGTACCATACCCAGTACGTCATACCGTAAATACAATTTTACTACTAGAGTGCAAGTCTGGAAGGCGCGGTCAGAAGAAGAAATTCCCACGCATTAGTCAGTTGCTAAAAGGAATTCGCGCCATAAATAGTCCGGGCAGGATTTGTTTGGTTAGTTTGGTCAATACATAATATCTCAGGTCGTTCCTTATTCCGGTTGGTATCACAGTCGCCAAATATCGCAGAAACAAACAGCCTCCAGTTGCGCCGCTTGCATCCCACATGCACAATCATCAGACAAACCGCGTGTCCACATCTATCAGTAGCCTTCCTTCTCAGCGGTTCGGCGGCCTTTACGTCTGCCCTTACAACACTGCGCAATAGACAGCATGGATGCTAGTAGCATGAGTGCAGTGGCAGCCCACGTCATGCCCAAGAATGTGGCTCCCTTGTAGGCTGCAATTCCAATGTCGTCTCCGAACTTGTTGACGGCATGGACCACCTTGAGGATGACAGTGGTGGAAATGGCAGATGCAATTCCCAACGCAATAAATGCGATCTATTGCAGTTAGTAGAGTCCTAACACAAGCCTCACAGCAAACACTCACAAAATCCACGACAAGTTTGATCAGAGCCGACAGTCGTCCTTCGAAAAACACTAGCAGGAGGGACATGACAGCCGCCAGGCCTGTAAAAGCTATCCCAATGATTTCGAACACGGTCATGGCTATTGAGGCCACTTTAACCGCCTTTTCGGCATCTTCGATTTCATCCGGCCAGTGCAGGTCGTCCAATGTGATGCCGTCTGGGAGTCGCTCTGAGATCACCTTGTTCACGTTGAAGTGGAAGCCGACGGTACGGTTGGAACATTCCGTGATGTTTTCGTGAGGATGCTTTGCAGTGGCATTTGGGGTGTATGAGCCTTCGCAGAAGTCCATCAGGTGTACATTAAAGAAGTCGGGAAGGTCCAGCGCTTCGGCAATATCAGAGGTCACGTTGTCAAGCAAGCTGTTGAGGTCGCCCTCGAGATCATTGACCAGGGTCGAAAACAGGCCACCGCTTCCGTCGCTGGTGTTGAACAAGCTTGTGTGGCCCAACCGAGAGACATTAAGCTGGTACAATGTCAGTTCTGTGGCAATGCCGTCGCCCAGAGTGAGTACATACCGTTAACATATCTGCGTTTTGGAGAAAGGACTTGCTGGAACCTGCGAACAGGCAAAGGAAAGAGAGGACGAGTGCAGCGATGGCGCATGCCAGACTGAAGAGGGCGGAAAATCGCATGCTGGGCACTTGGTGGATGTCTAGGTGAGGACGTTGATATGGAGCGACTGTGTATTGATCCTTTCCAAAGAGAGAGAGCGACTTTGTATTTCGGGTGGCGCTTCTCCAAGTGACCACGCCCGTTTGCTGATGAGAGAGAGAGATGGGAATGAGTAAGAGACAGGCAAACGAGGTGGATGGCGGGTTAAATGCAGAAGGGAAGGAATTCCCTGGGCGCCCATCATGAATGTTGGACTTGCTTCAAAACAGGTCATGGCAGCCTCCTTCTCACATGGTGAATGGTCAGAACAAAGGCACCAAGGCTGGTGTGAGAACGGGCCTTCGGCTAGCTCCACTGCTCCACCCCGGAAAATCGTGAATAACGGCTGGCTGCGGTGAGCCCCCGGGCTCGCTCTAGGCTGTAAGGGGCGGCGGCAGGCGTGTGTTTGGCGTCGTTGGGCGTCTCCAGCAGGCACTGAGCGCCACTCGATGCCCTTCCACAGGCCCTGACTAGCCTCTCAGCCACATTTGGGCCATAGCCTCAAACACCACGTCATTCCCACGCCATGCCCACGCCATCTCCCCCAAACCTTCTGTGCTAACGGCCAACTTTCCAAGTGTTCTCAACAGGCCGAGCATTTACTATGGCGATCCTTAGAAAGGGATGCCCAGTTTAAATTCTTACCATCGAGATTGTTAGTACATAGTTCACTATTCCCGTCGCAGCTTATGACGCGTCGTCACGTTGGCTGTGTGACGCGGATGTCTTAAAACAAATCAAATCACGTGTATCGGTCGGCGGTTACATACAGGGGGGCGGAGGAACATCACGAGGCGCTTCTTGCTTCAATTTTCTTGCAAGACGCTTGTCGTTTGTATTGGCCTAAATCTGTATGCATTGTTCACGCCCTGCTCACTTCCTCCAATGAAACCTTCGAACCACCCCGGAGATTCACACAGAGATACGAGTTTCGTTCAGCCTCAGACTTCTGTATCATGCTTCAAGGTTGAAGCTACATGTCCTTTGTCTGGGCGACCGAGGGTGTGCACCCATTTGGAATGGTCGAACTGTATTTCTCTTTGTTTCGAGAAGTCTGTAGTTGACTTTCTCTTTGTTCTAAGAGTTGTGAATTTCGATCTCTCATGAGGGGTTGGAGGTAGACAATAGCCCTGCTTCCACAACAAGTCCTCCAGGCAGAAGGGATTACATCAATTGGAATCCCGACATCAAGATCAGGAGTCACTCGGACATTCCCGATTCTTGCAGATCTTGAGTATCTCTCCGCAGCTCTTTGATCGCGGTCTTGGTCTTATTTAGTAATCGGTCCCGCCAACACAAGACAAAGCACACTCACCGCCAGGGCTTCTGGATTGACTCCGTTCTCAATCAGAGACACGCAAAGCGACAACTGAGTCCGATCTAGTTCGGTGTTCTGCCGCAGTATATCAGCAGCTATTTGATCCGGTGGGAAATTAGTCTTACGAGCAAGATCGATATCTCTTCGAGGATGTCAACCACCTCCCTCGCCTTCTCGCGCTTATCGGTGTTCGGCGGCATCCTGGAGGGGAGTTCTCAGTGAGCTCAACCAAAAGCGCGAACTAGGAAGAGCAAAGGATGTCGATGGAATATCAGCTAGTATGCGCGGAGGGGGGGGGGACGGTCGAGAGTTGACGACTCGAGACGCGACTGAGTTAGACTGCCAAGGCTTGGCCTCACAAGCCAAATTGCGCCGCTTTAAATAAAACCCGATGTCCCTTCGGTGCCTGGAGGCTCTGACCTTCGCAGCAGCGAACCCCATCGTCTACTTTTTGCTGGCGAGGGACGTCCAGTCAGTGGAATATTTGCGGTGTCCAGCTGCAGAAGCATGCTGGAGCACAATGACCCGGCCGTCGACCATTGACGAGCTGGCCTTCCACGACCTGCGACAAGTGTCTCGCGCCAGTCTCCCAAATATCTTGCGCGAACTACGCAATCTGGAGCGAAAGACATTCCCTTCTCAAGAGGTTTTTGCTTTCGATGAAGGTACTCCTGCAAAGCGAAACATGGAAGTGCTCGTTGGACTGTCAAATGGTTCAGAACAAAGTCACCTGTGTGCCTACGCGGTCTACGTAAACTGGCACCACCGAATCCTGCTACACAAGATATGTGTCTCACCAGCCTATAGACGTCAAGGCTTGGCTAGCCGACTGATGAAGTTGGTTGTCGAGCGAGCATGCCGATCGTCTTGTCGCGCGATTGACTTGTGGGTGGATGAAGCAAATCACCAAGCAAGAGGGCTATATTCCAAGCATGACTTTAGGGATCAAGAAACCATTCAAAACTACTACGCGGCGGGTAGGCACGGTGTCAAAATGACCCGTGTTCTGCAGCCCTGATTGACAAGTTTCAGTGGCGCGAGGAGTGGCGCATTCTCTCGCATGGCTACCCCTTGCAGATATCATCCGCCTTTCGGTGGCAGCCAGCCCCTCAAGAGCATTATAAGTGCCTGCAGGTGCCCTCGGTCGCGTCGACGCGACAGTTTCCTGCCCGTATTCTTCTCTCCTGATGCATCTCCTTGAGCAGGACGCACCCAGGCTCGACGATTCCTTCTTCGCATGCATCTTCGCTTCGCCAGACCATATGAATGCATTTCACTGAGGTTAGAAGGCCTTTGCTGGCACTTTTATTTGCATCATTGGCAACCTCTGGTATCGCCATACCCGAGCTTGCTTTTCCTATCAATTCCCAAGTGCCTCCTGTGGCATACGCCTCGCAGCTGTACGAGTTTGCTTTTTCTCAAGCGACCTTCGTCTCCGATGAACCTCAGATCTCATATACTATCGCAGACGGTCCAAAGTGGCTCAATATTGACAGCACGAACCGCATCTTCTCCGGTACACCGGAATTGAGTGATGTCGGGCCAAAAACAATCCAGTTCACTGCTTCAGATTCGACCGGCGAATCTTCGACGAGCGTTACCTTGATGGTACTTGAATCGGCAGATTTGAAGACGGATAGGCCGGTCTTGTCACAATTGCAAAAAGCAGGTTCCACCTCTCCTCCCAACTCTCTACTGTTGTATTCCCAGCAACCCTTTCATCTGGAATTTGCCAATAATTCATTCAGCGGCACCAATGCCTCGACGACCTTTTATGCCATTTCAGCAGATAACTCACCTCTGCCTCCTTGGATTCAATTTGATGAGAAAAATGTCTTGTTTTCGGGAATCACACCTCCCCTGGTATCTCCCTCAGCAGCACCACAGATTTACCGCCTACAATTAATTGCGTCAAATGTACCAGGCTTTGCAGAAGCAATCATTTCGTTCGCGATTGTTGTTTCCCACCATGTTTTGACCTTCTCAACCTTCTCTCAATCGGTCATGATTTCTACCGGCACGCTGTTTCAGACCTTACCATTACGGTCGTCACTGACACTGGACGGGAATAGCATTGCTAATAATCAAATCATGAGTATAAGCTCAGATAGCCCCGCTTGGGTAGATCTAGACACCGACCAGCTATCCTTGAGCGGAACTCCGGACGTGACGGGCAATATTTCCATCACAGTGACAGTGATTGATATCTATAATGATGTCGCAAACACCACGGTCTTCCTAGAAGTTCCCGGATCGTCTCCGAATTCATTAGGGACGATTGCCAACGTGAATGCTACTATCGGGGAGGACTTTTCGTACAGTTTGAAAATTCCGACCTTTTCTACAGCTGTTCATGCTTCATCGGATTTGGGAGATGCTTCAACTTGGTTGACATTCGATTCTACCTCGTGGACTTTGTCTGGCGAGGTACCGCTAGATCTATCTCCAAAGACGGTCGATATATCCATCACGTTTGAAAACGGCACGACGAGCACTACCGGAATGGTCGTATTAACGATAATTTCTCACCCGGGATCGACGACATCAGCCACTCCCACAAGTACTCTGGAGACTCGAGCAACACCACGAGCGAGCGAGACCAGCAAATCATCGGATGAGCCAGGAAGCTCGCAACAAGTCGACTTATCAAAACACCATGTGGTTACCATTCTACTTGGTGTAATTCCAACGGTGTTCGTACTTTCCCTGATCATCTGCCTCATTCTCTATCTGCGTCGAAGGAGACGTAAGAGGGCTGAGGTTGCAAGCTCAAACAATGCAGAAATGAACATGGCCGATCACGATATCCAAGACCAGACAGAGGAGCAGACCAGCGATACTCAAGCCATCCCACCTGTAAGGCCACCCAGGATTGACCTGATATGGTCCAACGACTCGTTGCATCAGTCGAAAGATAGGCTTTCGGGAATTGTACCTGGACAACATCACCGCATCTCGAAAGGATCTTCAACCGGAAGAACCTCTCATGGTCATTCCACAACTAGGAGAGATGCCCAGAATGTGCCCAAGCCGAAACTGGAAGTGCCTTCAACAGGCTCGGCAATGGAGTGGAGGAGTGGCAGCAATGGACCTTCACCTACCGTGGTGGAGGATATACCTCATTCCGCTGCGGGACTTCCCGACCGGCGGAGCGGTGCCGGACATGGCGCAGGCATCCTCAATCGTCTAGAATCCGATTTGCACCGTCCTTCATGGCGAAACACATGGGGGTCGAATCCGTCCAATGACATTAGACGAACTACCATTGTCCTCGACTCATTTCCAACCCCTCCTAGCAACGGGTCGAAGCAAGGCAGGCCGGTATCCACGGTGAAGAATACAGCTCCTCTTCCACGAGTGGTTTCCGGAGACAGCCTTCACTCTTTATCCTTCGAGGCACAACGCCAGAGGTGGCACACGGAGCGGGCGCGAGCTCGGTTAGAAGGCACCGCCCGATTTTCCAACGCAGGGTCCTCCCGACCCACGGCTTCACCGGGACTCACATGGACGGGGAAGACGAAGAATTTGACCGGGGGATCATCAATGTCGGCCATAAGAGCTGACGATGCCGGATCTCAGGATCGTGCGTCCGCGTCTAGTGAGCATTCATGGTCGAAATGGTCCGCAATTGGACCAGCCGCGCATGAATTCCACGGAGCGGGCAGTCCGCTGGGATCTTTCGGCGGAGGTGGCCCCAATCCAAGGGCCAATGCAAGCATTGCGAGCAGCCGACAGTTCGATTCCGTCACGTCGTCTGACAGTCAATGGGAAGAAGAGAACTTGATAGTGGAAGAGACGGAAAACGGAGAGAGGCGATGGCAGACTGATGGAAGCCTGCCCGCGTCGCCGCGGCTCCCCTTCTCGTGCTCACGAGAAAACGTGGGAACGGAGAGCGCCGCGGTGACATGGCAGGCGCGCGTAGCAGACCGGAGGAAACATGTCAGCGTGGAGGAGAGCGGATTGAAGAAGTCGCAGGGGAGTCAACGGGGGAGTCTGCGATTTATCTGACAGTCGGTAGAGCCCGGGGTAGATGGTAGATGGCAGATGGCAGATGGCTATATGACTAGATGACTAGATGACTAGATGACACGAGATGGTGACTAGCTTGCTAGGTCTGAAGCAGTTTCACAGCGTTCGAGTCGCGTCAGGGCGTGGACCATGGACTATGGACCATGGGCCAGGCCCTGCAGTCGACCAGTTGGCCTGGGTGCCTGGACAGGCTCAGGCTGACCAGTTGACCTGGGTGCCGTTGGACAGACCTGACGTTCTCGACGTGCCTGACCAGTTTAAAGTGGGCTTGGCACCGCCGTCTCTTACTAAGTCGGGCCTGGCTTCTAGGGTCGTCATTTCTCGCACCCACGCACCCACCAGCCGCAACACCTGCCCTTCGCCCTACCTGCGCTGCAGTCTCGCTCTCGCACTCGCTCTCACACTCGACGGCCTTCTTCCTCTGACACCTCGACGAGTCCCTGCACGCGACACCTCGCTGCCGGCCACCTTCCAGCATCCAGCATCCAGCACACCGTCTCCCTCAGTCTCTATCGTCACTCAGTGCATGCATTAGCCTGGCATCCTTCGGTCTCAGAGCCCAGAGCCCAGAGCCCACGTCTTCCCCCCCATTCGAATCCTGCTCCTCCTCCTGCACCTGCTTGTACCTTCCGAACCTGACAGCTTATGACATCGCGTCCGAGGCGTACATGACCACCGTCCCCTCTTATCCTCACTACAACCCCCAGAGCTAGTCAAGATGGGCCAGACATTGTCAGAGCCCGTGGTCGAAAAGGTGCGTTCCATCTTGCGGATTTGCGGTCGGACTCGGCCTGCCGGTGCCCGCCCCTCCAGCGGCGCCCCGGTCCAGGCTCCCCCCCGCCGACCCTCTTCGTTCGTTCTCGATGATATTCTCGAACTCCATCGCTGACCAGCTCTCTCTATAGATATCCGACAGTGGCGCAGATGACTGTGTGATATACGGCCTCTCGGCGATGCAGGGATGGCGCATAACGATGGAAGACGCGCACGCCGCTATACTCGACCTGCAACATGTGGAAAATGGAACCGGGCATAGCCCGGCCGCAGCAGCAAACCGATTATCGTACTTTGGCGTCTACGATGGCCACGGAGGAGAAAAGGTGGCACAGTTTGCGGGGGCAAACATTCACAACATTGTTGCCAAACAAGAGGCGTTTTCCAAAGGAGACATCGAGCAGGCCCTAAAAGATGGCTTCCTAGCCACAGATCGTGCGATCCTCAACGGTATGCAGCACCCTGTGGCCGACATTCTCTCGTCGATGCTAAACTGTGGGCAGATGCACGTTACGAGGACGAGGTGTCCGGATGTACCGCGTCTGTCGGTGTCATATCAAGAGATAAGATCTGGGTGGTGAGTATTCTCTCCTCTCCCTGCAGCCGCTCCTTGTACCTCGACTGACATCGCCAGGCAAATGCCGGAGACTCTCGCAGTGTGCTTGGGGTCAAGGGCAGGGCCAAGCCACTGTCCTTTGACCACAAACCCCAAAACGAAGGTATGATCTACATGAGCTCACCCCCGGGCACGGCCTGACCCCATACAGGAGAAAAGGCTCGTATAAGCGCCGCAGGTGGCTTCGTCGACTTTGGCCGAGTCAATGGGAATCTCGCTTTGTCACGTGCCATTGGCGACTTCGAATTCAAGAAGAGCGCAGATCTTGCTCCTGAACAGCAGATTGTCACAGCTTTCCCCGACGTGATTACACACGAGACCTCTGCCGACGACGAGTTCCTCGTCATTGCGTGCGACGGTATGCCATACCCTGGACACGCCCGATTCCCTGACTGGGCCGCAACTGACGAAGCGCAGGTATTTGGGATTGCCAATCCTCCCAGGCCGTAGTCGAGTTCGTGCGAAGGGGCATTGCCGCGAAACAAGAGCTGGAGCGTATATGCGAGAACATGATGGACAACTGCCTTGCTTCCAACAGCGAGACGGGAGGGGTTGGATGCGACAACATGACCATGATCGTTATTGGCCTCCTGAATGGCAAGTCCAAAACGGAATGGTATGAAATGATTGGAAAACGTGTCGCAGACGGTGATGGGCCCTGTGCACCACCAGAGTATGGCAAGTCCGACCCTTATCCACAAGACCAACTCGCCTCTAACTGTAGCCAGCCGAATTTCGGGGCCCGGGAGTTCGACACCAATTTGACCACGACAGCCAGGATGAGTACGAACTCGATCTGGACCATCGATCCCGAAGCTTTGGCGGCCGGGGTGGCCGCATCATCCTACTTGGTGACGGCACCGAAGTCTTAACAGACTCGGATGATGCGGAAATGTTCGACCAAAGTGAGGAGGAGAAAGACACCGCGAATCAAGTTAACAAAGGCACCCCCGATACGTCAGACGTCGACTCGGCTCGAGGCGAACGAGAAGGAACGCCAGCACCTCAATCAGCTAATGCCGCATCCAAGAACTCGGGCCATCAGGACGGGCCCGTGTCCGTGATCAAAGGAGTGGCTGATGGCACGACGGAGAACAAAGCAGGCTGAGAGTGATGCAACAAGTATCCAACGACCAGGCAGATGCAGTTTCATCACGACTTGAGATACCCCTTTAGCCCCAGCCGATTAACGAAGGATATCTCAACATGCACCACCGTCTAGAACCACCCGAGGGAGCGATTATTGGGGCTCTTTCATGTGGCATTGTTTCCATATTACCGAGATACAGCAGAGAACAAAGGGGTAGCTTTCGATGCTCTTTCGCATTGATTGCTTGATTGACATGCATGGCGTGGTAGGAGCCACGCATCGAGTCCTATTCTGTTTTAACGCATCGGAGCATCAAGTGTTTCCAATCACGCGGGCTTCCTGCTCGAGGTTTCCTCCTTCCAAGCCCCAGGCCGCGATTGCTCTCTGTGAACTGAAAGCTATGCAAGACTTTGCACAGCTGTTCGAAGCTAACCAAGGCAAAACATAGCAAGCCCATCTGTCCTCCGAGGTGACCGTGTATGGCGCTGGTATCAATATGCAGTGATGCACTCACAACACTACGTCGATCTGTGTCCAACCCCAGAAATGGGACACTGCGAACATGGACCATGAGATTGGCACCATGCCAGCACACACGGATGCATAGAATGCCTCTCGGTGCGCGACTCGTGAGTGACGACAGCATTACCTACCAGTCTAGCCGACATCGGATTTCCCAGTCTTCTTTAACGCCTTGCCAGGCCGGGCCCCCTTGGGCTTGCTCGAGATATTATCGTCCAACTTACTTTGTTTCGGCTGTCATGAATCTGTACTTGGTGAATCCTGGCTCATCTCCATCCCCCGACCCCATCCAGAGTCCACGCTTCGTCAAGAGGGAAAGTCGGAGACGAAACCTCGCACTATGATAGAGAGGGGTACTAGTATTCGATAATAGTATCGCCCATAAGACAGATTCTAAATAGGTGCCAGCGTTCGATACGAAGGTTGAGGAGAACGAGACAGTTATGCTGCTTAGAAGCTCTTTAGTGATATGTAATTTTGTCAGTTTACTGTATGCAGCAGTCAGGTTGCTTCCATATTATCACGTGACTGATTACTATCGTACATATCAAACACGTGATCAAGCTACTAAGAAGTACGATATGATTAGTCACATGGGGCGAGGCTCCAACCAACACCTTCGAGGATCCATCCTGACTGGGGATCAACCCGGGCGGCGGAGTTCAATGAGCCGAATCACCCAATGAGCCGAATCGCAGTTTTTCATGGATCTTTCACTTCCTACAATCTGGTTCCCCTGCCAATTTCCCCGCGCTTTACTGAATAGTTATCAAGCAACCACCGCCTGCAAGCAATGCCCCCCCCTTTTATCTTCTCTGCAGCCTCAAATGCCCTCCTATGGTGTTGCCCGCTCCTCGACCGACTTATCGTACAGGTAGGTCTCTTGTTGTGTGAAGCTCCAGGGCCGGTCGTTTCGCCGGGATGCTGGGTGTTGTTGATGCCGCCACGTTGCCAGTGAATGAGATGAGATGAGATGTTCTCGAGTTTCTATATGCCATAGATGGCATTGCTTGCAGGCGGTGATTGCTTGGTAACTATTGATTTATCTATCAATCCAGGAAAAATAGTCCTGAGGCAATGCCAATCTAGCGTCTGCGTTTCTCGAGAGAGTTTGACATGTCGTCTAGAAAACAACGAGCGGATTCCAACCAACACGTCTAATCCTCGTTACGAGCACGAAGGTGGTGCCGATAAGACAGAATACTCCAGAAAAAACCTTGAGACCAGTCGGGCCTCCGGAAGTGTCGAGTATGGCGCCGTTAATTGGATTAGTCGTCAACCCGCCAATTGAAGAGAAAAAGAGGACAATGCCCGTGCGGAATCCGATGTCGGTTATGGGCGAGATCTGTAGGACTAGCGCGGCGATAAGTGAGGCGTAAGCACCAGAGAAAAATCCAAAGAGTACGGCGAAGGCGATAAGCGCGGGAACACTCGTGTCCGTGAGCCAGAGGCCCAGGATCCAGATGCCAGACAGGTAACACACGATGATGAAGATGTTGTACCGGCCGACTTTGTCGCCCAAGAAGCCCGAGAACAGGCGGCCGAACAGCGAGCCGGCGTTGAGGATAGGCAGCAGATACTGGGCCAGGCTGGGGTCCATGCCCGCGTCGATGGCTTGGACAGGGAGGTAGTTGATGGGGACGAAGAAGCCATAGCTGAAAAAGAAGAACCCGGCCAAGATGAGGAGGAAGTCCGTCTCTGTGAAAGGTTTGCGCAGCTGGGCGCCTGTGATATTCTGCGGCCGTGGTGGGCGGTAAGTTCGGACGGTCAGATTGGCGATGATCAGCAGGAAGAGCATCAGAAATGCCGAAATCCTCATCGCCCATCCGAAGCCCACCGAGCCGATCAGGCGAGAGACCATGATCGGCAACACGATGCCCCCTACACTGGAGCCCGTGAAGACGATTCCAAGAGCGCCGCCGCGATTGGCACTGAACCAGCCTTGGATGCAGCTGAAGGCTGTGTCGGTGGTTTGGTTTGTTAGTCCGTTGGCGTGAAATGGACAATCCGCATCCTTCCAATCGGAATAGACAAGAACGTACCGGGTTGGAAGATTGCTGAAACGCCTATGGCAGAACATAGTCCCTGCGAGAGAAGTATTTGATAGTATTCCGTGCCCAGGCTGGCCATCATGACGCCAAAGATGTGCATGAAGCTGCCGATCAGGAGCAGCCACCGCGGTCCGTATTTGTCGTACAACATGCCGACGACGGGGCCCTAAAGATGGGGAAAGACGAATCAGCATCTGACGACAAAGACGCCCTGACGGCGGAAGAGGACGAAGAAGAGATCGGATCAACATACCATGCCCATCATAAAGAATATCTGCAAAGACGGAATCCACGAGATGGTGCTTGCCGAGTGGCTGCTGAGGAGCTCTCTCTGGTAGTATTCTTGGAAGACTCCAATACCTGATTCAAGTCGGCCAAGGTCAGGCGGTCAGCTAACAGACACTTCCGCAGTCCCCGGTTCTACCACCGCGAAGGGAAAACCAAGTCCGACTGCACTCACTGTTAAGCCACCCAAAACTGCAAAATGAGGTACACCAGGCACCCAGAACGACGAGCCAAGCGTCAAAACCCCCATCTGGGGCGTCGTCATCCAGGGGATCTGGCTGAGACCCCTTCAAGGCCACAGCGTCGTGGCCCTCCTCCGGCAAGGATGTAGATGTATCCCCCGAATAGCTATACCGAGAGTAGTCTGCATTCTCCGGCTTGGCTTCGGCCAACAAGTTCGAGTTCACGGCTCGTGTGGCGCCTTTTTCCGTATCTGACATGACGGAGACGTATGCTTATGGACTAGGCAAGGAAAGGCCAACAAGACTTGTACAACAGAGAGTGGAAAAAGTAAAAAGAGTACAGAATGCCTTGTTTGTCATATTTTGGATTCCATCCATGTGTATATATATAAGTGCTGCTTTGTACTGGGTATTGAGTAGCCTGCTGGCGAAGGACCACTGTTCTCGGGCATTGATCGTTTCACGGGGCGGTGCCACCTTCCCAAGGCCGAAAGAGTGGTTTCTAGGCCGTAGATACCATATCTCCGCCGGCGACGAGATGAGCTAGAAAGCCTGAAATTAAAGGGGATTGTTTGTGTCTGCAAAAGAACGGCCAGAGGGCTGACTTCAGGGGAAGGTGGTTGGTGGCCATGAGGATTGAGCTGGGATCCACCTTTCGGGCGCGGGCGTAAAATACCAATGCGACAGGCCGACGAGAAAATATCAAGTACACGCTATGACCAGTCTTTGCTCGGGCTCAGCAGCCAAATTACGCCCGAGCCCGGCAATCACCTTCTGTAGACCCCGGGCGTTGTATCAAAACATCTCGAGGCAGCTCCAGGATCTTTCAGCATATTACACACATAGCACGCACAAGGTACGTAGGGCTCCCGGTTAGAAAGATTCACCGAAATGGACGTGGACCCCCAACCGTCGTCGACCCAGCCGCCACCCAACTGGCACTCCGAGCCTGAGCCGGAGCAGACCAACGGTTCGGCCTCTCGTTCTTGTTACGCCTGCAATCGCAAAAAGATCCGATGTGACAAGAAACAGCCATGTTCATCGTGCTCGCGGTCTGGCAAGCCGTGCTCCTTCCCGCTGCCGGGTCCACGGATCCGACGGTCCAAGAAGACCATTATGGCCGACATGGCCTCGCGCATCGTCGGCCTTGAGAAATCTCTCGCAAGGGCGACAGAAGAACCGAAAACCGCCCCGTCTGCAGGTGCATGGAGCCCCGCTTCTGACGCCGCTAGGACGACTACCCCGTCTTCGATGCAGCCGGCGAGAGAAACGAGTACGAGTATCGGCAAGTTGATGGTGCGATCCAGAGAGGATATTGTCGTTGAGAAGGGTTCGGCAAGCCAATACTTCAATGAAGTTCTTTTGTCCCGGGTCATAGAAAGGGAACGAAACATCGAATCGGCTTTGACGACACCCCCGGCAACGGCGTCTCCGTACCCGTCAGTATCTCCGTTCAACGCGTTAGGGATCCTGTCCTCCCCCAGTATCTCGCAACCACCCTCCACTTTCCACCCGTCTAGACCAGTGGCCGCGAAACTATGGAACATTTACCTGAACAATGTCAACGGATGTACAGGGCTTAAGCTACTGCATCCGCCCACGGACGAGGTCAAGGTTTATGCAACCATTGACAATCCAATAAAAGCACCTTTGGAAAATCTTGCCTTGTGCATGGCCATTTACTTTGCCTCAACTGTCACCCTGGATGATGAAGAAGCCCAGGCAATATTGGGACAGGATAAATATACTTCGCTACTCAGATTCAAGGTTGGTTTGGAACAGGCTTTCGCCCACGGAGACTTTTTGGACCGTCCAACTTTGACGGGACTTCATGCACTGGCCATCTATCTGGTATGTTCGGTTGTTTTCGTTTCTGTTCTGGGTTGAAAACGAATCTAACCAGTCTCTAGTCAGCACTTCGAGTGCACAACCGCGGCAAAGGGATATGGATTCTGAACGGGCTTGCGATCCGTATCGCAGAGTCATTGGGCCTACATCGTAACGGAGAACGACTTGGCCTCTCTCCATTTCAATCTGAGATCCGTCGCCGCCTTTGGTGGCACCTTCTTAGCCGAGATGGCCGCGCAGGCGAGGATTACGGCCTCGAAAACACCAAAGGCCTGTTGCTGGTGTCCGACGTCAGTCTGCCCCTCAATGTTGACGACACAGATCTGGCTCCAGGAATGAAAGAGCTTCCTGGCGCCAAACCGGGCTGGACATCCATGACCTTCTCGCTAGTCAATATTGCCCTCGCTAAGATGATCCAGAAGTTGGCGGCGATTGCTGCGTCTTCGTCTCCTTCGTCGTCTCCAAGCGAAGAGCTAAGAGCGCAAATTATCAACGAGACCAGAATGGAAATCGACGAGCAATTGAAGCACTGCAACCCGGTGGTACCGCAGCATCATCTGGCGATCGTCAGTGCGGGCTTCTTACTTCGAAAGGCTGACTTTGTCTCGCGACAACAGTGGCTGTTGTTGAAAAATCCCGACGCCCGTGATGAATTTGTGACGGAAGAGAACCTCGTCGAGGCGCTAGAGATCTTGGAGCCGAGACTTGCTAGCGACGATGATCTGTTGAAGCAGTTCTCCTGGGTCAGGAAGGCTTATCCACAGTATCATGTCACCATGTATATTTTGTGGCACCTGTGTGTCAAGCCTGAGGGGCCTAGTGTGAGGAGGGCATGGGATGCCTTGGAAACTGATTTCTGCGGCGAGGTTTGGGACGACAATGCTTCAGGATTTGGATCAAAGTCGGCCGTGTTGGCGGTCCTCAGGGCCAAGGCCATCTCCGTGAGGGAGATGATCCAAAGCCGGAACCTCGGGGGGGACGCGAGAGATAGAGACGGCGATTTAGGCCCAGAGACAGGAGAGGGTACATCCGGGCTTGGGGCCGTGCCTGCGTATGTCCTTGGGGACATAGGAAGTAGCGAGCTTGGTTTCGATATCGGCGGTGATGAATGGCTCAATTGGGCAACATTGCCTCAGGGGTTCCCGCCGGACGATCTGGCATTCCCGGCTGTCTTCTGGCAGTAGCAGTAAGCCACTTCTGTTGCATGAAATGGCAATGCATCATGGGGAACCAAGCCCCGTTTATCGTCTTCATCGAAGTTAGTTTACCTAATAGTGAATCTAGCCGCGAACAGGAATTAACCAACCCGTTCGCACCGTCTCGACCGAGCAAGCCGCGGCGTTCCCTACCAATAGTTCTTATCTACGCGCCCTTCGCGCGATGTGTATCTAGCCCACGCCCGTGTCCACCAATGGCGGTCGAAACAATGTTACCCGAAAAAGTAATTGTCGTTCTAGCAGAGCCCTCCCTTAGTATCAGATAGTCTGCCATGAGCGTCGGCTCCAGCCAAAAGTTCAATAAAGGAGATTTCCTTTCAATGAAAGATGGGGACCTCTCTGTCGGATTTGATTTTCTACACGGTTTAGCTCGTTACTCCAGGGTTCATTCATTGTCATGAAGCAGAGCAACGAGTTCGATGTCAAGGGCCAGGTAATAGACCAATGAGGTTGCAGTGTTAAAAATATGCTTACAATGCTGTCGTAGCTGGTGGTAGTAGCTGGAGGGTCCAAGGGTCTGGGAAAAGAACTTGCACTGCTGCTTATTTCACTTGGTATGCTGAAGCATATCACTCACCAAATGCTTTCTGACCGTCGGATAGGAGCCCATGTCACGATTCTTGCGCGATCCCAGCAGCCTCTACAAGAAGCCTGGCAGGAGTTGAAAGCTCAGATTTGTCATCCTGGACAAAGGGCAGACTTTGCGTCTGTCGACTTGACCCATCCTGATGAGGTGGTGCAGTGGATACTTTTTTGTTGGACCTCTCGCGCTGACGCTGCCCTTAGGTATCTGCTTTCGTGGCATCACTGCCTGAGCCTCCAGTGGCGCTGTTCTGCGTAGCCGGAGGTACGTCGTCGGAAGTTGGCTTCTTGAGTGATATCTCCGCCGACGATATCCGCCTGTGTTACGAAAGAAACTATCTCAGCGCGGCGTACATGACCCAAGCGGTGTTGAAGCGATGGGTCGCTGAGCCGACGCTCACCAAAACACGCCATATTATCCTCACAGCTTCCACCGCAGCCTTGGTCGGGATCCCTGGTTACGCTGCCTACACGCCTACCAAGACAGCAATACGGGCGCTCGCAGATACGCTGCGGCAAGAAGTTTTGCTCTACGAGAACAAGCAGAAAATCCGTATCCACTGCACATTCCCCGGCACGATCTATACTCAAGAATTCTTCGATGAACAGAAAAAGAAACCTGGCCTGACCAAGGAACTTGAAGGGACAGATCACGATGACTCGGGGATTTCGGCGAAAAAGGCTGCCACAGAGACTATATTGGGGTTGCAGCATGGCAAATTCTTCATCACGATGGACAGTGGTACGCGAGCTTTGCTGAATAACATGAGGGGCCCCAGCCCTAGAGACAGTCCGGTGGTGGATCGATTGTTTGGCATGCTGGCTTCGTGCATCTGGCCGGGGATTCAGTGGTCTTGGGATCGAAAAACAAGAGAGTATGGCAAAAGCATCGTGTAGAGGCCATCCCTGAAGTAACCCTTGCTATTGAATTGTTTCCCAGTCCCAAGTCCCACAAATATGTATCTTGCAACTCTGACAAGAGCATGAATGTTAGTGGGGGGATCGGCGAATTTCCTAGATTCTGGCCAATAATGAATCAAAAATCGATGCTGCCCAACATGACGAACAGCTTGATCGCATCTTCCAGACGGCAAAAGTTCGGGATGCACTCTCCTTGCTGGACGAACATGGGAAAGGGAATGTCTGTCCTCTTCGCACATCCCTCAAGCTCTGACGACATGTGGCTATGTGTATGTGGTTCCTGGGCTGAGTAACATGTCAGTGACGATATCTTGGGAAGACAGAGATGATAACTGGTCCAAGAGTTGGCTGTGGCGTCATTGTGCTTGGACTCTGATCTCTGTTAAGGGTGAATCAAGATTGCACGTGGATTGCATCATGTTCACTGAAGTGCCAGCGCTGGGCAGCAAGCCTTGGCACCAGGCCTTGGCAATCACGGGCAGCTGAACTCCTGATTATGGAGTAAGGACGGACACGACGGAGCAGGGGCGCAGGGGCGCAGGGAGCAGCGAGCAGGGAAAGCAGCTGGTTCACCCACGTTCACCCCCGTGGTCACCTCACTGCACTACCTTCACTACTAATTGTTTCCTGGCCTAAGGTCCTCTCAACTCAACGCCAACTTTCCCCGACTCAATAATTTTATTTAATCCCTCGTTGAATGGGAATCGTTCAACCCTTAGATCGACTCAGTCCTGCTTGAATTTTGGAATTCCAAAAGACAACCCTCCCACAATGTCCTCTCCCTCCTCCTCCAACCCTGCGAAGCGAAAGAGGACCTCCGTGTCAGACAGGGTCAAGTCCTCTGCTGCCGACCTCCAGCAACCTTCATCCCGTGACGCCTCAGGCGAAGAGCTCGCAGAGTCGCCCTCGCACAACGTGCGGAACCGCAAGCATGCTTCCGGCTCCTCCCTCGACAATAACGTCCCACCTAGTAAACGGGCACGCACGCGTTCCAATCCTCGGAACGTCGACTCCAATGGAGCTGGGGCCCTGGATGCGGCCCTCGATCACCTTGGCGAGCTGTCAAGCGATGCAGATGATAGCGAAGAGATGGAGAACGGCAACAAGGGACAGATGACCGTCCCCAGCTCCATCACTAAGGCATATGTCAGTGGGGATGAATCCTCTTCCATGGAAGAGCCCCCGATGGCCGGTCGGAGAGACCCTGTCGGATACAAAACAAACCCCCCTCCTGTTGGCCGACCTGTACGGGTCTATGCCGACGGAGTGTTCGACCTGTTCCATCTTGGGTGAGTCGTGACAGTCCACACCCAACCGCTCCGAGCCCATGCTAACTTCCCCCAAAGGCACATGCGCCAGCTTGAACAAGCCAAGACGGCCTTTCCCGACACATATCTGATCGTGGGTGTTACTGGGGATGCAGAGACACACAAACGTAAAGGGCTCACGGTACTCACCGGTGCGGACCGAGCAGAGACAATTCGCCATTGCCGATGGGTCGACGAGGTCATTCCTAGCTGTCCCTGGATCGTGACCCCTGAATTTCTCGCCGAACACAAGATTGACTACGTCGCCCACGACGACGAGCCGTACGGTGCAGATGAGGGAGACGACATCTACGCTCCCATCAAGAAAGAGGGCAAGTTCCTCGTCACCCAACGCACCGAGGGAGTCTCTACGACCGGCATCATCACCAAGATTGTCCGCGACTATGAAAAATACATTGCGAGACAGTTGAAGAGAGGCACCAGCCGTCAAGAATTGAACGTCAGCTGGCTGAAGAAAAACGAGCTGGACATCAAGAGGCACATGGCCGAACTCCGGAGCAGCATCAAGACCAACTGGAGTACCGCCGGTGGGGAGATTGGGCGAGACCTCCGACAATTCTGGCAGAACACCAGCTCCAGGCCTGCTAGCCCGGCGCCGTTTAACAGACAACTCAGCGACGGTCTGAGAAGCCCCAGCGCTGTCAGTGCCGTTGAACACTTGAAGCATTTGGAGGTTCCAGGCAGTGCCGAGAGGAGGAGTGATTCTCCCGGTGGACTCAGCCGAAGTGAGGACTTCGCAGCAGGCTACAGCCTGGGGTTGATTGGCGGAGTCAAGTCATGGGTGAGTTGCAACTTGGAGCCTGTCTCCCTGTTTCTGGTGCGACCGTAGCTAATATCGATGGCAGATGATGCGTCAAAGACGATCTCTCGGGGACAGCCAAGGGCCCAGTCCCGAGGGCAGCGAAGACGACGAAGCTAGGAGCCCCACCAGCAACGATGGAGATGCCATCATCGGACTCAAGACTCCCCCGCTGTTCCGTGGGAGGAAGGGAAAGAGTTCAAGTGATCAAGAGCAGCAGCAGCGAGATGCCATGGATGTCCTGCATTGATGACGCTCAGTAAACCTCCGAGGGTCAACTTTCTTCTTTCTTCTTTCTCTTCGACGAGAGGCCCTCGCCACTCGTTCTTTGCAGAGCCCTTCTTTTTTCGATACATATTGTTTCATGTTTTAGCAGGCGGGTCAGGTCTTCTCGGTCTATCGGTCGGTCGGTCGGGTTTCAATAGCACAAACCAAATTGAGACATTGAGTATTCTTTCCCAAGGTATCTTTACATGGACGTTGGGGGCGAGTTGCACAAGAAGGAAAGCTCAAAAGTACCGGTCGCTTCAAAATATACATCGTTCTTTCTTTGCACTTGGATCTTTACCTTTGGATCTCAAAATGGAGATGCATGCATCCCTCTTGACTGTTTGTAGCTTCAACTTTTTGACAATCTGAAGCACACACGATGCAATAGAACGCAGAAGCTCGTTCCCTTTTTATTTGGGTTTTTTGAATTTTGTTGACATTGAACGATCTATGGTTTTGGCCTCAAATCCGCAGGCAAAAACCCCTCCCTCATCATGCAATCAATTGGGTAGTAGTGTTGAGAAAAAGACTAGCTTTCCGCCACTTTTCTGCCAGTTCTCAATCTCGACATGCTTGTTTTGTGTGACTCGGTCGTCCGTCCCCAGGATTCCCGGGCTGTGTCTTTGATGGAGCATGTCATGAATCTTTTGGGGGAGAGGAGGTTGTGATGGTTCGTGATGATGGTGACGATAGGTAGATCCCCTTCCTGGTTTCACCCCCAACACAACACGGATGGAAAACGCGATCGTAGCCATCCTTCCCTTCTCTCCTGCCCCCCCCTCTTCCCTCTATTCTCCACTCTACGATCGGGGCTTCTCCTTCTTCTCCTTCCACAGAGCGCTCAAACCGACACCGGAGACCTTGACGACCTTGAATCGCACACCGGGAATATCACCCTTGGCTTTGCCCTTGCGACCGAAACCGGCGAGGAGGACTTCGTCGTTCTCGTCCACGAAGTTGAGGCAACCGTCATTGGGCACTGACACAGACGGATCATGTTAGCCTTTGATAGTTTCACTACATGGTCCCCCTCCCCCCCAATTGACTATCGATCTCTTCACTCTTTGAGAAAGAGAGAGACAGAGAGACCAAGAGAGAGAGAGAAAGAGGCGGAAGGAGGAAGAGTTAAAGCGTACCGAAAGCAGTGACCTTCTTTCCGTTCTTGATGAGCTGGACTCGGACGCATTTTCGGATGGCGGAATTGGGCTGTTTGGCCTCGACGCCGACTTTCTCGAGCACGATGCCCTTGGCGTGCGAGGAGCCACCGAATGGCGACGACTTGTACGCGGTTCCGAGGAGACGCTTCTTGTAGTGCAGGTCAGCCCAGCGGCCTTCCTTTCGGGCGGCAACGAGCTTGCGCGCGGCGTTCAGACCGCGGGGTTTGCCTCTGTTTGTCATTTCTGTGGGAGATCAAATCTGTTAGTCCTATCGGTTCTCTTCTTTTCTTTTAAAACTGTGCGTATCTGTATGTGTGTGTGTTTGGATCTTTGTGGGTGGGAAATTCGAGGTACAGGTTGAGCAAGCACTGGATGATGTGATAATGATGGGCTGGGGGTTTTCAATCTGCCAACGCTGGCTTTGTTTCCCCCCCCCCCCCCCCCGGCGGTGGTGATGAGAGAGGAGAGAGAGAGAGAGAGAGATATGGAGGCAGGTGGGAAGGTTCGGTGTACGTACTGGACTGGCGACAAGCAGATGTTGATTGAGGTGATGGTGGAAAGGTCGAGGAGGTTGAGTTCGCTGTCGACCTGGCACTTTTGAAGATCGCAGGCTCGGAATTTTGGTGCGCACCAAAGTGCGCCAAGCCCTTTAGAATCTGCCCACTGCGCAACCCCCGATTCGGACGACCGTCATGCCGCCCTGTACTCGCCCTAATGGGACTCCCCCCTAAGCGTTGTGATTGGTCTACCAGGGCAACGTCCGCGGCCCTGAGTTTGTCCAATGCGACATCGAGATTACCCAAAAGCGGCGTCGCGACGCTGGCGCTTCTCACCTGGCTTCGTATGCCAGCACAGGAGCTCTTTCGGTCTTGTCTGACCGACTACAAATTCTTTCAAACAGGTGCCAGAGATTTATTACTGAGAATACCTCCTCGTTGCTTTTACCACGGCGCATGTCGCCTTAGCCTGAGAAATAAGAGATTTAGATAACCCTGGACGCATTTCTCGTACTTGAGGATGGACGACATGGAATAGGATCCTGCAACACGCTTTCTGAGATACGCATGGTTTTTCTTATCGAGCTCCGAAAACAACCGGGGTGCCGTTTCAGGCGGATCCCAGACTTTGTACCACCTGGTTTTTGCTGCGCTATGCCCGTGTCCGTAGACGTCCCTCCTATCGGTGAGTGCGCTACTCGCCTGAGAACTTTGCCAGGAATGGGCCCGGCAGTCGCGACAAGGGATGGAACCAGAGACGACACATGACTACGGCGGCGGCAAAGACGAAGATTGGGAACGCGAAAACAGTGAAGCCTATCTCCTAGGGTTTCTTCTTCAACTCGTCTCCGAGGGGCACTATTCGCATTGCGCGGACGCAACATCGATCGAAAACCGGTTACCGGGTGGCAGAATTGGGAGATCGGGGGGCCACCATCCCCCAGCCCCAGGCCCTCCACAAAATGCTTCAGTGGGGTAGGGGTACGAGGGTTGACCACGCACTTGGGAAGATACTCTCATTCGTAAGGTACCGTAGCATAGTAGAAACCCCTGATGAGGAAGCCAGTAAAGTGTGCCTCACAGGAGACAAAGTAGGCATTTGACAGCAGCCTCTAACCTAAGCCCTCTTGGTACTTTTGGTGAAGTAACAACCTCAGAGTATCCCTCTCCCGGGACCAGCGGTGCCGTATGACGGCCAGAATGACGTTTCTACACCCCTTTATTCCACTCTACATCGGCAAGGTGATGCTCTCTAGGGAAGCCCATTCCCAGAGCCAGTCTTTCCCTTCCTGCTTCGAACAACTCGGCCTGATGCTTTGACATCCAGAGATCGCGAGTCTGATACAAGGGTACTTCGAAGTCAACAATCTCTTTGGCGACATACAGTGTTCGACCTGCTGTTGGTTAGTCCAGCAGTTTGGGTCTCGGCTTGAATCTTTGAGGCTACTCACCGTGTAGTGACTCGTCAGCACAGGCCAAACAGAGAGCCACAGCAACTTCTGTGGCAGTGTTCTTGGGAAGGTCTCCCCAGAGTGTTGTAGTTTCTGAACTGAAGTCGGTTTCTGATATGCCACAGTCAGACCGTTTTCCTGGATTCACCTGACAACCACTTGGACATTACCAGTCATCCAAGGTGCAACCAAGTTGACCCGGACATTTAAAGGTTTTGTCATTGCGGCCAAAGCGCGAGTAAGCCCTAACAGCTTAGGAAATTGTGAGCCTAGAAATTTGGAGACGAGAAGGGAGAGACATACCGCATGTTTGGTTGCGCAATACCGTAGAATGGGCGGAGATGCAAAATACCTATTTCCGTGTCAACCAATTGCCTCTTGTCAGGTACGCCGCGGGGTATCTCTACTCACGAGGCTGCGGATCCGGTGATGACTAAAGCTCCTCCTGGGGTCGGATTCCTGGCGAAGTAGTACAGTGCCAGTTTCGCGGCTGTAGAGTTCTCTTCAGTCATGTTATTTATCCCGAGGAAAATGGTGGTGGAGACTTACTTCGAAAAACGCCATTGAGATTCACCTCGGTAATACTGAAGTCAGGCTCACTGAGCAATCCATCCTCATCGAGCGTTTCTTCGAGCAAAAAGGGCCCCTTCTCTGGTATGCCGGCGTTCGCACAAACGTAATCTATGGTCTTGAACTTGGCTCGAGCTGCTTCGAAGAGGGCTCTCAAGGACTTCCAGTTGGTCACGTCAGTCTTGCGAAAGAGTCCAGCACTAGGAGGCATCTGGTTAATGATGAATCCGGGGCAATTCGATGGTAGGCTGACTTATTCATCTGGCTGGCCAAGGCATCTCCACTTGCTTGGTCGAGGTCGCCAACAACCACATTTGCTCCATACTCTGCTCACGCCCTGTTAGATTGGGAGACTTGTTAGATGAATCGGATCTGGGAACACAGACTATGAAAGAGCAAAGCAGTTCGCTTGCCAATACCATTTGCACCACCTGAGGTCATCTGTATCAGATTATCGCGGCCTTTAGTATAGTCACATTCTACCCACCGGTAATGATCACCGTCTTGCCGGCTAGCTTCCGCAGGACGTCCTCACGAACTTCGATTTTGGCCATGATTGTGAGGACAACTTGAATCGTCTGATACAATTGTCTTGCCCTCGTTTGTCTCTCCGTACGGCCCTCAGCTGATATACTGAAAGTGAAAGTTCACGACGCTACTCCGATTTTGTTTGACCCCACACAATCGAGCCATGATTGATGCATTATTCGTGAGATATTCCCAATGTAGTAGTAATGGGGCAACCGTACCCATTTGACCGGAACCTAACATGACGGAGTCGGTCTCTGGATGTGGATGCCCCCCCGGGGCCTCCCCACACACTGCCGCAACCATGCTCGTACTGCTGAAAATGAGTTAAGCTGTAATAAGACCTACGGATATCATCCATGCACACCACGTTCGCAACTTGATTAAAAGTCGAGCAGTCGATACATTGTTAAGTCACGAGTGGTGTATACTTCATTACATCTATAGCTTTCTCGTTGTTGAAGGTATTCCAATTCACTTCGGAACGAACGCAGATACCACATCACTCAGGACAATGGACGCCAAAACCACCCTTGTGCTAGGGATTGTGATTCTCTTGGCATTGCAGTGGTTCGTTCGCCGGTACATAAATAGCAAATCATACAAACTACCGCCATTTGTTCCGGGAATCCCCATTTTTGGAAATACCTTTCAGATTCCGGCCATTCAACAAGGCCCATGGGCGAAGCAGTTGGCAGAGAAATATGGCGACATGTAATGCTCTCGTCACATTATTATTTTCTGTTGTTTTTGGCATTTAGAAGAATTGTTCTACTCACTGATATCCACTTGAAATAGGTTTTGCTGTAAATTTGGTGGCCAGACATGGGTGTTTTTAAACTCGTCCCGGGTGGTTAATGATCTCATGGAGCGTCGGGCGGCGATATATTCATCACGTCCACCATTTCCAATGACTCAAGGCATCATGTCTGGAAATTCCCGAATTGTTCTCATGCCTTACAACGACCAATGGAGGATCCTCAGGCGAATTATGCACCAAATCCTGAGCTCCAGCAAGCAAGATATGTACAAGCCCTTCCAGGACCTGGAGTCGAAGCACCTTTGTTGGGACTATCTGGAGAAGCCAGACAGGTGGTGGTCAGCCAACGGAAGATACGCGAATTCAGTCATCATGAGCGTTGTCTTTGGGCGGCGTTCTCTTCTTGACGATCCCGACGTGGTCGAGCTCTTCGAGACACTGGAGCTTTTCCTCGAAAATCAACAGCCTGGAGTCAATATCGTAGACGCATTCCCTATTTTGGACTCATTGCCAAAGGCTCTGCAGTGGTGGCGGCCCAGGGGAGAGAAGGTCTTCGAGAAGACCAAGAAGTGAGTACTGATTGGAGATCTCGGAGTCTGATTCATGGAATGCTTCGTTGTGTGGCGAACTGACTTGAATAATTAGTGTATACAAGCGAGAGGAAGAGCGACTGTTGAAGAGAATGAAGGAGGGAACACAACGCGAATGTTTCGGCACCGCTTTCCTTGAGACGGAAGAAGTCCAAAAAATGACTGATACTCAGAGACTGTTCGTCTTTGGCACTCTGATGGAAGCGGGTAGCGACACTTCAAGAGTGACACTAGGTCAGATCATTGCCGGGGCAGCAACATACCCGGATTGGGTTGAAAGGGCCCGAGCAGAGCTGGATGCTGTCTGCGGTTCGAACGCCGAACGTTTGCCAGAATGGACAGATCGAGACTCTCTCCCTTACATCACAGCGGTGGTCAAGGAGGGTTTCCGTTGGCGTCCAAACATTGCAGAGATCGGCGCCCCAACAATGCTCACTAAGGACGACGAGTACGAAGGGTACAAGTTCCCTGCGGGCACAGTCTTCACGTGGAATGCATGGGCCATCGCCCTTAATCCGGATGAGTATGCAGAACCGGAAAGGTTTTGGCCGGAGAGGTTCCTGAACGATGAACTTAACAATCCCCTAAAGGGTCATTGGGCTTTCGGCCCTGGTGAGTCTGATCCGATCCGTGTGCTGCAGATTGAACGCATTGCTGACGCTGTTGCATAGGACGACGAGTATGCGCGGGCTGGAAAGTCGGGGAGATGAACGTTTGGATCGCCATTGCCCGTCTCTTGTATTGCTTCGACTTTCATGAAATCCCCGGCAAACCAATCGACACCATGACCATACCACAAATCACGAAACACAGCGCCCCGTTCGACGTTAAGGTGTCAGCCCGAAGTGAGGCCCATGCTGCATTGGTCAGAAGGGACTGTGAAGAAGCATCGACGATGAGGTACTGAAGAAAAGCAGCGTGACATTGCCGATCGCAATGCGATCGAAGTCAGACCAAAGCACGCCTTTAGAAAAACCGAATGAACATGATCTACTTCAACGAACATAGACTTCTTTCTTCATACGTAGATTAGGTGGATCAAACGTGCCATTTAAGAAGCATCTGCGCTGCGTTCTGTAAGATTTGAGATGACAGAGAAGCTGAGAAACATGATCATTGAAGCTTTCTCACCATGGGGACTTGAATGTCTCAGCCTTGGCGTCGTGGATGCGATATATGGTTCAATAAGTGCGGAAGAAGGCTGATGCTGATACAGTAGTTTCGTCAACGCAAGGATTTTAAGAGCAGACAAGGACGTATTTTTTCTGTTGAAGCCGGTCCTTGGATGTAACCGCCTTTAAAATCAACGAGGAGAATCTGCTTCATTTTTTGGTTTGCGACAGCCCCGATGCTAACATCAGTTGGCGAAAGGCCAACATCATGCCTTAGAATAGTATTGGGTGAAATCATGCTTGATGCCATTGATGCCATTCATGAATTCTTTTGCAAAAACTGGGTCCACCTCTGTTCTCTTGACGAGCTTGAAGAATTCAGCAGTTTCCACAACAGTCTCTGGATCGGACTCGTTCAAAAGAAGAAGGTTTTTGCTGGAGATCGGATCCACAAAGTCGTTGTACTTTTGTCGTCGGATGTCAGAATACTTGTCCAAGATTGACTCGTCGGCGACGCCCCGGTAGATACCCGCCAAACAGTCATAGAGATTTCCAACGTCAACAATACCGCCCGTCAGACCCAGACCGCCAAATGGATTACACACTGTTCCAAAATGTTAACATACAACGGAAGAAACCTGGACGAGGGGCGCATATACGTACGGTGAGCGGCGTCAGCGGCCAACAGAAAGCGGCCGACCCTCATCGATTTGGCCAATCGTTGATGTATCCTATACGGGCTGAAATTGACTATTCGGTAGTCTTCAGGAGAGGGATGGCCTGGAAGCATCTCCTGCCATTTAGCAGGATGTCTGGCCTTCAACTCGTCGAAAGTGGCCACTTGCTCTCCGTAAGACACTCGCCACAGACCGTCGGTCGATATTCGAGACGCCATGAACCAGTGAGTCGGATCAATGATGAAATTAGCGTCTTCCCAACCGAACTTATGGAAATCGTAATATACCTAGGGTGTAACATCGATTAGTTTCAACGACATCGTGACAGTCATCGTCATCTCAGCTAACTCACATTTGTTGCTACGATTTGCTTGTCCCAGGTTTTCCCCGGAAACTCCAAATCTCCGAAGAGAGATCGTCTGATCTGACTGTTGGCTCCATCACAGCCAACGATGTAGGGAGCAGAGAGTCTCTCAACACCGCCTGGCGTTTGCACGTCCACCCAAGCTTTGTCCTCGTCTTGGCCAATGGCCGTGACTTTGTGTTCCCAGGACATGGTCACATTCGGCTGCTGCTTCAGTTTCTCATAGACAATCTGTCCTAGTTGGTTCAGCGGGAGACATACCATCCGATCAGGATCGTCGGCCGTTATGCTGTGATCCAGACCAGCTAGATAAGTGCCATCAAGCTTTCGCCAGCAAATGGTTTTCGGATGAAACCCCTTTGCACGGATTTCGTCCAGAACACCGCTGCGTCGGAGCTCGAATACAGCGGGAGGCCCGTAGTGCGTCGCGCGAGGTTGCTCATCCACCTTGGTCGACATATCCACCAATCGGACAGGGATTTGCGCGTTGGAGAGCAGCAAGGCCAGCAGCATCCCTGCAGGACCTGCTCCCACCACTATCACCCAGGGAGAGGCTGTCATTACGAAGAAAGGACTTAGGGTTGTGTGTCGTGTAGATCAATCAAGTCTCCTTGTAATGATGCGGAGAACTGAGGACGGGACTTGTCTAGTTCTGGGGGAATGGGAGATGTCACCGATATATGCGGTTTACAACCTATGGAATTATCCTGGTCGAAAAGCACCTGATATTATTGTTGGCGTCCGTTGGCAATCAGTATCAATGGTAAGCCCATCAACAGTGGTACAGCTCTGGTCCTTCTGAATCTCCATAGCCTGTGATTGTAGACTAGGGTAAATTCCTTGATGGCGGACGTACCCCACATGGCTGATCTGTCCCACTAGCTGCAACGACGCCACAATTCCTCCCACGTTTACCGCTTTAGGAGACCCTCAGATACGGCATCGTGAAACCTTGTGTGCGTCCCTCCATAGGTGGGGTCGAGGACGCCGTCTCTCTGGCTCGCATTCTGCCCCAATGATGCAACTTCAAGACAATAAATCACATGGCGTCTTGAAAAATTGAACTCTGCATGCAATAGAAGTGATCTGGAATTTTTTTGCGCTAGAGACTAGGATACTGGAACATATTTGTCTTTATGCCTATTGAGTCTTGAGACCGGCTAAGAATGACAACACGGCCGTCTGACACTCAGTCGCCATTTCCACATAGATTTCATGGCCCCGACCATGAATAACTTCAAGCTGCGCTTGTTTCACGATCTCCTGAATGCGCCTTTGTTCCTCCAGTTTAGTCGCCGCGCTGTTCGCCGGTGCCAGGATGAGCATTGGGGCTTTGATTTGAGCCAAATAGGGCCGTGCATCCAACGAAGACAGAAAGATGGCGTAGCCCGCAAGCCCTTCTGCCGAAGAGATGGCCACTTGATCAGTCCACCAGTTGACGTAGGCTGAGTCTGAGGCAGAGAGAGTACCCGGAACCTTGGAAAGAGCTTCTGCCCAGCCTCTCGATCCCAGCTGACGACAGGCCGTAGGCCAGTCTCGGCGGCCGAACGAGAACAAGGTCAGAGCTGCCGGTGGTAGATATGTTGGAGACGAACAGATGATCAAGGATTGTAGCCTGTCCGGGTACTTGGTGGCTAGTATCTCCCCCACCATGCCGCTGGTTGACTCTCCCAGAAAATGCACCTTGTCGATCCCTAGCTGATCCAATGTGTCGATAATTTCGTCACAAACCGTGTCTATCGAATAATCGTATGTGGGTTCGTCGGGCGCGCTCGAGTGGCCGTGACCGCGTGCATCCCGGCGAATAACGCGATACCTTGAGGCGAGGACTGGAACCCAATGATACCAAAAGGCAGAGTGTCGACCAAACCCATGTTGGATCAGGATGGTCTCGCAAGGGAGCCAGGGATCGGTGAAATTGTCCACTATCACATGGCTTGTCTGGCCGTTGGCGTGCTTGATGAGCTTTCCTGGTACTTCGGCCATTCTCCGTTGGTAACTGTGTGATACTAGATTCCTCGCTGTATTGAAGGAGTTTAATTAGACCTCCGAAAAGCGACTTGCCTTTGTTTTGAGCCCGTTTGTTTCTGTGCGGGGATCTGCTGAGACGCGAACAACTCCCCACATACTCCCACAAAGGCAACATCCTCGATTACAGTGCGACAGGCCTGATGTACACCGTAGTACTCTTCTATACCTAAGACAAAGCGTCTGCTCATCATCCGTACAATCTCAAATCCACCGAAGCCGGCACTGGGATTTCCTGCACAACTGGGCAAGATCGAAGGCCATGTTCGCGACAGCGTCTCGGTCTCGGGTATGCTTCTCCGGCCGACAGGTTCGCTGAGCCTGTCAAGCAAGAGAGATATAGGGAACGAGTCTATGATGCAACAAAAGCAGGTTGCGCCGTCATCATAAATCTCACAACCTTGAAGATATATCATGCTGATGCTACAGTACAACCAGCCCAACCGTGGTGTCATTTCCAGAGGGATGTGACCGCGAACACGACGTGGTTCAGGAAACCCCTCCACACAGTGGTTTTTCTTCTTCTACAACGAACAACTGTCCGGGCAACAGCGAAAGAGTGTGCACAGTGCTTCGCGGGAAATAGTATCGATTTTGTCAACGGTAATGACCCCTATCCGCTCCATTCCGTAGAGAAGGGCGGCGCGCAATTACATCGCCCGCCCGCTTCCGATCAGAGTTCGTTCATGACTGGCACAACACCCGAAGACTATGGAAGGCGGGATTTTATCTAGCGTCTGCGGAAATGCCCAGTCTCGATCAGTTCCCATCAGCGTGAGATGACTTCCTTCGCCGCCGGTAGAGGGCGTATTACCTGTACAAAATGCATAGATAAAACCAGTACAAAATAAACTACTCCGGCATTGTAGGGAGTTTAGACTTGGGCCAAAGTTCTGATATGATACGTGAAGGGTCGCGCGTACGGAGATTATGCGAAGTGGGTACAGGTCAAATCATACGGATTCTGTTTGATCATAGAAGAGGTCCTGCCATGCAAGGGGGAAGATCCGATCGACTGGTCACTCTGTCCCTTTGCAAAGAAGCACAGATAGGTAGATAGGGCAGAGAAACTATAAAATGAGCGTAGGTCTCTGCAAGCAGACATTGAAGGTTATCCGAAAGTCTAGCAAATTCTGCCTCTCGGTCCAACAAGTTCCCAAAGTAACAGATGATCCCAGAGGATTGGAATCACTGCTGCTTGCGATCGAAATGAATACCTTCCTTCTCCGCCTGGATGAAATCCTCGACGATCACAGCTTTGTGCTTTGGTGATCTGACAGTGATCATGGCCTGAAACGGCTTCGGGACGCTGAGGAAGCCCCTGATCATTCCGGTGTCAAGTTCTGGCCCGGCAGGATTTGCCAGATTGAAGCCCCATAAAGTCCGAGCAATGTTGATATAGAGAGACTTTTCGGCGACGTGGACACCTGGGCACACCCTGCGCCCAGCACCGTACGTGAAGTGATCACGTTCGTACGGATCGTTGGAGTTGATGTACTCAGCGGCGGACGAAGGCTTGTTTAAGTATCGCGAAGGATCAAATCGGTCTGGATGTGCATGTAGCTTAGGATCCATGTGAATAGCCCTGGTTCCGTCAAGTTAGTTCTCGGTTGACCACAATGGAAGTATTATCTCAGACTCACCACCAGTTCAGCATGATCACAGAGTTCTTGGGAATGAAAATGCCCTCATACCAGTCGTCATCACTGGTGTAATGTGGCATGCCAAATTTATTCACCGGTCTCCAACGTAGGGTTTCCTTCACAAGCGCTCTCACGTAGGGAAGGGTCGGCTCGTCCTCCCATGTCGGCATGCGGGATTTGCCGACGACGTTGTCGATTTCCTTCTGCGCTCTCTTCTGCGTCTCCGGATAGAGGATCATGGCGAGAATGAAGTTGTTCAAGGTTGTGCTGGTCGTCTCCGCTCCCGCCTCAACGAGTCCACCACACATATACGCGGCTTGCATATCGTCGATGCCATGTTTGTACGGGTCATTGAGGTAGTAGTCTTTGCAAAAGCAATCGGTCGCCACCCCCTCGTCGACTTGCTTTTTCAACGTCTCCCAGAGCTCCATGTAGACCTTACTGTCGTATTCGAAGACCTTTTTGCCGAAAGTCCTCCAGTTTCCAAGAAGCCACTGCGGCAGCTTCACCAGAGATGGGAAACTGTCGACCGCATGAGCTCCAGGTGCTGTCATCTCAGTCAAATTATCAAGCACCGCATAGATTTTGGCGAAGATAGCAGCATCTCGAGAAGGAATTCGATATCCATAGGTCAGTAACATAATAACCGAGGCGCTATAGCGTCGATTATGCTCGTAGAATCTTTCGGGCGATTCGAGTAGCTCCGTCATCAGTTGCTTCGATTCGTAATCTTGAATAGGCTGGTATTTGATCGCTGTTTTGGCGTTGAGCAGGGCGTGACTGGACTTTCGAAGGTTCCGCCAATCGGGCCCATACGCCATGAACAGCTGTCGTTTCCCGCCGCTTGCAACATCCTGCGCGAGGGGGGCCGGGGCTCTCGATGAGTAAATGTTTGACTTCTTGTCGAGGAGATCCTTGACAGCTTTAGGAGAAGACAACCAGATATAGTCCGTTCCACCAATCTTTGTGTAGAAGACGTCTCCAAATTTTTCATGCCATCCTATGACCTTTGCTCTGACCAGTTCCGAGTCAGCAAGGTCTAGCAGATTTCCAATAAAGGGTAGACCTTTCGGTCCCGGAGGTAAATGTTTTCGCCGGCTGTCCTACACGAGGCACGTTACTAGAGCCCCAAGGGGGAGCCAGTTTTGACGGGTTTGCGCACCTTCCAACTTGACGGAGTGCTATGGATGTACAGTCCAAGAAGTCCTAGCAGTGGAATTGAGACCAGCACAAGGCTCAGTTGAAGAGGACTAAAGAACAATTGTCCTAGAGTAGTGTTCTTGACGTCGAAGATCATGCTGGCTCACGAGTCACGACCGCGGAATAATTACAGAAGCTTGAAGGATTGTCTTGCCGCATGCTTCGCCCTTACAATCGAATCTACGTGCTCTTGTAAAAGATCGTGCCCGCCTTCGACGCGCGATGTATCCACCCACGGGAAATAGACATGGGCGTTGATTGAACCCCACGAGAGATTATCCACCCAAAAACTCCCACAAACAAGCCCCCCTCAGCTTCCGTATGCGAACATCCGAGGCCCCCTCCTGTTATTAAACAACAACAGTGGGGAGACTCTGACTCTATGGAATGAAAAGTCGTCCAATTGACCGGCGATAAGTTGAAAATCTTTAGACAACTATCATGACCACGTACGCCTACGAACGAAGGGACCTTGAACAGTTGAAAGGCAAGACCATTTTCATTACAGGATGCTCTTCCGGGATTGGTCGCGCTACAGCCGAACTTGCCCATGGTAAATTCTTTAACCGCAACATACAGATGGATGGGAAATAACTGTTGTAGAGCATGGCGCCAACTTGATCCTGGCCGACTGGAATGAGAAACTATTGGAAGCATTTGTTGAAGAGCTGAAACCAAACAGGTATTATCCTCCAACCTTTTCATTGAAGTTCCTCTCGTCAAGATTGAGCTAAGAATTCCATACTCACAGTAACGTCGTATGGCGGAAAACCAATGTCGCCGTCTGGGACGACGTGGTTGCCGCCTTCGAGTTGGGATGGCACAAGTTTGGGGCGATCGACGCCGTCATTTCCAACGCGGGCGTCAACACCGGCGAGAGTCTGCTCTCTCACGAGATCGACCCCTCGACCAACCTCCTGAAGCCTCCACCACTTGATTCGCTCAACATCAACCTTATTGGTCACATGTACGTGACCAAATGTGCATCTTATTACTTTCAAAAGCGGAATGGACAAGGTCAAATCGTCCTTACGGCCTCGGCCGCGGCTTTCCTAGACACACCACCCCTCTACATTTATTCAATAGCGAAGGCTGGCGTGGTGGGTTTGATGCGCTCTCTACGTAACGACCTTATCAAAGTCGGCGTCACGGTTAACGCAATTGCTCCTTGGATGACAGGTATATCATGGAAGCCGCTCCCATGCGCATAATGCTTATGCTGACATCTTGCCCCCAATAGTCAGCCCCATGCTCCCGAGCGCATTGAAAGAGCTTTGGGGCACACTGCCGGCGAATACGCCCGAAGGTGTCGGAGCTGCCCTCCTCCTTCCTATATTCAGACCCTCTGTGAATGGGAAGTGCTTTTTTGTGGCGGGGAACGAGATCACCGAGTTTGAAGATGCCTTGTCAAAGACTCAGACTCTTTGGATGGGCGAACAGCTCAGTGTCAACATTGAAGAAGGTCAAAGACGCCTTCTGAACTCGAAGCCGTTTAAGTAATAGACGGAGCATTGGAAAATATTCCATCCAGTATTTATCCTTGTGGATGAATATTAGGTCGACTACATAGTGGTGACATAGGCTAGCGCACAGTCTGCGTTAGACGTTAAACAGAAGCCATCCATCTAACCAAGTTCTCGTACTGGTACCCCTCTGAGGAAACTGCAGAACTTGTAAGTTATGAGGCTCTTCGTCTCACTCGAGGCCAAGGATTAACTCCGTGGTTGTGTATCGGTGATCTGGTGTTTGATCATAACAGTCGCAGATGAATGAGCCTAGGTGTCTTGGAAAGTTCCTGCCATCGCTTCGCCATACGCGCTTGCTAATTGTCGCAGCATGTAGCCGATGCGTGGGGTCACTAGGAAATAGATGTCAGCACAACAACACACGACACGAGACGACTCAGAGCCGCAGAATTCATTCCCGATCCTATCATTACCCTTTTGAAACTATCGTGGAGGTGTAACAGACTGAAAATAGGGCTGTGAGGGGGCATAGGAAGCAAGAGGAGATGGTTTATTGGACTGACCTCCCCACACCCAGGTATCATCAAAGAATGAGGCCCAGTATCTGGCGACTTCTGCTGCAATCGATGCTGTAGCTGAAACTGTCACCCCGGCTACCTCGAGGAGACTAGACATTGAATCCAGCACTTGTTTTTCTGACGGATCAAGGGTCATCCTTCGTCGTTGTGCCAGTTCGATGGTGTGGGCCCATCTCGTCACAAGCAAGGCTGCTGGTCTTTAGTCACTGGCAGCTAATGAAACAGGATAGATATCTTACCGGTGTCCCATCCTGCTAAGGCATGGTCAACCCACCAAGTCAGGGCAGCAGTCTTCTGAGTCCACATAATGCCCGCGTGAACCGGAATGAAGAGTCCTTCAACGGATCTTGCTACTGCCAGCGTCATGGACTCATCTCTAGGCTGAGGCATTGACAGATACTTTTGAATCGCACGGGATATCTCTCCTCGGCTTCCCCTGAGCAGGATGCTTCTGTCAATGGTTGCGTTGTCTATAAAGGCTCGTGCATATGCAATTCGAAGGACCGGCAGGCAATTAAACAACATTGGACCATCACTGTCGCTCCACGTAGCTTCGCCAGCGTTTCGGGATCGAGTGAGCAGTTCTCGGCATCTGCTGAGAGCCAGTTCTGTCTGGAGCATGGTGGCAGAACCGGTGGTAGCAGTGTCCAAGGAGTTGTGCCGTGTAGGAAACATTCCCAAGTTGCAACCAGAGAAATTATGCCACACCTGAATCGCAACAGCATACATTGCTATAGCGACAGTAAACGGGGACCACCTCCAAGATTCATCAGAAAAGTCCTTTGACGAATGATCGTACATCAACTTGGAAACGGCCTCACCGAGGCTCAATGGAGGGATCGGTTGTCGCAGACGTCGCAGGCGTCGCAGAATGTGCCATTCTTCTTCTGAGTTTGCATCCCAGAGAGCTTGGTCACCCGGCATTTCCAAAGTTGCCACTTGGTGAATAGAAAACGCAGGTGCTAATCCATACGTTGTTGTGAGCATGTTGGACAGGATTATGACACCGTAAAATATCCTAGGGAAAGATAATGAGCATGATTTATTCCCTCAACGTCGCAGGCGTACGTACCTTTTAGTCGACTCTCTGATAGTCCAATTTCCCCACGTCACTTTTTCGTCTTCTCTCTGCACAACCAGGCCAGGTAATAGCATGTGGCAGTCCTAAGTAGTCAAGTCAATTTAGGTCCGTTTACATCTTGAGGAGTGAAACGAACCATTGATAACGATCCGAGACCTTCGAGGGCCTCTCTCACGAGTGTAGGATTCCCGTTCAAAGTGCCGAAGACGACGATGAGAAATCTGGCCTGGTTTATCCACAAGGGCAATCGGTGCGGCTCTTCGTCCGTTTCTTCGGGGACTTCCCAATCTTCAATGGCTGATAGAGACTCGGTGGGGATCGGGTGGGCAGCAATACTTCGCGTGAGTGCTTGGTTTGCCTTGCGGAATAATGATGTTGCAATCTTTCGTTCAAGTCGGTACAGCGCCCCAATGGCGCACATCATTAGAATGAGGGGACTTGGCGTCTGCTCCATCAACAAGGAAGGTAGATGTAGAATGGGAAGGTGGATATGAAAGGCGTCGGTATAGCTTCGCAAGCACTTCTCCAGTGAGGGTGCACTGGGAAGGCAGAATCCCTTCAGTTCCTCCTTGGCCAATCTGGAGATCAAATCGGAGAAGATCAATGACCTTGTGGCATCGGTGATCTCAAATACCACCGGTATGACCTGCGGAATCTTCATCACCTCGGGGAGACTTGAGACTGGCGTCTTTCCGGAGCCGGGGGACTGATGCACCATTCCCTGAACTGAACTCAGGTCTAAGCTCCCTGGTGGAGTGAGAACTTGTGTCGGTCCTGTTCGAACCTGTTGAGCCGTCATTGATTGCTTCCAACTAGCGGGTACGGATGCTTGATGTCTGGATGTTGTAGAGGTTTCTTCTCGGCTCGGAGTTGAAGCGGCAGGTGGAAGTGGTTGATTGCTATACGTAACCGATTGTGGGAGAGGCGAGAAAGGTCCAAGATCGTTGGAGAGCACCAAGGGGTCGAAGTCGTTCACAGACATGCCTAAAAAGGGGTCGAAAAAATTTAGGTCGGGGAAGAACACCTCGTTCATACCATGTGTCTGGCTCGACAGTCCAAATTGTTTGCCACCGGCAGTAACAGTCTCTTCTTCCAAGTAATCGGCGTCCCATTGGCCCTCACCGACCTGATTCCCCCCCACGGAAAAGCCATCATGTCGGTGAGATGCGACGAGAGGCTCCTCGGGGGTAGGAAGGTCGGTTATCATTAGGACGTCCACAAATTGAGGATTGTTCGATGTTCCATCCAAGAAATACTGTTCATCGCCCGGTGTGGTTGTCGACAATGACGGAAATCCAGGTCGTGGTCGAGCAGTGGGGCGAGGGCTGGGGACGACATGTTCTACATGCTCAACCTCAGAAATCTGGGAGGATAGGGCTGGAGTTTCCGATAATCCGAGGGCATCTGTAGGCCGTGCCGGATTTCGCCCGGTTTTGTTGTCTAGGGACTGTTCGTGCTTTGAAGAATCTCTCTCATAGTTGTTCTCGGCATGCTTGTTTGAATCCTTCAGAGGGCGCCTCTCTGCGTCTTTCTCTGCAGCATGCAGCGTTCTCTCATGTCTCACCACGAGATCCGTTCGAGAATATGCTTTGTCGCAATATTTACACTTGAAAGGCTTTTCGCGGTTGTGGGCGCGTTGATGGCGAAGCCTGTGCTCACTTCGCTTGAAGGTTTTCGAACAGATGTTGCAGACGTGTTGACGCTCTTTCGAAGGCGGTGCATGGAAAGAAAGCATACCACGTGTGCCTCCCACGCCGCTGGTCATTCTTTCCTCTCGCAAGTCGGCGTCCAAGGTAAAAAGTGCAAGCAAGGCCGTTGGAGGGGAAGCCTTCAGCCGACGTGCAGATCCAGAAAAGCGAGGAGGGGGAAATTCTGGGGATGGCCAAGGTGGCGGAGCTAATCACTTCTCAAGACTTGAAAACATGGAGGACTCCAATTCCGGGCTTACCAGTCGAACCGGATTCACCTGGGGAGATGACAGTGGAGCCTTTTGCCACACAAAAGAGTCGGATCCACGCGAGTCGAAAGGGCGCATCCGGTTCGAAGCTTTTTGTGAAAAAAACCGGCACATCTTTACTGCGGAGTACACTGTCGAACTGTGTCGACTTGTGTTCACACCGGCTTACCGCCTCTCCGTCAATTCGTCCGTCGTCGTGGTTCCGGAAAGCGTCTAACTAGGGGTCTCTAACCCATCGACGGTGGACACTGCGTCCGCATCGTCTACCACTTACTTAGGATGAGGTCGCCAACGTACTTCGTAGACCCCATCCTTTCCAATACAGGGCAAGCTTCGAGTGGGGTAGGAACCTTTCTACTTGAGGCATGTTGGGGGAAAGCATGTCAGCAATGTGGAGAAACGTGGGCCTAATATCTATGATCGAGATCTGTGTCACACGGCAGACACCGGCAGCTATCGATCTAATGGATGGTTTCCTAATGGATGGTTCTTTCCAGGGTTAGCTCTTTCCAGGTTTAAGACCATGGACATGGTCCTCTCTGTGTTCGGGCTGTAGAAATCCCACCCTGATCGCTCAATTAGCTAGACAGTAAACCAGCCTAGTCTGTGCGGGCCAACGAGCCCCGGATCCACCACCCTGCGGGGCCTTGCGCTGACAATCTCAAGATTACCCTCCCCAGCCTTACTCATTTGAGGAACAGTGGGAGGACCATATTGTGTCGGTACAACCTGGGCAGAAAGTAACAGGAAACGGGGCTCTCGGTTGCAGCCATCTCTGGGATTTGAGATGAAGCTTCAGCTTGGGGCCCCAGGTCATTCTGACGTGCCAGACCTGGGGAGGAGGACATCAACAGGGTGAGCACCACTGTGTAGATCGTATAACTACCCAGACCTGATCACAATTTTTGTTTTGAGTCTTCAGATAGTGGCTCCTGCTCCTGAAGGCATCCTTATCTCTAGCCTCAGTCCATTAAACCATAGAGGTACTAAACTTCCTTGTCGAGTTTCCGTTAACACCCAACACCCAACACCCAACACCCAACACCCAACACCCAACACCCAACACCCAACACCCAACACCCAACACCCAACACCCAACACCTTCCTGATCGCAATGGGCTACTTCGGCGTTCTCGAAGACCACAAACTCCCCCATGTGCCCGCCACCGTGATTCTCAACCAGGAGTCCGCACATTCTGAGGCGGTTACACGTGGTTTGAAGCACGCCAGTGGCAAGAATGAACACATTGTTCTCGTACCACAACCCTCCGATGATCCCAACGATCCACTCGACTGGTCGACGCTCAAAAAGCTACGGGCTATTGTTGTTGTGTGTTTCGGGACCTGCCTCTACGCGGCTACCTTCAGTCCGCTCCTCAACGATGTGATAGTTGTGCTGGCGACCGAGTTCCAGCGGCCCATTGGTGATATCACTCTCATTTCGGGCTACATGCTTCTTGTCGCCGGCGCCACGGCACCATTCGCGTCCGCCTGCTCTCGAAAATGGGGCAAGCGTCCAGTGTTCTTAGTTTCGGCCATCTTTGGCGTCGTCGGATCAATCATCGGCTCAGCATCTACTTCCTACAACGGCCTCCTAGCAGCGAGAATCGTTCAAGGGTTCTCCGTTGCCGCTTACGAGAGCCTCGTGGTTTCCATGGTCGGCGACTTGTATTTCGTTCACGAGCGTGGTACATACATGTCGGCAATACAATTTCTTCTTACCTGCGCCGGCAACTTTTCCCCCACGATCTGCGGCCCTATTTCGGAGAATCTCGGATGGCGGTATCTCTTCCACCTCTGTGTCCTGTTTACCGGCCTTCAGACGATCCTTTTGTTTCTTTTCGTCCCAGAAACTCAATTCCGGCGTCCTCTCAAATATGAAATTGACGAGCTGGTCCACGACAATCTTGAGAAACTCGCAGAGTTTGAGAAGCACGGCGCTCCGTTTGAAGCCAAAGTAGAAGAGTCGGAGACGTGCCAAGCACCGACAGACTTGGAAGAGCCGGCGGTCCCCAAGCAAAAGACATTCATCCAGGAATTGGTCATTTTCACTGGCGTCTATTGCGACGACAACTTCCTTCAACTGGTCATCGCACCTTTCGCGGTCTGTACCAACTTGGCTGTTTTGTGGGTCGTCGTCATCTCCGGCTTTGTCGTTGCCACCTATGTGGCGCAAGCGTACATCCTCGCCCAGATCTTTTCCTTCCCACCCTACTCGTTGTCAGCCGCAGGGATCGGATATCTGTTTCTCGGTCCCTTTATCGGAGGCATGATTGGAGCAATCCTCTTCGGATCGCTCGCAAATCCCACGATCCGGTTCCTCACGAACAAGAATAAAGGTATCTACGAACCAGAGTACCGCTTGATTCCAATGATTGGAGGTCTGACGACCGGAGCCGGCCTGATGGGCTTTGGCGTGCTTTGTCAGAATCTGTCCAGCTACTACGCTACTGCCGTTCTGCATGGACTGACTATCTTCGGCATTGTTTCCATCTCCATCGCGACCTCGGGATACGCCTTGGACGCCTACCGGAGCATGAGCAGCGAGATCTTCGTCAGCGGCATCATCTTCAAGAATTTTCTTTTCTACGGCTTCAGCTACTTTGTCAACAGCTGGGTCGCCGTTGCCGGTCCTGCACATGTGTTCTACGTCTTCGGCGGCGTAACATTTGCCCTTGTAGCGACCGCCCCTCTGGTATATGTCTTTGGCAAGAGGTACAGAAGCATATGGGCGAGACATAACATCATGGAACTGTTGCATATCACCACGCACGCGGAAATCTGAGCGGTCAGGTCTAGGAAGCTGATGGGTCCAGTGCTTAACATATGCTCTGCTCGGGTGTTATTAGTTGTATGAAGGACAAAGCAAATTATAGATTTCGATAGTTTTCTTCAGTTCTCTTTCGATGCTCGTGTTGTTTTTCCGCGATTTCAAGCTTTGCTCCGATAATGCTACAAGTCTACTTGAAATATGAACCAATTTCCGGAAACCGTCCGTTATTGCGACTACCTTCTCACGCAGAAGGTAAGGCAGGTTCCAGCATAGATAGATCATTGACTAAGCAGGTACGACCTTGTTGGCATTTGTTGCTCAAATGCGCCGCTCTAGTCAGGCGGAGAATGGCGCGCATAGCGTGCTATTATTATCCAACACGATCTAATTAGTCATGTACTTCCCAGCAACACTAATTACAAGTTATTAGCGATGCCCTAGGCGCTGTCCCGGTCAAGCCGAATAATGTCAGCTCCCCGCAGCAAGCTTCCTTCTACACCCATCTCTGGGGACAAGCTTTGTTCAATCATATTCGGGTCCCGACACCGCATTGAGCCTTCCTTGTCAGTTATGATGCCTGGAAATGAGTCCTCCAGAAGTCGCGCGGCCACTCGCAGCCCAACTCGCCGTGAGCGGAAACGAGCCAGCGACCGAGAGTCGCAACGTGCCACGCGGGCACGAACAAAAGCTTACATCGAACATCTAGAGAAATCTATGACAACCTTGTCAGAGACAGACAACGATAGGGCCAGGGCTTCGAGGCAGTTAAAAGAGCAGTTCGACGAGATTGAAAATCTCAAAACTGTCATCTCGAGCATCGCGAAGCTCGCTACCGGGGTCGAGGGCCTTGTTCCTGTCGATTCGGGGGGTTCAAGTTCTCTGCCTCTTCGCATAGAATCAGAGACCAATCGACCGCAGCACTTGCCAGCCGGGGTCGCTGGGTCCCATGGCGGAGATGACTCGACCGTATTCAATCCAGCCTTCCATCCTCGGCTGGAGTTATTGACTGATCTTCATCCCGAGCTCAACGTGGTATGTGGCGAGGAGGATAGAGATTATTTCGATGCTCTCGACAGAGGATTACTGGCGATTGAACGCACTGGCAAGCCCCATCGATTCACGGGCTCCGATGTGGACGATGACATAACTATACGAGCCATCTTACATGGATGGGATGCAGCGAGATCAAAAAATCCCTTTGACATAGGCTGGCAGTTGCTTGAGAGCGTCGATCGTGGGTTTTTCTACCGAAGTGGTCCCGTTGAAAGGATTGCTATTCTGCGAATCATCAGGTCTATGCTCATGGTAAGGCTTGGCATGCTTTCTGCTTCGCTTCCCATTAAATGAGCACAGGAAAGGATCAACCCGGGTATTCCCCAGGACCGGAGACCACCGTCGTACATGAATCCCAGGTAAGTCCGGTACCCCTCCTATCCCTTGTTACACGCTGACGCAAGCTAGTCAGTTGCAGACACAGCTGGCACATCCGAGGCTGATTGACTATTTTGTATGGTCTGTTACTCTTCAGTTCTCCGCCGCTGGTGCTCCTCTGCGCTAACAAAATCACAGGCCAGAAGTTCGCGATGAATTAATCATCAGCAACATCAGCTGTGCGCCTGAGAGTCTAGCAGCGCAATTTGCCAGTGACATCAGCTTTGCATGGCCCTACGACCCGCGGGACGTTTGCAAATACCAGGTTTCAAAGGGCATATACACATTCTCTAAAGAGTTCAACGACGCTTACTACGACTTGGGATCGTGGGGCTTGGACTCATTCGTTTCAGCGTTCCTCTTCCCTCAGTCACCAGCAAAAGCCAACTTGGCCACAGGGCCTGACGACAAACGGTCCGGAAGTCAACCTCAACCGTGGAACCCGCTCTTCGAGACCCCCGAGCGAGAAGATAGTGCTAAAGACCTTTCATCGCGGGGAAGTGATGGTTTCCTGAACCCTACCTTCTCCGCATCATATAACAGCGCAATATTTCCCCCAGAACACCAGGCAGATGGGTCTAGTTCGCGGCCTATGTACTCCGGGAAGATGCCAAACCTCAGGAACAGCGAGATCCTACAGTCTAACTGCCGGTTCTAGATCTGGCCGAGCTCCTTTTTATTTCGAAGATGGAGTGTTGGGTCGTCGCCAAACAGGAAACCAAGGGCTTTCAGTTGCCAATGTGGACTCATGGAAATCATGTAACTTTCCCTTCACAGCCAGTCGGCTGCCTTGGGTCACCAGTATTGAATATCCACATACTAGTTCAGTGTTAAGGCTGTTGAATTCCAGCCAACTGGCTCACCGATTTGGTGCGTCCGAAGTTCTCGGGTCTTGGTGGCATCTACAGCCGACCGTCACGACAAGGGCATTGATGTTCTTAAACAGCGCTTGCTTTCCTGGTACAGGATATTGAGGCCGAGGACTGGGTGTAGGTTTGATGTCATCAGAGATTCCCGCTTTCTTTCTCTCCCGTCTTGCACTTTTTATGTACATAATTCCAGTTAGACGATATTGGTCGAAATCTCAAAAGATGCGTTGCATATCGGCGAAAGACTCATTTGGAACGAGAGTAAGGAGGACCACTAAAAACCAATTACATACAGAATTTCAGGTCAAAGCACCCACAACAAAGAATCACCTCCTTCCCTAAGCATCAGCGCGTCATCCCATAATCAATCCTGCACCCATTTCACGTCTTGTACAATCCACGCGATCTCATCACACGACACATATAGCCGACAGGTCCTTATCCATCAAACTCTACTTGGACAGCAAGCGATGAGAAGAGTTGTACAGCACTGGTGCCACAAACATGGCATTTAGAGTTCGACCTTGAACTGCTCCCACAATGCGGAGCCCGTAGCGCTCACGCCGCCGACGGTGCCCTTGATCGAACCGATCCATCGCGTGTACAGACCGACATCGATCTGGGTGTTTTTCTTGGTGACAGTGGCCTTGAGCAAAGTGCCATCGTACAGAGTCATGTCGATGGTGAGCTGAGTCGGGTTGGCTGTAAGAAGTGTTGGCGGATAGAGCGTGCCGACCGGTCGCACGGTCAAGCCGCCCATGCAGGTGGATCCGACGACTTCACCGTTCAGCAAGGCGTAGCCTCCAACTTTTTCGTCCCCGTCGGCATCGATCATGTCGAAGAAGACAATGTTGTAGTCGCCGAAAGTTCCGTGGCCCCAGTACCAGCTCTGCAGGGCCGAGGTGAATGGCTTGTCGCCCCAGTTCTAATGAACCCAATTTCAGCAACTACTCAAGCAATGAGTCAAGCACTGGCACCATACCTTGTCGTGATAGCCATTCCCGGTGAACGACAATGGCTTGCCAAAGATCTCGACGTCGACGATGGCATCAGCCGCCGGCATGACGTTGACCCAGCCGATCCCGGGCAACACTTGCTCGTCTTGGCCAGCTTCCAATGGACCACAGACATAGTGGCCGGGCCCGCGCTATTATGATGAGGGTTAGCCTGGATATCTCAGATCTCAGTAGGGGAGGATGGACGCATACGCTTTTCAAGGTGAATGATCCCTCGATTCCTAGGTTGAGCGCCGTTTTCTCGAATGTGACGCTATAGGTGCTCAGGTCGGGAGAGCCTTCAAAGTTGATTCCGCTGCCCGTCCAGTTGCCTGACGCACCGTTGCCATCGGTATTGACCGTCACAGATGTAGCCACTACCGGGAAATTGATCGCTGGGCCGGATCCGGAGTTGGAGAAGACCCAGACGTTCAAGGGATCGATGGCGCTAGCCAAATTGAAGCTGAATCCGATGTAGGAGGAGGTGAAGAAGATGATGGTCAGAGCTTGTGTGCCATCATCCGATACAGCGTCAAAATACCACCAATCAAAAGTGGTTGCGTTGATGGGGTTGACTCGAGGACTGTCTGCCCCACTGGCACAGGAGGTGAATTGCACCTCGCTCGGGCCGGCGTACAAAGCCGGGGTAAAAGTGAGGTCGGTGAAGCATTGAGAGACCACCCCGGTCCCAAGGAGGAGTAGGCCGGATAAGCTTCGGAGTAGATTCTTCATCTTGCCTAGCACTTGGTGCTGCCGGTGTTGCGGTTTCTGAAGAGAAGAAAGAACGAATGGCGAAAGCTAGGATTAGAAATGAGTGACTGAGAAAACGAGTGACTGTAGACTTTCCCTTGAAAAATCTCATGAGGTTTCGTTGATGCGATGTTGCCCAGGTCTCTATGAATTATATAACATCTCAAAATCTGTCAAACGTCCCTTTCAGGAAAAGGAGGGTGCAATAATAATTAGGCCATGACGATGGATGGCATGCTAGTGACTCAATTTCCAAACCGTCGCCCTACCTGTAGACTGTAGTGCGACACTCTAGCAGACAGGGACAAATTAAAACATTGGAAGAGCGCTAATTTTCAATCTCGACCCTTGGAAACTAGCCTCCATGGCGATATGCTTTGCGGTCGACTCAAGGACGCTGACATGAAGGCTTGGGGAGTCACTAACTCAACTGATAGAATTGGTTTCCTAAATTTCTTGTCGGATTTGGCGCCGGCCGTATACACCCTTACTAGTAAATTTTCGAACAACCCTACGGGGGTGCAAGCGCACATAGACTTGAGGCTAGTTTTGAGACGAATCAATCATGAGAAGAAAAGGTACACTAGTATTGCTTCGTGTCGATCGCCGAGTCAGATTTTCTCCCTCAGAACCACCGGAAGTTGTCCTGACCCAGGTAGGCCACTGGTCAGTCTTGCCGAAGTGGTAGCACCATAGGCCTAATCTATGGCTGCACGGATCCTTGTCCTATTATTTAACCGAGATGCGTGTTTGACACATCTTCTGCGTGGCTTGACCAGTAAAAGATGGGAAACATTATTCTGACGCAGTTCGAATACAAAAATTTATATCATTTTCATAAATCCTACCCTGCTCCTTCGACTCGGCCGCCCCTTGCAGGGCAGCTCCTACTCTGCAACCGTCCAAGCTGCTTCAACGTCGTATTGGTAATTATATCCTTATCATCTGAAACTGTGGTGCAGAGAATTGCAGTTGGGCTACAACGGCAATACCTGTCGCTTCATTCACAATTAGACGGTCTAATAAGTACCATTTTTCTTTCGTCATCTCTTTGGAGAACTGCACGATACGACCTTTTCTGACCACGACATCGAATTTCTGGAAAGGCTAGATCACCAGGAGCTCGTCAAGTCATGCAGGGTCCGGGTCTCGGGAAACAGTACTAGAGAAGCAAGAGACCAAAAACGTCAACAGCGCCGAACTTGAAACCAGAAAACCACTGCGGCAACGTCAAATCCTGAGGAGCCCTTGCTTCCAAACCCACGAGAGTACTTTCATCGAGGCCCACATGGTCAGGGCGGAGCATGATGTAGTGAGCAGCAAAATGAACATCGACTGCCGATCAGCCGTCCAGAAGACTTGCGGCTTCCTCTCTTCTGCTTCGCCTTCGTCCTTGGTTGATTTCCCATAAGCTGGTCGGTACTTGAAGTCGAAACTCGACCGACTGCTCAACCCCGATTCTTTGGAGTTGACGATGGACCAGGCAGTCTTCCGGAAGGAGTCGATCTGGCGCCGGTCTAGAGCGGGAATTGCGCGACACGTATAGAAAATGGCCATGAACAGCACGCATTGGCCAGCTGTGAGGGCCCAGTAGTAGGCCGGAGGGTGACCGATATCAAGGGCGTCGGCAAGCTGATTACCGTTTAGCCAGCGAGTATTGGCCTCAAGGAATGCCCGACTCGCATAGGATGGGGGGGTATTCTCGATGGCCCTGATGATGTTACGCGCGTGCAACTTCGACGTCGGCGAGGGCGTGTATTCGTACAAGTACAGAGATTCCATGATTGCCTTCGCCTTGGTCGGCGTCTCAAAGTAGTCTGTCGGCGTGCCCATGTAGTATGCAACCAGTCGCCATAGCGCAATATAATCCTTGATTTCTTGTTGGCGGAGATAGATGCCCTGGCTTGGAAGCGACTGCCAGATGGCGGTGGCGGAAAAGACGGCGATGGTGCCGATCGAATCTAGGTCGTTGATTGGAATTCCGTTCTCTTCAACCGAGAAGTACGACGGCCGATTAGCGGTGAGTTGCAGGATTCGCTGGCGCACCGTGGAATGGAGCAACCGTACTCGGATAGAGCTAGCAAAGCCAGCACCGCCGGGCTTGATCGATTCAAGGTTGTCGGTACATTCGAGAATGTGCTGCGTGGTCTCGAGGAGTCGATTTCGGACAACTCTTTGGCTGAAGCCGCCCGTCCGAGCTAGGACTTCGGTCGCGCGGCTGCTACCTGTGCCTCCGAGGAGCGATTGAAACGTCAGCCCTGTCAAATTGGCCGCACCATATCGGAAGAACACGTCTTGACCCCTGGCAATCTGATCCCAGTCGACCCAGGCTGGCACATTGTTCACTTCGTCCCACAGTTGCTGCAACTTCTCATGTTCCTGGTGGTGGTCGCGGAGCAGGAGGTATAGATCGCGCCTGGCTCGCGGTTTGGAAGGAGGAGCAGCGCTCCTGCTGCTCACAGTCTTCTCGCCCACGATTGAGGATGGGTTTTCTCCCCCGCTCCGCTGTTGCTTATCTTCTGCCTCTGAGGGTGGGTAATGCTTTGTCAAGATAGAGACACATTCCTCGCCCAGCGTATCATATGTGTATTTCAAATGATTGTATTTCTCAGGCGTCTGGTGGTCCTCTGTCCACTCGAAAACGTAATCCCAGGCATTTCGGGTAATGTTTTTGGACTTATCGCCCATGGCGGGTATGAAAGGACCGGGGCTTCCTGCGAAGGGGTAATAACGAACTCGGTGTGCCTGGCACTGGCAGGAAGGGATTGCTGCGAACTGTGCCTACGGTGATGTTGGAGGGGGACAACGAGTAGTCAATATGTGGATTGCTCGCCCTTTTCTTGTTTGTTAAGGTTACTGTACTTTACAGGGGGGCGGTTTCCTTCTGTTCTTCAAATGCGTGTTAAATGCTAGTTCACTTGCCCTATATGTGGCGAGGAGTCTTCTAATAATGATGCATAGACAGAGCTGGAATTCAACCGTCATCTGACCCTCAGGGCGCTTGGGATTGTCCTCTGCGTCGTGCGCATATCCCGAAAGAAGCCGAGGCAAGGTAAACGTGTTAAACAAGGAGTATCTGCACAGCACCCTGGTAAATAAAAGCTCACTGGTGGTGATCAGGCTCCATGTACACTGACGATGAGTCGGCTGAACCGAGTCCAGGTCTGTCGCTGTCAGATTGTCGGAGTCAACCACGCTGATAACCGGATAAAACTTGAACCCCTCTCCCTTTCGGGGCCATAAGCGAGACCGCTACGGGCCCGGAGGGACCGGGGTCCCCTTTCCCCTCCTTTCTGGGGAAACCCGATGATTGTGCATGGTTTATTCGTGTTGGGAGACCTTTAGTATCAATTATGTCCTTATCAATAAGAAGATGGCTCACGGGCCACTCTGTTTATTACTTCTCGGACCTTGCTTCTCTGTTACATGAGCCATCCCATAGGATCTACGACAAAAGAGACACAACACTCGCCGAAAAAAGGACACCAGAGTCCAGTTCTTTCATCGTATTATTCAAGTATGCTTCCGGAGGCGGAGAAAGTTATTTCGATAGATTTGACTGCGCCAACCAACAGCTCCCAAAGGTCTCTGGAGCAAGGCGAAATGCAAATCGAAATCATTGACCAAGACTCGGCTGCTGGTGCTCGGTCTGGTGACGGTGGAAAAGGTCGTACAGAGAGGCAGCAACCGTCATCCATGACCGCGACCAAATGGATGGCCTTTGTGGCAATGGCCTTTCTGTGGACTGGGTCACAGATACCAGTCTACCTCCTTGGTGGCATCCCTCCCTACATATATCGAGACCTGGGCGGCGTTGACCGCTGGACTTGGTTTGTTATCGGAAACCTGCTCGCTCTGGCATCCACCTGTCCCTTTGTTGGCGCCCTGTCGGATCTTCTTGGGCGCCGGTACGTTGCTCTACTCGGTGCTGGGTTCCTAGTTCTAGGCATGATTGTCTGCTCGACCGCTCATACAATGAACACCTTTATCTGTGGCATGGTCCTCTCTGGGGTCGGGGCAGGCATCAACGAGCTGACCGCCCTCGCGGCCACGGCGGAAATGGTCCCTACGGCGCGACGGGGCAAATATGTGGCCTTGTTGATCTTCACCATCGTGCCATTTTGTCCTTCGGTTCTGTGGGCACAACTCATTGCGTCAAATTCGAGCTGGCGTTGGGTGGCCGTTCTCTGTGGCGTTTGGGCTTTTGTTGGCCTTGTCATCACCACCTTCTGTTACTTTCCTCCACCCCGCATCAACACCCAGGGGCTTTCAAGGAAGGAAGTTCTTGGTCGCATCGATTACGTCGGGGGACTGCTGAGCATTTGTGGCGTGTTGCTGTTTTTGATGGCTCTTCAGGTAAATTCTCCCTGTTCTACGGTCGCTTGGTCGACGCTTCTCGCTAATCTCAGTGCATACCAAGTGGGGAGGGAGTCAGTACTCTTGGAAATCCGCTCATGTTCTGGTCACACTCCTTTTGGGTGCGACGTTTATCGTTTCCTTCTTTTTCTGGGAGATATTCGGCGCCAAGTACCCATTATTTCCATCTCGACTGAAGCAAGAGCCGCGGATCTTCGCCATGACCCTGGTCATCACCTTCATATCGGGCGCAAATTTCTTCTCAGTTCTTCTCTTCTGGCCCACCCAGGCGTACAACGTCTACGGCCATGACCCTGTTGGCGTCGGCATCAGGGGGCTTCCAACCGGCTTCGCGATCCTCACCGGTGCTTGTATCGTCCTATCCCTGCTCACTGTTCTTCGAGGACATAACAAGCTACTTTTGATCGGAGCATCCATACTCATGACTGCAGGTGAGGCTCGCCGACTCCCGTTCATCTGATAATGCAATCCTTGCTAACTAGTTGCGTCTCAGGGACCGGAGCAATGGCCGTCGCAACGCCCGACAACCTCAACGCTCTCTGGATTATCCTCATCATCGCCGGGCTTGGTATCGGAGGTATCGTCGTGCCGGCATCGATAATGACTACTATCATATGCCCTCCTGATCTGATTGCCACGGTGGCGGCGTTGACGCTGGCTGTCCGCGTTCTGGGAGGTGCGGTCGGATATGCGGTATACTACAACGTGAGTATTGTACTGCCGAAACCAAAAGCGGCCATCGCTAGGTTCGTCTTGATATCTAAACACATGCTAAAAAAAGGCAACGTACTAGGTTTTCACCAACAAGTTCGTCAGTGCAGCCATAGACAACATCGGAGGAGCGATGGTCTTCTACCTCAAAATCACCAATCCGCAGGAGATCGAGATGGCTATCAGGTTGACCGCAGCAGGCCTACTGGAAGATATCAAGGTGCTTCCTGGCATCAGCAACAACGAGCAAGCATACGAGCTCGTGGTCACGGCGGGTCAGGCAGCGTATGCTCACGCGTACAAATACGTGTACTACATCTCTATTGCCTTCGGCTGTGTCTCCGTCATTGCAGCCTGCTTCCTTGGCGACATTGGCAACTACATGGATGATCATGTTGCTGTCCACATGTGAGTGCTCATGGCGACAAGTAAAGCTAGCTGGATTTGTCAATTGAAGTGGGGTATATGAGACAAAACGCTGCAATATCAGCAGATTTCCCCCAAAGTTCTATTGTCCCGCTTGTTGCCTTGGTAGCGGTAATGCGGTTTTTGAGGTACACAGGCCTGCGCGAGACAACCAGATTAACGGTAAAGCACATAGAAATATGGCTCAAAGACCTGCTTAATCGCATTCCTAGAACCCTTTTGATTTGAATGATTGCCCATGCAAAACTCAAAGGGGAGTCTCCGTAGGCTTAGACTTGCCTAGTGGTGTAAATAGGGACATCAATCGACCACTGACTAAAGGGGCGAGTTAATTCACAGCCTCGTTGTCATTTGATAGCCTGTTGCTCCGCCCTATTAGCACGGCAGAGTAAACGTACCTTTAGCGCACAACAACGCCTAGTCACGTGACTAGTCTCCCAATTCTTACTGCCGAGCATCCAGCCGTCTTATGCAGCTGCCATCCTGCAGTAGAATGACGACGTCTCGAACGTCACCCATCAAATGATATTACACAGTTAGATCTCAACACGAGGCAGGAGCAATGCTCTCTGCCAACACCAACACCAACATCGAAACCCCAAAGACTCCAAAATGGCATCCTCTACCAAAAAGACGGCTCACCTGGAACTGCCGTCGCCGTTCGAACGACCCAAGCTCAGCGCAGTGACGCGGACGACGACGACGCAGCGGCTCCCACCACCGGCACTATTCCAGGGCCCACCGTCCAAGAATGCCTCACACATCTCCCTCGCGCTCCCCGGCGACCGAGTCCCAGGCGCACCGGGGGCCGAGTCGGAGGGTGGGTCGCACCGCATGCCACGGCCGTCGCGCGTGCCGCCAGCGTCATCCTTCTCCGGCGGGGGCGGCGGTGGCGGCGGCGGCGGCGGTGCTGCTCACCCATCATCACTGCGCCAGCCGGCTACAGAGGCGGACGACCACCGGGCCGAGGACCTCTGGGCCGAGATGCAAAAGACGCTGGCCGACGTGGAGCTCTCGGCGATGAACACGTCGCACGTCTTTGGCGCCGCGCACGCCAAAGCCCTCGAGGACCTGCGCACTGCCCAGCTCTCGCTCGCGCAGGCTTGGGCTAAAAGCGAGGCCGACGAACTGCACGATCATGACGGTGACGGTGACGGCGCCAAGTCGACGGCCGCGGCTGTGGTGCCGTCGGCCAACGTGGCCGGGGGGGGTTCGGGCCTGGAGTCGCCGTCAGGTCCCACCACCACGAGGGCCAAGGGAGTGAGTGGCGGCGGCGGCGGCAGCGGCGATAGAAAGCCCAGCGCATTCACGGACAACAAGAACCTCGAGGAGGAGACAGAGCGGGACATACAGCTCGCGCGGAAACGGAGGGAGGCCAACGACCGCTACTTCCAGCAAGTCAACCGCGGTGTCGTCGACGTGGTCAACAAGCTGGACGAGGTGGCCGGCGCCATGAGGAGGGTCGAGCGAGAGTCGCGCGAGATCTGGGGCGAGTCAAGTGACGACGAGATGAGCGGGAGTGAAAGTGGTTCGGCCACCGACCATACCGGTGCTGCGGAGAGCCCGATCCCGGCTCGGAAAGATCGTTGATCCCCATCTCGATGAATCTACTCTTTCCCCCGCGCGCTGTCGTAGTTCGCAGCAACCCGCTCCCCCCCGACCGACCGGCGCGTCGTTCCGGGCAGACTTCAATCTCCCCCGCAATCTCGATCCGACGGCTCTTCCAAGAGCCAGTGCTGTCCACCCCCGGGAAGGCTCATGGACGCAGCGTCGCCCCCGATCCAACGCTCCAAATTCGACAGGCGGTTGACCAGGCCGAGATCAATGTTGGTGGAGAATCAGGGCCACAGGCCAGCCTGATGTCCATCCGTACACGGAAACCTCATCGAATAAAGGCTCTATGGCTGTCAAAGTCGAAGCCGTCATAGCGGGACGATCGAGATTGACACTCTTCCTTTTGAGTCGGCTCGCATGTCCGGAATAAGCCCATAACAAGCTGGCAGGAGGATGGGCAGATGGGCGTTGATGTCGTGTCCTGTCCAGTCCTGTCCTTCACAGAGACTCGGACGGAGCCGGGCCTATGATACGCGAGACAGGCGAGACAGGACGAGTACCGCTAGTAATGATAACTGATTGAATCTCTCAAGAGCCTCAATTTCACTACGATCATGCGGCCTACCGGCCATTGACACGCGTGCCATCTCCTCCAAGTACAGAGCATGAAGATGCGAAGCAGTACTGTATTTCCTTGTATCGAGTAGGAAATCTATATACGTTGACTTGGGCCTCCATAGGTAGTAATCCTAAATTCAAACTTCAGAGACTAGTTTCGCATTGGCTTCATCCTTTGCCGCTATGTAGCCGTATCGAAGACATGTATGGACAGCAGGGTCTATCGTCTAAAGAGTCTCGTGCATCAGACCTTCCTTATCTTTCGACAGGCTACGTCCTTCCCTCATTATCGCCGACCAGTGGCTGCGGTCCAGATCCAGGTTGCCCTGACCCATCGCCTCCCTTTTTATCACGCTTGCCAGGGAGCCAGTTCAACTTCCAACCGCGCATACTCCCGCTCGTGCTTTGATCGAAGCGACTCGGCTGGCGGGGGGTCGGTCCTTGGTCCGGGTGGTGATCGTGAGTCTGATCTCGGACACCGGTACGGTCGCCCGCATCGCCATCTGCAAAGCGGACGGATGTACTTCTATTCCGCGTGTGGGACTTGGGTTCCGTCGAATCTTCCACGTCCTTGGACTGAACCTGAGGTGCGCTACTACGCCGGCGATGCAGGACGTTGAGATCTTGGCTTCCGGGGCGCCGTGATTCGGTCTTATCCCTCGCTTTCGAGCCCGAAGAGCTGCGCCGGCTTGTGGTGGAGATGGCTTGGGAGGAGCCTGAATCGCCACGACGGCGAGTTTTGTGACCATGGGCCAAGAATGGAGACGAAGTCCGCGGCAGAGAGGCAAGGTAGTCATCGTCTTGACGTGCCTCATCATCCAGCTCAGCCCAGATACCTTCCGTGTCGGTTTCGGGTGGAGCGTGGATTGAAAGTCGCGGCGGGCGGGACCTTCCTACCAGCAGAGGTGTCTGTTCGTCTACGGACCGTCCTGAAAGCGATGTCGAACTTCTCATCCGTCCAGTGGGTAGCAATGGATCCCGTTCGTCCCCAGGAGACTGCACCAAGCCCATACCAGGCGTAAGCGGAGTTCGCGGAGGAAGTGCCTGATGCGCCGACTCTGCCGGTGTGGTGTCATCTAATCTCCAAGACAATGCCAACACACCGGAAAGCAGAATGACGGTGCCCAACGCGACCAGGCCGGCGTGGAGGGCACTTAGCCGCGAGGCTTGTTGGAAATAAATCAGGCCGTCTAGGATGGCAATTATGTTGTAAATGCAGAAGACAAAGGGGTATAATACACTAGTACTGCACAGGCGGAGACCCAGGTGGAGGTAATACAACTGAGTCAGGGCGAACGCAAGGAGCGCAATGAGAATCAGCCATGACTGGAAACGATTGAACTGGTTGTTGTGGTCGACAATGGTTCGAACCAGCAACTCGACGGCGGATTTGGCGACGAGGAGGGAATGGGCGGACAAGATACCAGAAATCAGGGCGTAGCACAGGCCCCTGATTAGACGTAACCGGCTGACTCGGATTTTCAAGGGCTGTGGTAGTTGTGCGGTGAAGGATCGAATTGGGGTCAGTGTAGGTGCTGAAGTCGTCGAGGCCGAGCGCGGTCTTTCGGCCTTGGGCAGGCTTTGTGTGATGTGTTTATGAGAGGACCAAATCTTGAGGACGTGGGCGAACAGGATGGTGGCGACCACGACGATCATGGTTCCGATCATCCATATGATAAAGTCCCTTTCGTTCAGAAGGTCCAGCAGCTGACGTAGGTTGTGCGCGGGCTCGGCAATAGCGCCGAAGGTGGCTATCAGTGCGGCGCCACTACAGGTCAAGAGGGTGCCGACGACGGAGAGGTGGGTAAAGGGCTCGCCCAGCAAGATGGTGGCGAAGGCGGTGTTGAAGACCAGACCCGAGGCCTGGAGGGTGGAGAGGACGGGCAGCGGCAAGGTGGTGATCTGAATCGTGCTCCCGACCAGGTTGGACACGACAAACATGAACATGCCCAACTGCCATTTCCTCCTCTTGTAGGGCGGTCGCCGTGTCTCCGGGACATCTTTGGCGTCTTCGATGAGGTGCGACTTTCGTTGCAGGGTGAGGCCCAGGCTCTGGATCGAGGTCGATAAGAGGCCCACGATGATTCCAATCTATGGCCCCGGTCAGCGCGTCTGTTTGGCAGGAGAGGTGGACGTTAGCTACGGCAACGCTGCCCTGAGGCGAAAGGTCACCGAGCTGTCCCATGGTGGTAGAAGTCCATTCGCAAGAGGATCAGCTCGGGCATGCCAGGCATCTTGGGCTCGCACGCATGAAGACGTTTAGCAGAGGATGGCCATAACCCAAGGGCGACGATCGAGGGGATACGAGTGAGAATACCAAGGAAGAAGGAAGAAGGAAGAATGAAGAATGAAGAATGACGGCCAGCGGTGACAAGAAGGGGGTCGGCAGAGAGGAGGAAGGGCGCAGGACGGGTGGAAGAAGGGTGGAAGAGGAGTGGAAGAAGGTTGTCAGGAAGGGTGCCAGTGGGCGGTGTGGACAAAGGCTGAGGTGCCTGGAAGGAAGTGATGGGAGGAAGGTACGGAGTGTACGGAGTGCCACTGGGCAGGTGCAACTGGGCGGGTGCTGAGCAAGTACTAATAAGGCTGAATGGCGGCAGTGACTTCATGATTCCTTCCTTCCTGATGGACGGCGCTTGGCTCCTGCTAAGCACTACCCAGTAGTAAGCGCGGAATACGGAGTACCCAGTACGTACCAGTACCTGCCAGTGTTAGTAGTACTGGTACGTACCTTCCTCGCTAACCTTAATTCTCCAGCACCTAATACAACGCCTGGGAAGGCACGTTCTTGCCCTCTCCGTACTGAAGCTTCCTATCGCCTTCGACAACGACTCCGTAATAACCACCTCTTGATCAACCTTGGGCTTCTGTTGGAATATTCTCCCACCAACTAATCCAACTCTCCGTCGCTACTTCTAATCCTGCAATCTACCTCCCTTCCTTGTCCCCCAGTTCTCCGTACAGCCCAC